>OU015496.1:184495280-184810280 GCA_907164885.2 Dolomedes plantarius
ATTCAGGAATATTCATAGATGTCATTAATAATCGGAAAAAATACTTTGTTCAGCAGATATTTATATTGAATATTAATTTTTTTAAAGACACGTACGTTATCTCTTGCAGACCCTATTCTACACACACAATGATTTCTACTCAATACTTCATTTTTAAAAGATTAGTTCAACATGCTACATCTCTTTTATCAAATGAAAACGTAATTTGTATCCAAATTTATTAACAGCTTAAGTAAAATTCTTGAAACCGCTTCTCATTTCCCGATAGTTAAAGATATCTGTCTCACTTTGAGTGAAAATTTATAGTAGATACAAAATAGTCTTCTCATCTCACAAGAGTCAATGCTCCGAAGGCAAGTTAATTTCCACGGCTATTTGCGCATATTGGAGCCAATTACAAGATTAAGCTAACAGCGATTCTAAATTTCTAAATTCTCATATAGCCCTCTAAAGACGAAAAAGACTCTTTAACAACTGTAACGTACTTAAACAGCATTAAATATTTAAAAACTGAGAATAATCGTTTAAAATTAAAATCTATAACTTTTTGAGGAATTTCTTGAACAATCTCAACTAGTCCCTTTTGCTATTTAAAGCAATCAAGTTATACAGAGAGCGGGTCGCATTTTTGGAACCACTCGCATTTTCTCTTAAAATGAGATAATAACCCTAAATAGTTTATTTCCCTTAATGTGTCTCTAGTATGCCCCCTAAGCAAAATATTTCTATTTTGAAGACACAAAATCTAACTTTTACACACTTAAACAGCCATAATATGAAATGGAAAAGAGATAATCTCATAACTTTTTGAATATCGGAGAATTTTGTATTATATTGTGGCCATAAAGATACAGTAGTAAAATGCATTTAAAGGCTCCTATACTTGAAGGCCTTTATACTTCAGACTGGTGCTGACAGTAAGAATCTAGAAACAGATAGACTGGCAGCGTGAAGTTCTGACTGCAGCTGGACACTAAAATTTCGAACTCCCGAGGTCATTGTTAGGAGTTAAACTTCCGAACACAGCGAAAAGAAAGCCCGAGCTCCTAATTGCATAACGGATGTGTTTTACCGGCACATGTTGCCACAGTTCTGTCCTCTGTCACACTAGCTGACTTTGGGATATAGTCCACAAAGAACTCAGTGTCATTCCAACTACTTGGAGATCATCAAGGGATGCAATCTTCCCTGAATTAGGGGCAAAACGGAAAGAGACCGGAAAAGGAACAAGTTCTTAGGGAGACCGCGGTTTTTCTCATTTCTATTTCTTTTTTTCTCACTCCACCCAGTAGTTAAACGACACTTGATAGACTTCATATTATATTAAACCCGACCTCAGTAAACCGATGCTTCCGAGGCGTATTAGAACTAAGGATAATGCATATGGGAGAGGGAGAAAACAAATTACGCGCTTGAAGCGTTTCAGCTGATGGTGGAGGTGATAGTGTTTTTCTGCGACGGAAAATAAAAAAAATATATACACTTAATGACTAACGCATTCCATAAATTAAATACAGATAATTACAGACGATTTAAAATAAATCTATTTTATGTGCAGAGCAGATAAACAAACAGATACAAATTAGACAAGGTAGTAATAATGCGGTGAGAAAGAACATCCTTGTGGTCGAAAAAATGTATCTTAAGCCTCGTCCAATAATTGTGAACTCACTGAATGAAAAGACACCAAAATGCGCAAACAAAATCAAGAATAACAAGAGGGAGGGGGGAAGAGAAACAGAACTTTGAAGAAAATTGAATTTCACGGTAGAACTGCCGTCAACGAAGATATACTTATTTCAGCCAATTTTAAAACCAATCATTTTTACTAGCTTAGTAACTCTAGTGATAAAGCAATATATCAACTGATGTCACAGATTTCCAATCTCGGTATTAAGCTACAGAAAATTTCTTTCTCAGCAGTTTTTTTAACCACAGATTAGTAAATTCATATTTTTAATTATACTACATGTATTAAAAAATATGTTCGAAAATCCTTTTATTTTAATCCATTTTTTTTCCTTTAATTTTGAAGCAATAACCGTCTATAAGTTAATTCACCGCAAAAATCTACTAGTGAAAAATTATATTTTATAAAACTACACGCTGTGGCAATTTCCCCCCCCCCCCTCGAGGCGAGTAGGAACACCATTAAAATCGCCGCTAGCCGTGAGCCGATGCTAAAGAATGGCAGACCCCGCGGGTGGAAGAGGACCACAATAGGCACCTCTTCGGGACGCATTCCTGGGATGAAAAGAGGAGACAGTCTGGCGCCATATTTTGACAGTGGCCGACAATGACAGTTTACGCCCTGAAACGAGTTCGCTAATGAGTCAGCGGGCAATGAAGATGTAATAATCGGCATCGTTTTTTGCGCACGGCTAGACGCTCAGCCTATCCGGAGCGAGCTATAGAGAGGAGGCTAGAAAGAATTCCGCCAGGGATCAAGTTTTTAAAAGAAGCCGACGAGGGCTTGAAGACCAGAGTTTTTTGTGCGGAGAGTTTTTTCCTTAGAGAGCTTAGGGGTGATACCTGATCTCCTAGCTCCACGCACTTTTAAGTGACTTGTTTTTTTGTGAGGCTCTGCCCTCTACGTGAGAAGACCCTTTTTCACCGAGAAAGGTCGGGGGAACCGATCGGAACTTGATCTCCCCAATTGTGTTATTTCAGAGAAGCTGCTAGTTTCCAGTGGACGAGTGCGGGCCCTTTTTTTCTGTGACCTGACCAGCGGTTCGTCACCTCGTTTTAGCGACAGTGTGCTCCATCCTTGAGAGACAATCCACGTTTTCTACTCCAACTTCTATGGACTGTTTGTATATATATATTATTCGAGATCGCGGCCTAACCGTCTTTATTAAATAAAACTGAAATCCTCATTATCTTAAAAGTTTCTATTTTAGTAAGCTGTCTACCTTACACGTAACCTGTGACGCTACCTAAGTGTTTGCTTTTGACACAAATCGCAGGAATACGTTACAGCTATACTAATAATAGAAGAATGGTGGCAGCAACGGATGAATCCAGCTTTAGAGAGTGATTTTACAAGACTGTGAGTGTGTGCGCGTACGATAGTTTGAACTTTCAAGAGTGCATAAAAACTGTGACTAGTGTGGAGCCATTCCTACTGAGCCAAGAAAGCCAACATCCCCGATTAGAGAAGCAAGCTTCGAGGACAGGTACTTGTTTTTTCATTCTCTAGAGGCAATTGTGTTTTTTAAATATTAACTCTTAAGTTAATTACCCGTCGAGAAAGTCGACATAATATTTGTGTTTTTAAATATTAACTCTTTAAGTTAATTACCCGTCGAGAAAGTCGACAGAATATTTATGTTTTTAATTATTAACTCTTAAGTTAATTACCCGTCGAGAAAGTCGACAGAATATTTGTGTTTTTTTAAATATTAACTCTTAAGTTAATTACCCGTCGAGAAAGTCGACAGAATATTTGTGTTTTTTTAAATATTAACTCTTAAGTTAATTACCCGTCGAGAAAGTCGACATAATATTTGTGCTTTTTTAATTATTAACTCTTAAGTTAATTACCCGTCGAGAAAGTCGACAGAATATTTGTGTGTTTTAATATTAACTCTTAAGTTAATTACCCGTCGAGAAAGTCGACAGAATATTTGTGTTTGTTATAATTAACTCCTTAGTTAAGATAACTCGAGAAATTCGAGAAACGTTTGAGCATCAGCTCGTTAAGTATATTTTATTTTGAGTCCGAGAAATTCGAGACTTGTGGTTTTGTGATCTGGTTTATGAACAAGTCGCGAAGTGTTACAAAATTTAGTAAAGTGTATCTATTGAAAACATAGAATTTTTTGCAAGTGTATGTATGTTATTGTGGGGAAATGTATTAGATGAAATTTTTTCTGAGTAGAATTGTATAACATGTTATTGAACCGAGATTGCATATTGTGTTTTGAGTATTAAGTGTATTTGTGCTAGAAATTAAGAAAAGTGCATTTTTATTATTCTTTATTAACGTATCGTATTAGAGTGTATTATTTTGGAGAATTGGTTTTGGACTAGTGTAATTGGGTTATATTGAGATAGGAAAAATGGCATTTTTAATGACTTATAAGAAGGAAGATCTCCAGGTTCTTTCAGATGATCTAGGGATTGATTTCGAGGATCACGATAGGAAATGTGACCTATACGACAGAATTTTGTCCAGTGCGAGATATGATGAAGAGAGTGTTAGGGCTCAAATAAAAATCATTAAGGAAGAGCGCGAAAAAACAGAACGTATAGAATTAGAACGCGAAGCTAGGCAATTAGAATTTGAACGAGAAGTGAGGCAGAGAGATTTCGAACTGCAAAAATTACGGTTGACTCAGGCAGCCGAAACCGCCAGCGTAGCTTCGTCCCAGAATGAGAGCGCTAGGCCCGTACAAAATTTCAAAGCCCTAATGCAAAAGTATGATCCGGAAAAATCGGACATTTCTCTCTTCCTAACCCTGTTTGAACGTCAGGCACGAAAAGCACAGGTTGAAGACGGGGAACGAATGATGCATTTGCTTTCATTATTACCCACGGAGATCGCTGAAATAATTATTCGCGAACCCGTTGAGGTAGCAGATGATTACGATCAGGTAAAGAAATTACTTCTGAGCCGTTTTAAGTTAAGTCCGGAGACTTTTAGAGTTAAACTAAATCAACACCAGAGGCGGCCAGGTGCCCTATGGAAAGATTTAATTTTCGAGCTGAGAAATTATTTAGAGGGATGGCTTGAAGGGGTAAGTGTAAAAGATTTTGAAGCCCTTAAGAATCTCATGGTTGCAGACCAGATTAAAAAACGCGTCCCGGCGGAAATCCGAGAACATTTTTTGGATGAATGGGGAGCTATAGTGGACCCTCACATCTTAGTGAAAAAATTGGACGAATATGAAGCGACAAGGCGCACTATTCGAAAACCCCTTAATTTAAAACCACCAGAGAAAAAGGCGGCAGAGAAACCCAAAATCGCCGAGGAGATAAATGAGGATAAAAAGGGAGACTGGGAAAGGTCTAACTCTTTTAACGGGAGGAGCCAAGGATCAGGTGGGAATAACTGGCGCACACGCGAGTTCGAAAAACGTAAGCCCCCGGCTTGTTATCAGTGTGGGTCGACCGATCATCTGAGACCTCAGTGCCCCGAATTACACAGGCAAACTGCCGAGCGTGTAAACAGTGTAGCTACTGCGGAGATCTTTGAACCAGTGTTCAAGCCATACTTAAGTAAGGCAAAAATAAACGGTATCGAAACCACCATTCTCAGGGACAGTGGTTCGAGTTTTGATCTAGCCCCTATTAAATTAATAAACGCCTCAGATTTTACCGGAGAAAGGGTATGGGTCCGCACAGCCTTAGAAAATGAATTGCGGAGTTTACCGGTCGCTAGAGTGCGAATAGAAAGTGAGAAATATAGGGATCTGCTCACGAAAGCAGCAGTGGTAGGAAAGTCAGTGGGAATGAACCATTACTTAATGGGAAATTACACCCAGGAACTCGTAGAGAGGCTCAAAAGCGAACCCCAGTCCGTGAACGGCATCGTTACGCGAAACCGGTCGCTAGCCATAGTAAGTCGAGGAGAAAAACTAGAAAATTCAATTCCTGCCGTAGGAGTCGAAACCGAAACTGATCAGAGTGAAGAGGGAACGGTCCAGGTCGAGAGCGAATTAGTACTGCCCCCGAGAGAAGGGAGCGCAGAAATGGATTTAGCGGGTGTAAGCTCAGAAATTTTCCGAAAAGAGCAAGAGAGGTGTAAAGAACTAAAGCCCCTCTGGAATAGGGTTAAAAATAAAACCACAACCGAATATTTGGTTGAAAAAGGGTTGTTGTTCAGAAGATCCACGGATCACAGAGGCAAAGAACGGAGGCAGTTAGTCATTCCTAAATGTCTTCGAGCCAGAATCTTAATTTTGACTCACGAGGGATTACGGGGACATATGGGGGTCCTCAGAACGAAAAATGAGCTATTGCGTTATTATTATTGGCCCCAGTGCACCAAAGACGCGGAGATGTTCGTAAAATCTTGCGACCCGTGTCAGCGAATAGGAAAAAAATAATGCCGGTAACGACCATAGGCATATGAGGTGGTCTCTAGCTATGCAACCATTTAATTATAAGATTGTTCATAGGCCAGGATCACAAAACAAACATGCTGACTGTCTCAGTAGAGCGGAATAAGCTAAATTTACTTGAATTGTAACATTTTTTTCTTATTATATTTGTAATTCAGTGTATTGTTTTTAAATTAAGAAATTGTGATAAGATAAAGTTTTCTTTTTAGTTGAACCTCTAAACCTAAGATAGTGTTGTAAATATGAATGTTTTTTTTGTGTTTCTGTAAATATAAATGACATTTAATGTCTTAATTGAGGTATTGTGTTAGTGTAAAATGTTTTTTATTGTAAATTAAGTGTAACATGAATAAGTAAACTTAACCTAGAAGTTGATGCATAAATTAAAATTGTTAGGAATGCCTCTGGAGATGGAATACAAGTAAGATACCTGTACCTAACCCTTGATTTTCAGATTTTGCAGAACCGCAAAATCTCTTCAAAGGGGGGAGGGGCTGTGGCAATTTCCCCCCCCTCGAGGCGAGTAGGAACACCATTAAAATCGCCGCTAGCCGTGAGCCGATGCTAAAGAATGGCAGACCCCGCGGGTGGAAGAGGACCACAATAGGCACCTCTTCGGGACGCATTCCTGGGATGAAAAGAGGAGACAGTCTGGCGCCATATTTTGACAGTGGCCGACAATGACAGTTTACGCCCTGAAACGAGTTCGCTAATGAGTCAGCGGGCAATGAAGATGTAATAATCGGCATCGTTTTTTGCGCACGGCTAGACGCTCAGCCTATCCGGAGCGAGCTATAGAGAGGAGGCTAGAAAGAATTCCGCCAGGGATCAAGTTTTTAAAAGAAGCCGACGAGGGCTTGAAGACCAGAGTTTTTTGTGCGGAGAGTTTTTTCCTTAGAGAGCTTAGGGGTGATACCTGATCTCCTAGCTCCACGCACTTTTAAGTGACTTGTTTTTTTGTGAGGCTCTGCCCTCTACGTGAGAAGACCCTTTTTCACCGAGAAAGGTCGGGGGAACCGATCGGAACTTGATCTCCCCAATTGTGTTATTTCAGAGAAGCTGCTAGTTTCCAGTGGACGAGTGCGGGCCCTTTTTTTCTGTGACCTGACCAGCGGTTCGTCACCTCGTTTTAGCGACAGTGTGCTCCATCCTTGAGAGACAATCCACGTTTTCTATTCCAACTTCTATGGACTGTTTGTATATATATATTATTCGAGATCGCGGCCTAACCGTCTTTATTAAATAAAACTGAAATCCTCATTATCTTAAAAGTTTCTATTTTAGTAAGCTGTCTACCTTACACGTAACCTGTGACGCTACCTAAGTGTTTGCTTTTGACACAAATCGCAGGAATACGTTACAACACTCTTAATTTAAACCAACCCAACATACCAACCAACCAACCAACCAACCCACATACATACACACAAACTAACAACGACAAACAGACACACACAAACAGAATTCATACCTATGCATTTGCTAATCTTGCTTCGTAAAATTGATGAAAATTCCACACAGCTGAACATTGGGGTTGAAGATCTAAGATATCAGCTGATGAGTCACCGCTTTACTACACAAACACTAGAATTACTTAATTTAAAATGATATTTTAATGAGTCTGGGGAGTTACCCGATATTCACACACACTTTTCGAGTTGTGCTGCTGAAACATATTAAATACAGATTGATGAGTGATGTATGCAGTCAACATTCAAGCAAAAATAAAATAAATTAAAATCAACATATGCATGAATTTGATAGAAAGTAGCTTGAACTCGGGGTAAAAATATTGACACGCGCAATCGGTATAATATCAAAAGCTTCGTTTATAATTCAAGAAAATTTGTTTATACATAAAAAAATTGCGCTCAGGTGCCATATTTGTTAAAATATTTCTTCGTGTTAAAATATGCTTCTTGCGAATCGGGATTTGGTTAAAAGAGCTTCGTGTATTTCTTTTATTATATCTTATCGTATATTCAATATAAAATCATACGAAAGACAACTTTAAAAATCATACGAAAGATAATTGGGCCGTTTCAAATTTTACTCTTATGATCTGTCAGCTGAAATCAGAATCTTATTTCCGGTTAAACTATTCTATATTCCGAAAACAGTTGCTGAATCAGTAATATGGCTCCACGTTATTCTAATTCGAGTTAAAAGAAACGAAAAAGTTCCGAGTATTTTTGAATGATGGAAAATCAACTGGAAAATCCCCAAGAGTCTTATTTCTTTGGTGAAAACTATGTATTTACATGCAAAAATAATGAATAACAATAAAGTTTAATTGCTAACATGAATGGAATTTTATTAAAGTTTTTCAAAATACGCCTTCATTTCGAAACAAGATCGAATTTATCATAGCTCAATATTTATGAATAACAAGCTGAATACCCGTGCTTCGCTACGGAGTACATTCATTAAATACAACGGTCAGTGTATGCAATTAATGCCAAAAAAGAAAAAGAAAAAAAATATTTATAATAAATACAACGGGCAATGTATGCAATTAATGACAAAAAAAAATTATAAAAAAATTGTAACGGATATTTTCATAGACAAAATAATGTAGAAGAAAATATTCAAATTAAATACAACGGTCCATGTATGCAATTAATTTGTATGTTTAATATCCATACTTCCATCTCAATTAGTCTAGTGGTTAAATTTTATCTTTTACCGTATTTTAATATTTTTTTGTCAATTTATTTCGTTGTTATGCACGTGACACAAAATTATTTTAAAGTATCACAAAAAGAAAAGAAACCACGTGATCAGCATTTAATAAATTAAATTCTAATAGTTAATCTTTAAAAATTCCCCAAAAATCAGAAGATAGAGATAAAGATTCGAAAAAAGATTTCATTTTAAACGAATTTTCACGATCGTTCTTGTGATATAAATTTTATAACCCTCAGATTATTATTTTAAATGCAAACTTAACAAAAGTTACAAAAACAGCTTAACAATTTAATTTTTAAAAAATCTAAGAAGAATTTTTCAAAAATCTTTCTTAGTGCCCTCTACACTATAAGAATCGCCATGCGAAATTTGAGCCCTGCAGGTCCAGCGGTTTGGTCTGTGCGTTATCTGTCAGTCAGTCAGTCACGGAACTGTTTTATATATATAGATATTTATGGGTGACTCAACCGGTTACGGGTTGTCAAGAATCGACTTAAAAGGTTACCATGATAAATCTCTGCTTTCGTTTTCAACCTTTATTTTGTGAAAATTTCGAACTAGAGAGATCAATACATCATAAATCCAAAAATAGCGAAAACTAATTGTCTCGATAAATGTGATTTTCTTAAGATGTTCGTTGAGAGAAAACCCGCTACTTTCAAAATTTCTCGGAGGTATTTGAACGATTACTAAGCAAGAATAAATAATGGAAATTCCACCACTCTGCCAGACCCGCTGAAACAAGGTATGAGGGAGTAAGACTCCTCACGTTAGTGAGATTTAGGGCCTGTTCACATAGGAGTCCGTTGCGTTGCGTTGCGTTAAGGAAAAGATGACGTTGAGACGAAAATAAACCAATCATAGGCGTTAAAAATTTAATTGCTAATCGTTTGGAGGCATATGATTGGTTTATTTTCATCTCAACGTCATCTTTACCTTAACGCAACGCAAAGGACTCCTATGTGAACAGGCCCTTAGGAGGTCGGTCTGTAGAGGTGCACCAGAGAGCAAGAACTTGATTTCCCCGGGTCTTGTGTCGGCGTTCGACGTCCTTGTATACAGCACTTCGAAGTCGCTGGTGATGCAAACTGTCTTTATTTAATCTAAATGTCTGACATCTTCGCGTAAGGAAAACACTAGAGCAACGAATCAAACTCAAAGAAGTGTGACGGCAACATTATCTTGGAGAAAAACCGGGCGAGTCATACCTACATATGCGCATTTAATGGCCATTATTATGACCAACAGGCAATATATTAGATATCGCTAGCGTAAAGCTGCGCAAGAAAAACCTGAAAGAAAAATTTATGAGATGCATAATGCATGGCGCAAGAAATAATGTTTAATTGACACGATCTTGTGAATTTTGAGTGTGGAATAAATGTGGACAGTCGAGGCATTGTCGCAAGGATTGACTGATTGAGAGCACTGATCTATAATTGCTCCAGAACAAAAATTACTGCAGTTCAGAAAGTGAAACAATAGTAAAAAAAAATTGAGTTTGAATACAGGATGATCGACCAGAAAAGAGAATAACATGTTAGATTAAACAGGCACTCAAAAGGCCGTCAAACTGCATACCCCGAATAATGCTATTAAGTTATATAACAGTTGTATTAGTAGTTACTTAGGTAACCGTTCTCGAAAAAAGAAAGCAAAATTTTGATCTCATAAAGTGACTTTATAAGTATTTGATTCGTTCCTGTATGCGAGTTCAACAGAAAATAACATATGTTGTTGTTGTTTCTTATGTCCCCTGGCTGGAACGTGGCCCCCTGGCTGGAACCAGACCAGGTCTATATATGCTACAGGTTGAAGTGCGCGGCTCTAGTTTTGAATAGCACCACAAGGGTCGGAGTCCGTCGTAGCTATTTGCCACCTCAGTTTTGACCGAGCAGCCCGTGGGGCGACATATGGAGGGATTGTACCGTCTCCCACCCTCACTGACCTTCATAGAGGGACTTTCCGGTCTACGGATTTAACGTGCCCATATCCGACCTAGACACGGAGGTATTTAACGGCGCGCGCCGGGATTCGATCCTAGCAACTTCAACACCGAAAGCCAGCACATTACCGCAACGTAGGAACTCAATATGTAACAGGAAGAAAGATTCCCCAGACCAGTGAGCTTTAAGGATCCGGATCGATTCCAGTACCTAAGGATTCATATCAAAAATAGTTTCATCCTGCTCCAGTATCGGTGCTCAACGACTGTGGTCTTCTAGATCAGTGTTTCCCAAACTATTTGACTGTGCGAACCCCTTTTGGGCGAGATTGTAACCTCGACCCTCCTCCTTCCCATTTCAGTAAAAAAATTTGCATTAAAGTGAAAAAAGTTCGATTAAAAAAATATGGTCAAAGTCGTGAATTCTACACTGAAGTGCCACTGAATTAGGGATAGCAAAGCCTATGCAAATTGTGTAGCGCTGCGCATCATGTATGCGCAAGTGAGGGTGCTGTGGTAACTGCATATATAGCGCTTACTGTAGTTGTTCTGAATTAGTTGTTGGAATTGCCAGTATGGGTAAACTGCCTGATTTAGACGCCTTCGATCGCGGACAAATCGTAGGTGCGCGACGCATGGGCCATTCAATTTCCGAAATCGTCAGACACCTAGGATTTTCAAGGTCGACAGTGTCAAGAGTATACCAAGAATACATGGATAGTGGTAAAAAAACTAGCGATCGGGCAAACTGCACAGGACAATTAGCCTTGACAGTGCGTGGTGAGAGACGGCTCAGGCGTATTGTACGTAGCCATCGAAGCCAAATATTAGCTCAAATTACCACCCAGTTTAATGACGGTGCCAGTCGTACAGTCAGTAAACGGACTGTGCAACGCTCGCTTCCCCGTATGGGTTTCGGGAGCCGTCGACCTACGAGAGTACCATTGCTCTATACTCGCCATCGGGCTGCACGTCTTGCCTGGGCAAGAGAGCACAGAGACTGGAGTGTAGAGGACTGGAAACGAGTAGCATGGAGTGATGAGTCTCGATTCCGACTACTTAACGCCGACGGGAGGCTGAGAATATGGCGTCAGGCTCATGAAGCCATGGATCCTGCATGCCTGGCTGGAACTGTACAAGGGTATGGTGGCTCAACCATGGTCTGGGGTGTTTTATCGTGGCACTGTTTGGGATCTTTGGTGCGTGTACCAACCTCCCTCAATGCAATTCGGTACGTAGAGTTGCTGGGTGATCACCTCCATCCGTTTATGCTGTTCTGTTATCCGCACGGTAATGGAGTTTTCCAGCAAGACAACTGTACCTCTCACAAGTCCCGGTTGGCTACTGGCTGGTTGGATAAGCATTTCTCTGACTTCTCTGTCATGAATTGGCCACCTAGAAGCCCAGACTTAAATCCTATTGAGCATCTTTGGGATGTTTTGGAACAAGGCGTGAAAGGCCATCACACAGCACCAAAGAACCTTACTGAATTATGGACAGCTTTAGCCAATATTTGGCAAGCCATTCCCGTGGAACGTTTCCAGAAACTTGTTGAATCTATGCCTCGTCGTGTGGCAGCCGTTATCAAGGCCAGAGGAGGCCCAACTCGTTACTAGGTAGGTATCCCTAATTCAGTGGCACTTCAGTGTATTAAAGGTCTAAGAAATTCGACTGTTCCGAAACATTTATGATTCACTTCACCGAAATCTCCTTTATCATACAAATGTCAGGTGGCTCTCCTGGGAAATGTAATGACGAGAGTTCTGGAAATCAAATCGGAATTGCTAATCTACTTGCAAGTTGCAAAATCTTAGTATGCTGACTTATTTTGTGACTCCTGTTTGGTTATTGAAATTAGCCTATCTAGCTGATATTTTTGAACCTCTTAATATTCTAAAAAAGAGTTTTCAAGGACGAGATGATAACATCCTACAGCCTTAGATGAATCAATGGATTCATAAAAAATATGATCAACATTTCTAGAAAAAAAAAAGATGTTTGAATAGTTCCCTTCCATTCAAATGACTTTTTAAGAAATTTCGATTAATCAAACAGCAGACATTGGTCCTCACATTCTTAGCATGGTTACTGGCTTTCAAAGATTAAGAGAGCAACTGTTGGATTTACTTTCCAAAAGTATCTTCAGCTGGCAATGGGAAAAGATAAATACTAAATCCTTTTCTTGATATGTTGGTAGAACTCGCTAATCTCAGTACAAAGATGAAAGAAAAACTTACGGAATTTTTTCGCTGATGGAGTGCTCAAAATGGAAATTCAATCGCAAAGGCTGGACACCTGGGTGCAGAGAATTGGAGAACACCCAGTGTTTGCAAGAGGAGCCTTGAAGTTTATAGTGTAACTTGCTACATTCTACTTGTGTGAGCTAACATTATCCTCAATGATTAGTATAAAATAGAAAATAGATATAAAAAAACTAGAAAAAGACTTGTATATTTGAGTTTCAAATACGGAACCACGATTTGAAAATTGGTGAAAGAAAAACAAGGCCATTCCTCTTATTGATAAATAATTGTAAATGTCTTAGTTTCTAGTTAGATTGCAAAATAAATTATTAAATTTAATTGGTTTGCCTTATAACTCTCGCGATACCCCTGGAATAGCTTCGTGCACTTTGAAAACCACTGTTCTAGATCATTGTGTGTGCGTGAGTGGTAGTCAGTTCAGAGGTACTAAGAGTCCCCAGTAATTGACTAGGGAAAGGAA
Organism: Dolomedes plantarius; assembly: GCA_907164885.2. Lineage (NCBI taxonomy): Eukaryota > Metazoa > Arthropoda > Arachnida > Araneae > Dolomedidae > Dolomedes > Dolomedes plantarius. The sequence continues at coordinate 184,508,703 of OU015496.1, forward strand.
CAGGAAAGGAGAACAATCCGCGCAATTGTGCAGATATTCAACAAGTGTTATTTACTTGCAAAGCAAATTAAGTCTCCTCAATTTGTATCAAGTCCCCATCTCTCACTCTCCAGATCGGCGCCCGCGAGCCGCTGAGCCCCGCATTCACACTTTTTTCAAGCTATCCGAAACTTACACACACTCCACGCACAATCCCTCCTCACAGCATTACTTATTCATTGTTGCAGCAGCGGAATCTATCTCCAGTGAGAGGCGAAAAAAATAAAATCTCGAGACACCCTCGGCACACACTGAGAGCGTCCAATTATAAGCGGCCAGAAGGAAAGGAAGAAGAAAAAAAAACCGAATTTAATGGGAGAGCACTTTTTTAAGTATTACCAGCCGCTGGGAGCTTGACGTTGCGAGAAAGACGGATTACCACGTCTCTGGAATGTTCAGAGACAGTCAACTACACTTGATAGTGACAAAAACACCACGCGTGCCCTTGAAGAATTGGATATGATGAAATTAGATTCACGTAGTCTCCTGCTATTTTATTTTAAGACCGGCTGATTAGCGTCCACTTCATGAAGAGGTTCTTGAAACCAGTTCGAGCTTCCAGTAAATAAATGCCCGAGGTTACCGGAGACCACCGATTAAACAAAACTTTGAAGATTTTTTCTATACTTTTTTTCCATCGATTTTGAAAAGGAAGCATAATTTACAGCTGTCCCTCAGAGAACACGATTACTTATCCGACCTCTGATTACGGGGTTACGTTATAATCCGAAAAAGTTCCTGGTATCACAATAAATCCAGGAGGATTTAAAAATTTTAAGAAAAGTTCTGTATAACACATACATAGAAATTTGATACACCTCATTGATAACAATATTAAACTATTCTCTTTTTTAACAATATTAAACTATTCTCCTCAAACATTTTTGCGACTTAAATCGACAAGTAAGTAGCTTGATCTAGACAGATTTCGAGTTAAAGTTTTGACAGAAGGTTCCTTAAGGCTACGGTGTACTAACTCTATTGGATTCGCTCACCTCAATATTAACCTATGGAGAAAATGTGTTTACTATTTACAGCTACATAAAATCTGATAATCCAATAAAAATGGTACTTTTAGATAGCCTGAATTTTTCTGCACCTTGCAGCAGGATTCCTTTTATAAATTTCATCCACCGAAGTAATTTATGAGCCTTTAAAACACACTATACCAAATTCCCCCCCCCCTCTGAATAATTTAAGTTAAAAAATATTATTAACATTTCTTTTAAACGAAAAACGCCCCTAAGTGTAAAATTTTTTTCGCTATTATGGAGTACAATATTTCAAAAACTTTCAATCCAAGTCGGCAATCCTTGGACACATTTTCTCCATAGGTTAACAGGGAGGTGAGCGAATCCAATAGAGTTAGTATACAGAAGCATTAAACATCTACAAAATTATTTTAACCAGAGTCGCCAAGTCAATATAAGGACAAAAGTTTTGTTCCAAATTATTCGAAATCGAAGCTATTGTCAGATAACAGAAAAAAAACTAACAAAATAACCTTTTTTATGTCCCGGGTCAAATCTAAGCCCACTTGACTAACGTAGTCCCAAGTTGAGCAGCGGAAGTTTGCTCAAGAAAGGATAATTTATTCTTATCCAATACACACAGCACCAAATTGTAAGATTTATAGAGAAGAGAAGAAATTTTAGTTTTCACTGAATGATTTAAAAGTGAGTAGTGTATTTATTGTTCACTTTTTTAAATATAAGTTGCTGCTTGCCATTCTGATCACTCAAATTTAGAAATTTTTTTTCAAAGAAAAAATAAGAGTAATATTTACCAAAAATTCCTTTCACTGTCAAAAAACAAGTGTTTTCGTAAATACATTCTTTTCTAGGCAAAAGTACACATTTTACTTCTTTACTTGTTTACATGTGTGCAGTTTGATATTAAAATGTGGACAAATCCATTTTGACCTCTTAAATTTGCATGCACTTTTTAATGCATACGTATATTATTTTCCACACTTCTATAGAGGTATTATAAAGTCAGTAATAAACTTTATTTATCTTTCTCAGATGGTACAGTCTACGGATAAGATGAAGCCTCAAAAATTTTTTTCTACTTGATGGTTAAAAAATGAGCTAAGGCAGGCATGGTTATATCGTGGTAGCCGTTACCATCACTCCAAAGATGTTTGCGTCGAGCTATCACTATTTATTGGGCAATCATTATTTATTGCTTATATTAATCGCATTCCTCTGTTCAGGTCATATTGAGAAAATGATATTTCTAAAAACTTTTACTACCAATCAAAACTCTTTTGCGTCAGTTTTGGTCGCCAAGTCGTTAAAATGTTGCATAGAGTTGTTCCTTCAGTTAAACGAAATTATTACAGCTAAAGTCTTGTTACTTGGAAACAGATACTATGGAGAAACGCAAACTTGAGAAAGACAAAAACTCAGAATCCGTCATGGACAATAAATGACAAAGCATCTTCGTTATTAGTAAAGAAACAAATCATAACTGCAGCAATGAGTCTCCACTTCTTGCAGTATTAATCATCTTCCTATTTATTATTACGAGAGTAGTTAAATGCAAACGAGCTATTCGTTATATTTTTTTAATAAATAAATAAATTAAGGAAGAATTTGATAAGGGCGCTTAAAACAATTTCCTCCAAAAATTTTCTTTTTGAAATTTAGTAGGCACTGTATGATAATTTCTATTTATGTATCAATAGCTTTAATGTTGAGCATGCAGTACATGGTACAAATACGCACTTCATAAAGATTAAAATAAGAATGACATCGAACTAAACTCACGAAATTTTCTGTTCATATAATTAGGTACCATTCTCAGAAGGAAAGAATATTTCCTTACACATAAAACCGCTAATACACTAAATAAAATGAAGAAATATTTGGAATACGGTATAATAATACACATTTTGAAAACAATTCAATATGAAGGAAGCGTGAATCACATGTTTGCGTAACAAACTCAGCAGTAAGAACTACGGAAATGAGTGAATTCGAACTAACTCAGTGATGTTCTTAGAGGACATTCATTTTAAGTTTTGTATGAGTACGTTTTCTTTTTATGAAATACAGAATTTTTTGAGAATTCCTTTTTTTTTTCCGTTTATGTGTCGGAGGATATAATTATTTTGCGAGCAAAGTCTGTGAGACTCTCACGTAGTCTGAAAACAGACTCAATCCTAACTTAGTGAAATCCAGTACAGATGTAACTTTTTGTTAAAGGAATCGGGCAGACTGTTAGATAGACAATGGTACGGTGCCCACTTCCCTAAGTGGAAGAAGGGTCATTCGTTAGGAATAGACCATCTGAGCACAAAGAGCCAATGCAAGGTCCGGGGTGTCGGGCTGACAAAAAGGAAACGCAGGCCTGGTGGTGACCAGATGACGAACCCCCTGTGAGGGGATTGCATCAGACACATGAGACCATGCAACATTCGAGAACGAAGTAAAAAGTATAAATGAAGAAAAGACGATTAGACGGGGCATTTTTTAGACTGAACGATGATGAGATACTGAGGTACTGGAGAGCGGAGGGAATAGAGACTAGACCAGGGCCGCCCAGAGACTTTACGGGGCCTGGGACAAACTTCTGTTGGGGGCCCCAAGAAATCTGATTAATCGAATAATTTTTTTTTTATTTTTGGGGGGAACCCTTTTTTCAGGAGATTATTTTGAATTTTGAAGTACGGTACAAGATTCAGAATTTTCTTTCGGAGGAAATCTAATAAATATATTTTTTTTAATTTTTGAGGCCCCTCCGGCAGTTGGGGGCCTGGGGCAAAGTGCCCCAGTTGCCCCCCCCCCCTTCTGGGCGGCCCTGGACTAGACGTGAAGTCTGGTTTGAACTGTGATTATGAACCCCTCTCTCATGAATGTTATGAGCGTTTTTCGGAACAAACTTATGTACATTATTATTAGTCTAGATATTGATTTTATATTAAACAAGATGTAAATAGAAATGTATTAGTGTCTACATTAATATTACGAGTTACTTATACCAACGAATCCACGGCCATCCGGTTTACAAAGTTGGTAGATTTCTTCAAAATCTTGCTGTGGTGTTTTCATGATGCTTTTAATGTCCTGATTATGATGCACAGTGAAACTTCTCTATGGGGGCCGTTAATATTTCAAAAAAAAAAATAGCCGTTTTCAGAGGTGGTCGTCGAAAAGAGGTTTCTTCCATAACAGTGGCTGTATGGAGTCTTTAATAGATTCTGAAAGAAATATGGCCGTTTAGTGGGGTGGCCGGCTAAAGAAGTTTCACTGCATTAAGGAGTCCTTTACAGTATTAAGTCCTTTCGCAGATATTTCCACTTGGACTTTATCACTATTCGCCTTTAAGCCCTGCAGAACAGCAACAATACAAATGACTTTCATTCGTTGATAATTCCTCTATGATACTCGATTTTAAGCGACCGTCAAAGTTCACACAACTTTCCATCAAAAATAACTTAATGGAGAAAATGGAAGTGGTGCAGTCAAATCGCATTGTTGTTCATCTTTGATTGCTTAAAATACAAGTAATTGTTTGTACGCACTTCTTTCCATTCTCCGAAACGTAAAACGGAAAGAGAGAGAGAGAGAGAAAAACATAAAAATTGATGAGAAAGGTACAGCGAGGAGGAATGCTGTTGCCTCACTTCTGAACCCTTTCTCGGATAATTGCTTTTATAAAGATCATTTTCTTAGAAAGAAAGACCACATGTGTTTGTAGAGAAGATGATAGTAGAAGAAAGGAAGTCACTTTCTTACATAATTTTTTCGTCTCGAGATAGAAACGTTTCCAAATTGTTTAGAAGAGTTTCCATTTTCTAAAATTACTAACTTTTATCTTCTTTCTATGCACATGCAATCGCACCACTTAGGAGGAGAGGAAAAACAAACCTGCATACTATATAACAATTTTACTATATATTTACCGCACAAAAATAACATTTTCCTGTATATTTACCGTATAACAATCACAAAAAAAAATATTCAGCGCGAAATTACACATAGCAACAATACAAATGACCTGTACTTAGTTTTTCTCTGGTGTTCCTTTTTTAACATCCCATAAAATTCATTTATCTGTCTCTCAATGAAGATAAACGTAGTGAAGAATTTCGATGAAGATAACGTAGGAAAAAGTGCTGAAGAAAAAGTGGGGTTCAATCGAATTGCACCGTTGCTTAGAAACTGTAACTTAATTTTTAAGATAAGTTATGCTTTTGCATCTAGTACTTGGGGCTACTTCGTGAGTTAAAATTCCATTTTTACCTTCTTATTTCAATAGTTGGATCTAGAAATTTTTACTTGAATATTTTTTTTTTCACCGAATCATTATTACACTGAAAGATTTACCATTGTTTTTATTTATTCGTTTTGAACTAGCTTAAATTACACAGCACGCCCGGCTTATTATATTTAAAACATCTACACTGGAGTATTTAGTAGAAGATAGGGATGGTAACTTGTCCAATCGATTTTTGTACTGAAAGAGACCGCAGCATACTGGACTTTAAGTATATTTAAAAAAAAACCTCAATGTCATTCGCCAAATGTATTTCCTTTATATGTACTTTATAACAAACTAAACGCAAAATTTAGATTTCGATAGTGAATTTACACAAACTTTTTCAAAAACAAGTGTTTATTCTGTTTTCCTTTACAAACTTTTATTGTTCATTCGAATACTTTCTGTTCATAAGATTGATTGGTTGAAAGCGCTACCGTAATTTTTTCATTACACGAAAGCATGGACCTACTGCTTAAAGCCGATTCCGAAAGGCCACAAACATCCATTCCAAGAGCCTGATACCGTATTCCAGCGCCCTAGCCATTCGTTTATCGCTCGGTATTATAAAGCATAACTTAATTTTTTCACATTCCAAGTTCAATTAATTTCCTACTTTTGGTCGAAACGTGTTATGAAAGAAGAAAAACGCAAATATTCAATTCAAACGCAAATATTCATCGGATTTTTATAAAATGCTAACAAACTTTACCTACTAAGAAACAACTAATTTACTGAGGCTTGAAAGCGTTCGAAATAAGATAAGATAATACACAATCAAAACCAAAAATGTTGAAGATAGTAGTAATAGGAGTATAGAGCTTTGGCTGAACATATAAAATCTGAATGAGAGAGAAATCGACCGAAAGAACTATCAGTTATCAACCTGTTGACTATGGCTGAAATATTTAAAATATTTCTAAGTAAATAAAATTGAAATTCACCAGAAGTCAAGTCATCTGTTGACTTTAATAAACTAAGACTTTTCTAGTGTGGGAGGTAACGTTGAGGAGACAGTTAATATTGGGTTATATTAGTTAAAAAGGAATTCCATTCTAATGCAGCCTATCCTTTCTCTAGGGTCATAGAGAGCAAATAAGTAAAAATTTGTACTGATCGCATAAGTCAGAAAGCAGACGGACTCAACTGCTGTAAATACATCGGTCAAAGAGTAAGGCAATATGTGACTAAAAATACACGAATCTTTCCCATACTGGATTATCTCGAGGTAATATAAAACCTCAGTAAATGATGAACAACGTTTAATTCTGGAAATAACAATGAAGTAAACGTGATGAAAACTATCTCCACTCGTTTCAAAACCTCGTCTGCGTTCGTTGGGGTTATTAACATCGATGCAAGGAGACCAGCAATGAACACTAGAGTGTTTCAAATTGACAACAAAAATAGTACACAGTTCTTATACAGTTTTTATTTACGTTGACGCCCACTGCACGTTCTTATCATTTTATTTCCTCCCTGGAATAATTATATATTTTCTATCTATCTATAGTTACTTTACTATATTTTTATTAGCTCATTTCAGAAGTTTGCTGGTGCTGTCACGATTCTAATTCGAATATGAGCTTAAAAAAAAAGGGGAGTGTCAGTCTGTGTTCAGTAACTAGTTATACGTTATCATGAAAGTTTTCAAACCAAGCAACATCAGCGGTTAGCAGGCAGGTATTGTTATTTTAAGTTCACCTACGTGTCATTAGTTCGAGAGTACGAACTAATGACTAGTACGTCTGAAATTTGGTCTAAATATGCCAATAAAACAGTTTTTAGCTGTATCGCATGTTGAACTTTTTAATAAGTTCTATTAAGTTTGTAATAGAACTACACTATGTAGGACTATCCTGCACGAGGTCTGAGGTGGAAACCCAGAGGCTTAGAACGTAACTTTCACTAGTACATGAGAACTCAGTAAGAGTTTACAGGATTTCATCTTGTCTCTCAGGATTTTCAGGCTCAGTTGCTCAGAATATTTCGAATACCTCTAGTTTTACTCTAAATGTTCGAATGGCTTCTTTTAAAACCTTGTGAATTAAATAAAAAATAAATTTCAGCAAGTTTGAATTCATACCTTTACTCTAACAAAACACACACGTTTATGTCATATCCATAACATAATTTCATATCGATTATTGGGAAATCGTTTTGTTTGGAGTTACGGTCATTTTTTTTTCATTTTTTTTTTGCTACACGAGGGTTAATTAGACCGGAACCTACTGCTTAAAGCCGATTCCGAACGGCTACAAACATCCATGCCAAGAGTGGGACTCGAACCCACAGACTCTGGTACTGCCCTAAGCAAGCGCCCTAGCCATTCGACAATCGCACGGCCTAAGGAACATCGTAGAAATAGCATCAATATTATTCATTCTTTCAATTTTTCTGATAATAACTCTATATAGATGCTCCCTGTTATCCAAAGATAACATGTTCTCAGAAAAACCTTCGTAAATCCGTGTAAAATTTCTCTCGGATAACGAAGACTGGTATAAATGGGAGTATTTTGTTAAAAGAGAAATGGCGTACAGAAAACTTAATGAAGAAATGTTAGGAAAATGCGCGACATATACCCATTTATACTGCCCTCCTAAGCATAAAAGACGTATCTCAATTTTTTCTCCCATTTTTACGGTTTTTCTTGCATACTAATGTTTGTGAGCTACCTGATATTATTCCTAAGCAAGAAGGCCGTACCTTATTTAGAAACAGTAGAAAATCATGAAAGAAATTAGACGTATCTAAAAAAACAACTTTTGAAGTCCTAAGGGAATTGGCCATATCTTAGTCTTTTTTTCTCAGAAAAAAATTGATTACTACAATCATCATCGATGAAGCTATGATATTTTCCATCAGAAATTCAACTTTCACGTTTTCATTTACGAAAATACAACGGTTAGTAAACAGGAAATCCAACGTAAATAAAGCACAAATAGCAGTAAGGTACAATTTTGCATACGGCCGTTTCGAAGCTGCAAAGGAGCTTCTCCATGAGTGCAAACTTGCACGCAGCACAAATAGCACTCATGAAGAAGCTCCTTTGCAGCTTCGAAACGGCAAAATTGCACCTTACTGCTATTTGTGCTTTATTTACGTTGGATTTCCTGTTTATTCCTCGAGCACAAAGGTTTTGTCTTTTCTTTGCAACGGTAGTGTTGAAAATGTAAATTCTTAAAATTTCAAACGGTTTAAAGAAGTTCACCATACACAAATCAAGAAACTCAAATAAAAACTTATAAATCATGTTATCTTCTGTATTTATGCTTGTGCTCTAGAGCTTTTATTTAGAATTTCAAAAATACTTTTGACTTTTGTAATTTTACATTCCAGCAGTAGTACTAAGAAAGGTAAAAAAGCCACAAATCAATACGCATTTAGAATCTGAATAAATTCGATTCTCGATAAGTAGAATACCATTATGCGTTCCGAGAAATGGTTTATATTTGTCTTCAAGCGAAAAAGCTTACGGCGTAGACTTTCCCACTTAAACTAGTCCTCTTAACGAATTATCCCTCTCAAACTCTTTAAATTTTAGACATTCTGAAGGAGAGTGATTTTTGCAGTAATTAATTAACCTTATTATAAATGAATTCGGACATTCCGAAGAAATATGAAAGTGTATATTTGTTCGTGTTTCGTTAGAAAAAAAAATGTAAATACTCTAAAAATTAGAGGAAATTTTTAGAAAAAAAAAATCCTAGGGAAATCTATAAAATGTATCAAATTCTAGCAAAATGTAGGCTGTCACTATGGAAAAGTGACCGTGACTTTGAAAATAGTTATAGCGACTGTTGGAGCATCAAGCTTACTCTTAATTCCGCTAGAATGCGTAAACATCATAATTTTCAACTAACATTCCGTGAACCATGAACAGAGTAACACTGCTTAGCACAGTGTTACCTAAAGTGTTGTTCTCAAACATTCCGTAGTTTCGGGAGATAACGGTGTATTTTAATAGAGTTTTTCAAATTAATGCAGTACAAAATATTTTTGACTCTTATCAGATTCTTAGTGACCTCCTTCAAGAGTATGCGTAGGATTTAGACGTTGAATTCTGCGTAAATGACTATAAATATGGTCTAATTCTAACTGCAAAAACTCAATTAATATTAGAAAATTTTTTTCTTTCCTTATACATATAAAGCACATATCTTTAAATATGTCATACATAAAAAAAATGGAAATTATAAATCTATAAATAATTTTCAAATTAACAGTTTAGAATTTTATACGATTAACTGGTGATTAAAAATCATGAAGTGCTGTGCGCACCATAAAATTGAGAATATGCTTATGGAAAAAAATTAATGGTCAGACTACACTTGTTATATATTTACCTGTAATGTAAAACCAAACAAATTGTAATAAGTGTTATTAAAATTAAAAATTGAGCATAAAATTTAAAAAAAACTTGAATTTTGACAATTATTTGCATAATTTTCCCACATAAAAAAAATATTCGAGAATTGCACATTTTTCTGGTTTTAAAATGTAGAGAACCATGAAATACACATATGAGTGTAGTTTTATCAGTTTCCTATTGATAGTTTAAAAGTAATGCTGCACAGAATCTCAAAATTAGCAGTTTATCATATAAAATTCTGAACTGCTAATTTTAAAATTATTTATAGATTTATAATTTCCATTTTTATATATGACATATTTAAAGATATGTACTTTATATGTGTTTAAGAAAGAAAATTTCTTTTTCTAATATTATTCGAGTTTTTGTTGTCAGGTACAAAATTCATCTAAAGTTAAATAAAAGCTAATAGAATTTCTTGATTTATAAAATTACTAGCTGAAAACCCTCACTTCGCTACGGAGTACATTCAAATTAAATACAACGGTCAATGTAGGCAATTAATGCCAATATATATATATATATATATATATATATATATATATATATATATATATATATATATATATATATATATATATATATATATTATTTATAATAAATACGACGATCAATGCATACAATTGATGCAAAAAAAAATACATTCATAAAAAAATCGTAAGGGATATTTTATAGACAAAATAATGTAAAAGAAAATATTCATATTAAATCTAATAGGACATACTAAAGAATATAGTACAGTTAATATAGTACAGTTTGAGGAACATATTTTTACTGTATTTTAATATTTTTTTAGATAATGTCTAATCGTCTGTCGCATTAGCAAGAAAAGAATAATATTTTTTTGTCTATTTCGTTGTTATGACGTGACCATAAATTTATTTAAAGTACCAGAAAATGAAATCACGTAATCACCATTTAATAAATTAAATTCTAAAAATTAATCTTTAAAAATTCACCAAAACTCAGAAAATGGGGGTAAAGATTAAAAAAAGATTACATTTTAAAGGAATTCTTGTGATATAAATTTTATAACCCTCAAATTGTTATTTTAAATGCAAACTTAAAAAATGTTACTAAAACAGCTTAAAAATTTAATTTAAAAAAATCAATGAAGAATTTTTCAAAAATCTTTCTTTGTGCACCTCTACACTATAAAAAGAATCGCCATGCAAAATTTCAGACTTTTAGGTCCAGCGGTTTGGTCTGTGCGTTGTATGTCAGTGAGTCAGTCAGTTACGGAACTGTTTTATATATATAGATTATTCAAATAACTGTGTAATAATTAAATTATTCATTATTGATATTCGAATGATAATACTTTATTACACAATAAAAATTTTTATAATTTATATTTGATTCAAATTAAGTAATTCAATATTTGAACTAATACCAACTGAAGTACGGCATTCGTATCGTCTTGGCGAGATTTCGCTCTGAAACTCCATTTTTGTCGTTTTTCTCACTTTGGTTCATCACTTTGTTCCGTAGTGAAGCTATACATCGCAGGCGTGGAAGATGTTCTATATCAGGGGTTCGCAACGCGTTGCTCGCGAAACAATTTTAAGTTCCCCCCCCCCCGGTTCAGTTTTCTAAACTTTAGATATTTGAACAACGAACGCATTTACACATTCGCACTCGCGCCACCTGTCATCATCCGCAAGACATTCGCGAGACATTCGTCACATTCCTGCATCGACGCAAGCGACCGTTCTCACATTCCCGCCTCTTGCTGTGAACAAGGCTTCCCGTCACCATTCGCCCCTTTGACTCGTGCCAGAAAATCGCTCCCGAAGCGAGCGCCACGATTGGCGAGGAGAAAAAGCGGGATGAACGGCGAACGCACCGTTTACACATTCAACGTGCACCTCCCCAAGCGATTCGACTCGACGCTAGCGCGACTGTGTAAACGCGGCGTAAAACCGCAAAAATCAAAACTGAGCAGCCTGCTCTCTCGACAGCATCGCTCACCCCTCGCTGTGAGTCAGCTTCTTTTTCCTGTTCTGAAATTGAACTACCTTGGAATAAGGGTGCGACATCGATAACAAAACATCGATGTTTTAAAACATCGATATTCAATATTGAAACATCGATGTTAATAAAGCATCGCCCAAAAAACATCGATGTTTTAAAACATCGATATTCAATATTGAAACATCGATGCTAATAAAACATCGCCCAAAAAACATCGATGTTTTAAAACATCGATATTCAATATTGAAACATCGATGCTAATAAAACATCGCCCAAAAAACATCGATGTTAAAAAAACATCGGCTTCAATAAATCGATGCTAAAAACATCGATGTTTTGAAAACATCGACATCGATGTCGCATCCCTACCTTGGAGCGTCGGCATATACTTGTGAATCTTTGTTTTCCAATATGAAATACTTAAAATCAAAGTACCGATCACGCCTCACTGACACTCATTTTGGACCATTGCCTGAGAACTGGTAATTCAACTTATGTGCCACATTGCAAAGAATTGGCCGCAGATTTGCAATGTCAAATATCGCATAAATTATCAATTTTAAGAATGTTTTGTTTAAATAAAAATTTGAATTTGTGTATTAGAAATTTATGTTGCATTAATATTTTCATGCTTAAATATTAACCCCCCCCCCCCTACACACATGCACACCTCTTCATCCAGCCGTGCCCGCCGAAATATACCCTCCAAGTAAAAAGGTTGCCGACTCCTGTTCTATATGCATATAGCAGTAAAAATGCACGGAGTAGTTACCAGTTTGGATTTTTGTGAGTGCTATAAATCAACACCTGCCTCTCACTAAAATGTGACAATTATTTGTCGTTTTAGTTGTGTAGGAATAACTATAGATGAGATAAGGCTTTCGAGATGTATAATAATAATAATAATAATAATAATAATAATAATAATAATAAAAACAGATAAAAAAACAAGAACAAATAAACGTCCGTCAGGAAATAAGATAATTCCTACAAATTATGTCTAGTAGCTGCTCGAAAATTCAACATGCCCTGAGCACTATTTATTAACAATTCTCAGAATGATATTTGAGCTCATAGGTATACATGCAGCTGTGCTCACAACTTAATGCAAATTTATGTCAGCAGATTCGGTCTTCGTTTGGCATCTTCTAATACTTTATCTTACACTTCTTACACCCCCTGTTCTACTTTTAAGTGATAATTTTGTTGAGAAATCTGAAAGTAGATCTAAATTTTATCAAAAACTTTTAAAGAAAAGACAGAGTCCATAAACCAATACAAGCTAATTAATGAAATGTGATTAAAATTGTTTAAAAATCTCTGATGTCACGCATGAATGAGGGCATCGATATATGTGCCGGCACAGTTATAGAGGATGAAAAGCCACTACTTTATAATGCACTTGTTATTAATCCGGCTTGTACTGTACTTCTCATAAACCCTCTTCCATCATTGAAGCCAGATAATAATCAGCCTCCTGTGCTCTCTAATCCAATCATAAATGTTATTGTTTAAAAACCCTGTTATTGATTTTAACTAGGTAGTTATGTTTTGATAGTTCCAAACGCTCCTAACCCAATCCCTAAACTTCAGCCATCTTCACTTTTATGATTTGTTTGTACTTATCAGGTATATGCTAAAAATTCCAATACTTAACTGTCTGGTGCCTGTCTGTAAATATTTGATACTCAAAAATATTTTATAGAGAGTCATTTATAAAAAGACGATAACCGTTAGAACTGTTAGACCGTTATGAAGTAAACAGTTGAATTGCGTCAGAAGGAATTTTGTATGACTGTGTAATTTGTTATTCTGTAATGTATAATTGTATGACTGTATAATTGTTATTAACTAACTTTTCTTAAAAGGAACTTGAGTTTCTCTCTCTCTCTCTCTCTCTTAGGGGTGTGCGTAGGGCCGGGTTAAGATATCGGCTTTAGGCATAGGCGTAGCGTCGGGGGGGCACGGGGGGGGCACGTGCCCCCCCAACTGAACTTGAAATAAATTAAAACTTAATAGAGTTCAGTTAAAATCGGAAAATTGTAGAAAACTTTTAAGAAATTTGGGTTTTTTCCCGCTTTTTCAAACTGTGAAACTGAATATTCCGATTATGTCTTTAGTCTTAACATAGATTTTAACAATGATATGATCTATAACAAAAATTCGATGCTATATTTTTTCCTCGGCTAAAAATCCTTTGCGTTCAGACCACACTCTTTACCCCCTTGGGGTCATTGAACTTATTCCCCCTCACCCCTTCAAGGAATGCGCTACAAAGGGTCGCTATCAGTGTTCCTGGAAACACGAAGCAGGCGCTGGGTGGAGAATGGGTGGAGGCGCTGGGTGGTGTGGTCTAGCGACTGGCCTAGACTACACCACTTTCTATATCCACCTCTACCAGTCAGTAATTCTTTGTGTGTTGGTTTCAATTCTTTGTTTTCGTGCACGCTTTATGAAATCATTGTTTTTGTACGTTTGAAAATGTCAAAACAGAAATCAGTACTTTCTTTTTTCAAAAAAGTCGATAGTTCGAATAAAAAAGTTGATTTGTTAAACCAAGAAAAAAATCTAGAAGCAAGTAGTGACAGTAGCATTAATGAATGTGCCAAGTGCAACTATGGTGATAATCAGCTGATGCCGATACCATCCTGGTCAACAAATCTCGATGTGGATGAAAAGGCCACGCCAAAGGCCCTCCATAGGCCTAGGCCTATGGAGGTGGTGGAAAGTAGTGGTAGAGATCCTGCTCTGGGTCTACAATCAGCGGATATTTCTAGGGATCCATTCCAGCCTGTTGATTGTTTCAAGGTAAGCAAAATACAGTTAAAATCTAGACAGTTTAGAAAACGTGGTATTCTGAATTTGGTTGGGTTGAATACAGCCCCATTTTGGATGCTGCATTTTGTTTCTCTTGTCGTATTTTTTGCAAAGATAAAACAGGGCGTGGAGAGGAGTCATTTACTAAAATTGAGGTGACAAACTGGAAAAAAGCATTGGAAAAATTTAGAAAACATGAAAAAAGTGATATGCATCTAAAATCTACCTAATTTCTTACAGAATACCGAAAATCTGACAAAACAGTTGCAGACTCTTTGTCTTCAGCACACACTAAAAAAGTTAAAGAAAATCGAAAACATGTAAAATTCATTATTGAAACTATTTTGTTCCTTGGAAAACAAGGTCTTGCCCTAAGAGGACATTGTGAGGCTTCGGTGTCTTTAAATAGAGGTAATTTTCAGGAGCTACTTGACTTTAGGTCAAAAGATAAAGGAGAAGATATAATAGCACTGATGAATTCATCAGTTCATTCATACAGGAGTCCCCAGATACAGAATGAAATTATAGATTGTATAAAAAGTGAAATGATACAATATATCGTGAAAGAGTTAGAAGAGGTTACGGCCTATTCTATAATTTGTGACGAAACAACAGATGTTTCCACTCGTGAGCAAGTGAGCATATGCATTCGCTACATCACTAACAATGACGAAAATGTCCGAATTAAAGAGAGATTTCTGGGCTTTGTTGATGTTGCAGAAACAACAGGTCAAAACTTACATTCGGTTATTAAAGGTTATATACAGCAAATTGGGATAAATCTTAATAAAATGCGTGGTCAGGCGTATGACGGTGCTAGTCAAATGAGTGGAAAGTTCAATGGCGTAGCTGCAAGGTTTCAGGAAGAAGAGCCTAGGGCATTATACACTCATTGTCATGCCTATTTGTTGGATCTTGCTGTTATGCGGTTTTGTGAAGAAGTAAGACAGTTGCGAAATTGTTTGTCCATAATAAATTCTCTGTATAATATTATCAATGCTTCTGCCAAGAGGTTTTCTATTTTTGAATCTATATGTAAACAAAATGAAGAGGCTAAAAGTAAAAGGCTGATTAGTTTGTCACAAACAAGATGGACTGTTCGTCACCGTGCTATAAGGGTTATCTTAGAGCAGCTCCCAGAAGTTTTGGAAGCAATGGAAGTTGTGGCAAGTGACGCTTCCAATAGAAAGGTTGCAGCTGAAGCAGATGGACTAATAAAGCAGGCGAGTAGTTTTGAATTCATCTTCAGCCTTAAACTTATGTACAACGTTTTAAGCCTGACTGACATACTGTCGAAAGAGCTTCAAAGTGAAACGTTAGACATTTCCAAACTGTTCAGTAAAGTTGAAGCTGTTATCGACAGTATAAAACTTCAACGAAATATCAAGGTTTCATTCACTTATGGAAAGAAACAGAAGAACTTTGCAAAGTTTTTTCCACCAAAGGCTTGTATGTTGACAGACTCTCCTTGCCTCGAAAACGGAAGACACCAAAAAGGCTTCAATATAATGATGCGGCTGAATCTTTTTATCATCACACCTCGGCAGAAGGACAATGTAAAATAGAAATTTATTTTGCGGGGCTTGACATTGTAGTAAGTAACCTCCAAGCTCGATTTTCTCAGAATGACTACGACAAAATCAATTCCATTATCCAGCTTTTGTTGGATTGGGATAGCTTAGATGAAACTGTTGTTGGGAAAATCCAAACCTTTTATCAGTTGCCTTCAAGTCTTTCCTCACAGCTGAAGTTTTTTCACTGCTTCTCTAAAAAAATTTTTATAAAAACAGATAAGAAAAATCCAAACATAAATCTGCAAGAGTTGGCACAGTTTTGCACTAAAAACGGCCTGAAAAACAATGTACCTGAAGTGATACATCTCTTAGAAATTGCTCTTTCATGGCCTATCACAACTACGACCGCAGAGAGGTCATTCTCTACCCTGCGAAGGCTCAAATCTTACTTGAGAAGCACGATGAAAGAAGAACGCTTAAGTGGACTTGCCATAATGGCAATAGAACATGAACTGACGCAGCTGTACTCGAGTGAAGAGAAACTGGACTTGCTTGTGGAAAAATTTTCAAGGCATTCTGAAAGAAGACTTTTATTAAATTAAAGAGAGCTGTTATGGCCAAGTACGAGACAAGGTTTACCAATGTGTTAAACAGATATTTAAAATACACTGTAAAAACTTGTAGAACTTGCCTAGAATCATTATTTTATATTTTATTTATTAACTTAAGATTTTTCAAAGTTTCAATATTTGTTGTTTAAGAAAAGAGTTTGTAGTAATAAAAGCACTGATTTTGACTAGAAAGTGATTTAACTTTACCATTCCTGTCCTGTGAGGGAACGAAAAATAAAATATTTTTTGTATTTTGAGTTGAGAGCTAATTATAGCAGAGGTGTGATAGGTTTTTTGTTGAATAATTGAAAATCCAATACAGCAATCAAATAACATTTATATTAAAATGAGTTACGTTTAGGAGATGTTGCTTTCGTAACTTTGTTAAAATGATAAGTTTCACTTAACTTTTTAAGTTGTTTTATTTCACTTTGCTTTTTACCTGTTGAGTACTTTCCGCAGCTAACAACTTAGGAGAGCTTAGCGGCCGAAAGTACTCAACAGATAAAAGACAAAGGGAAATAAAACATCCTAAAAAAGATAAGTAAAACTTAGACTTTATTGATTATCATGTTTTACAATATCCTCGCCAAATTCATTAATCATGTTGTAGAACAGATTTTGGGTCCTCAGATAGCCTAAAAACACGTTTTAGGGCTTTCAATTAAAAAAAAAATTATAAACATTTATAGAAACTTTTTAATTTGATAAATATTGCTTATTGAAATGTTATTTCCTTATTGAATTAAATTATGACCATTTTTTTATCGTACTATTACAATATTTATATATTATTTTACTATACAATCATTCCTCCGAATACGATTGACTGCTTGGTGAAAGGAAAATGTGTTATCGATATTTTGAAATATCGTCGATATTTTGAAATATCGATATTTTTGTGCCGAAATATTATTGATATCGATATTAATGGCCGATATTATCATCGATACTCATATCGATATTTTGCTTTCGATATTATTATCGATACTCATGTCGATATTTTGCTTTCGATATCCCATCCCTAATTTGTGCCCCCCCAAAATATAGAAGCACGCTACGCCTATGGCTTTAGGTGCTGCAGCGCAGGGGCCTCAGCCATCTAGAAGGTCTTGAGAAAACAGAGGAAAAGCCAAAATTGAGTTCAGGCAAAAACATGAATCTCTAACGGCTTCTGATATCTACTCCTGCTTGCTGTCTCACCGTGACGATGGGGTGGAAGGGATGAAGTACGTCGGGAGTGTATACTCCTGGTAGGGTCACCCAACGAGTAAAGGCCATTCCATTTTGCTCAGATAAAGTCCGCAGACAGAGGAGCTAAGTCAGTCCTCTACCCTCGGGTGCTCCAGTTCTTGTGACTAACAGAGGCTGCATTTTCCCTCCATCCATGAATTATGTCGGTTATTCTTGTTAATACTACATCGTTCGTCGCACAGATAGAAGAGGGATGCGTTCGGGGTATATGAATCCTTGTTTTCATCTGCGACAGACCCACTCAGACGACACTCTCTCGTTTTTTCAGTAGCCATCTGAAGAATCACACATACACCTATGGTCCCAAGACTCATCTTGTCTGCGTTAAATACCATTCGGACCAGGCCTCCCCAGCGCACATTTAGTCCGGTGGCTTAGAGCTCTATTTTAAGATTACCGTTACCTGGCGGATAAAAGCACCAAATTTGGTATGAAGGTACCTAATAGTATACTAATAAAAGTTAGCCTAGGAGCCCTCTGGAATTTCTAAAAATTTTCATGTGCAGCACTAAAATCGAAAATGGTCGACTACGACCAAATATCACACGTGAATCTTTCTTTTCGAGGCACCACTACTGCAAAAACCATAAAAAATGGAATTTGTGATGTTGAGTTTCAGATGTTGACCATCGCAACACATCGATTAAACATGGCATGGATGTCATTAGACAAGCTATTCAATTCCTTAATCCAGGACAAGTACCAGTCATTACATTTGATCAACCTCTCTTTGCCCTGGCTAAGTTTGTACAGTGGATATGGCCGAACACTCATGGTGAGCTACTTCAAGTGGTTATGCTAGGTGGACTGCACATTGAAATAGACCTCTGGAATACATTGGGATATCTTGGAAGGATCTGGATGGACTACTGCCCTTGCAGATGCAGAAGCATCCTTTGGCAAGGCTGAATCTATTCTTTGCCTTGGATCAAGCTATTCTTTGCCTTGGATCAAGCTATTCTTTGCCTTGGATCATGCAAACTACTCTTGAGGGATGCCTGTCCATATCAGGGATATGAATTCATTTGCCTGACTCTATCAAGGATCAGTTTGAGCGATGTTCTAACTAGATCATTTCAAAAACACGCAACACATTTTCTACAATACCATCCGATCAAGCTGAAGAACAAGAGAACAAAACTGTGAAAGTTTCGGGTGGTGTTGTTGGGATCACAGAAAACCCTGTTGCTTTCTGACGATGTACGCTTTCAGGGCCTGGGACTGCCAGAATGATCAAACAGGTTGAAGAAGAAGGCACTCTTGGTAATGATGACACGGATAATCCCAAGAATTTCCAACATCATGAGCAGGGACTTTCATCACAGAAGAACTTTCAGCAACAGGTGTTTAGTCTATGTAAAACCAACAATGAAATGGGCAATCCCTTCTCGGATGATTTCCCTAATCTAGTAAGTCTTCACAGTTGCAACGGTGCAAGTGAGTCGGTGGTTGTAACCTTACTCACCTTGGCGGACATAGACAAACGGTAGTATCAGGGCTTTGTCAAGAATGTGCTTGATGAGCGCACCCTCTATATACATGACCCAGTCAAGAAGAATCCTCTTGCACTCTTCAAGAGACCAAAGCATAAAGCAACATCTCATCAGGGGAAGGAGCTGAAAGGGCTTCAGAACAACGTGGAACTATTTAGCCAACTATATATATCTAAGCAGAACAGGGAATCTGATTCGGATGAGTTTTTTGCGCATGAGATAGTCATTCCCTCCTTCCATTTCAGACTTTGGTAAGCTTCATTTGCCAACCAACAAGGCTGGGATACTGCAATGTCTTGAGTAGCCAGGTCAGTCAGAGCCCCCTTCAACCTATGACTCCAAATTTCTGGACGGTATTGTCATCGTTCACTGCCTGCCCACTACTAGTGTAGACACCCTTTCAATCAGTATGCTGATAAGATATTTCTACCTTACCTTCATTAGCAGCTGGAGAATGCCAAAGGTTAGATGTTGTTTGGGACACCTACATTCCAGACAGTTTAAGGAATCTACCCGAGAAAAAAGAGGTGAGGGGATTCGAAGGAAAGTATTTGGCGCACCAAACTGCCCTGAAATTGGATGGACTTTCTCCGTGACTCAATAAACATGAAGGAATTGTTCAATTTTTTGACTTCCAAATTTGTAGAGTTCAACTAGCCACCAGGCAAAGATGTATATGTCACAATAGGTAAAGCAGTTTCACAAATCGGTTCGAACACTCCCATGGAAAACTGCAATCATGAGGAGGCAGACACGTGACGTGGTTCATGTACTCCATTCACTACAGCAAGAGGCAAAGAGAATCTTTGTGTGTACTGTAGACATAGATGTTATTGCCATACTTGCTGGCGCTTTCTATGAACTAATAGTGACTCAACCTTTGGCCGATATCTGGGTGGCCTTTGTCATAGGCAAGCATTACAAGTTTTACAACATCAACACCATCTGTACAAGATTGGGGAAGCCAAAATCACGAGCACCACCTGTATTTCCCCATACTCTGGTTGCGACACAACCTCCGCCTTCAAAGGTAAGAGTAAGAAGTTCGTCTGGGAAGCATGGGAAGCATTTCAAGACATCACTGAATTATTTGTGAATTCGGCCACTCATCCATTCCAACTGCTGTAAGCCGACTCTGAACACTTCAAGAAGCTGGAACGACTGACTGTTGTTCTATATGATAAAACCCCTCCTCTCAGCAGTATCAACGAAATAAGAAAGGAGCTTTTCTGTCAGAAGAATCGAGCAATGGACAAACTTCCACCGACTGAGGATGCTCTTCTAAAACATATCCGAAGGGCAGTTTATCAAGCAGGTATTTGTACGACCAGCACACAAACACAGCAAGTGATTCCTTCTCCGCAGGATTTTGCTTGGAATAAGGTTTCAGAGTCATGGGTACTAGTTTGCATGACAGTTCCAAAGGTTTTCCGATCACGCAGGGAATTTATTAAATGTTCCTGCAAAGGAGACTGCAACAACTGCAAATGTGGGAAAATTAATCTGGACTGCTCACCACTTTGCAACTGCAAGTATAATTTATTATAACTGTTGCATACTGAATTCTATTGAATGAATAGCTAAAATATTTTTGTCTTTGTTTTGGGAACACTTATCAGCATTATATTTGTACTTATAAATTATTGTAATAAATGATATGGATATATTTTATTGTATTTTATTTAAAATGTAGACTACTCTAAGTCAGGTTTGTAGTGTACTTAGTTGGATTAAGGCTGTAATATTTTGTCGAAAATATTACAGCCTTAAAAAGTGATATTTTGTCTTATTTGTCGGCCATTTTGGATTTTAGTGCCGTACATGAAAATTTTTAAAAATTCCAGAGGTCTCCTAGGCTAACATTTATAAGTATAACCTAAGGTACCTTCATACCAAATTTGGTGCTTTTATCCGCCAGGTAACGGTCATTTCATTATGCCACTGGACTAATTTCTCGAGTGACTGGGGACTGACTCTCGACGACTTTTTTTTCAGATCCTCTTTTGGTATATGATTTTGTGAGGTTGAAAGGACTCGCGGATTTGGTCTAGCTGGGGCTAGACATGGAGATTAGCAACAACAACGACGACACCTTTGTAGCAAATTATGGATTAACTTCTTCACTCCCTAATGTTGAAATAGCTCTGCGGATTTACATGTGCTTGATGATAAATAATACGACTGGAGAAAGGAGTCTCTCGAAAATGAGACATTTGAAGGATGCATACAAATCGACAATGACACAAGAGAGACCCAACAGAATTGCTCTTATCGCAATTGAAAATGATATTCTAAAGTACTTACAATTTACGTATGTTTAAGAGAAATGTTTTTCTAAGAAATTACGCAAAGCAAATATTTAAATTTTTATAGTTGTTAACCTCCTTAGAATAAATGTACTTTTATCTTCAACTTCTTTTCTGCTTTTTAAAAATACAGAGTGATGCAAAAGTCGCTTAATACTAGTAGTTATTCGTCTCTTCGGTGACCAGAGGCTAGCAAAGCGCGTAGTCAATAGATAACAATAACAACAAAAGCAACAACAATAGGTGACGTAGTCGCATTGCATATAACTATATATATATATATATATAATATATATAAACGAGAACATATAACGACGTAGTAGTTATATTAAAATCAAGCGACTTATGCCCAAACTGAAATTACTGGGGCCTACAATGTCTTAATCCGACCCTGTGTGTGTGGTGGGGGGGGGGGGGGGGGGGGTCATGTGAAAAGGGCAAAGTAACAAAATTTCAAATGGTTTCGAAATCTTGACGAATAACATCAACACCTGAAGCACAAATAAAAAAACTCGCCCCCAAGAGCTCACACATGAATGTTAGGGACTTATTCATCTAGAATATTCACACTCTAATCATGGACTTTGTTAAGCGCTCTTTATCCCAAGATACACTGTGAATATAATAGAAAATACAAACATTTTATCTATGGAATTGCATGAAGGAGGATTTTCAGTAATCAATTTAAAAGCTTACGTGACCATGAACATCCACTCCCGTAAAAAAAGATATAATTTTAAAAATTAATGAGAAATTGGAAAGACGCGTGGAAATTAGGATATATAAAACTGTTTGTAAAATTTTGTATAGATGCAAAAATGTAGGAATACTATTTTTTTTATAAAAAATGAAATTTAATTTAAAAACCTACTTAAATTTAAACCCCATTTGTTTTTTCTAAATATGCTGGCAGTCATATTAAACACGGCAACAGAATGAACGCTACAACAGATACGTATGTGAATTTAACTATCTTTAACCTAACAAAACTTTTAGAAGATACAGGTGTCCAGGAAACAACAACATATATGAAATTAATCTCCATTTAATTATATTTTAAACACCGATTACATATTGATAGCAATGAAAAACTAAGTTGCTTTTTACTCTTTTTTAATTCCACGTCTTGTTAAAATCAAAGCGGCGTGAATCGTTCTTAAAATATAGGTACGGGTTTCAACGATTTTTGGAAATTCATTTGAAAGTTTTACAGCAAAATAGGTACACTGGTTTAGAAAGCCCCCTACTCCACAAAGCAGTGACGTAGTAAGGAGGGGGAAGGGGGTCTATCATGCCCCAGACGCCACTCGCAGAGGGGCGCCAAATGGTCTATCTTTTTAACCTAATTCTATATATATTATATTACTATATGTTTTTCGGAGGGCGCCAAAACGGTATCGTGTCCCGGGCGCCAGATATGCTCGTAACGGCACTGCCACAAAGCTATCCTTTAATCTCGTACATACGATCACTGTCATCGTAGACAGAGCAACACACTTACATATAAATATCCATTCTTTCATGACGCTCTCAACGTCAAGATAACCACTAATCATAACAATAGATAACTACGATGAACAGTCACTCGTTATTTTTAGATCTTGAGTTTTCGACTTTCTTTCATGTTTCCAGTGGAAAAAGTAAATTTAATCTCTCTATGCAATGTTCCATCATTCTCCTTAAAATCTCACTATATAAAAAAAATCTAATGAATAGTAATCAGCTTAAGCTGTAGAAACGTAATGGTAAAATTAATTTTTTTTCTAGTATAATGAACCATTACAAAAAAAAAAAAAAAAAAAAAAAAAAAAAAAAAAAAAAAAAAACTAAACTCATGGCACAACAGTTCGAATGTGGACCAAGGCCGGTGGTGCCCATCTCCGCTTTCTTGGCCTTGGGCTTGGGGTGCCATAGAGCAGTGGTTCCCAAACTTTTTCAGCTGGCGACCCACCTTTCCTTATCGGAATACCTCCACGGTCCATCAGTCCATGGTGGAGTAAAAAACCTTATTTGTATCGTATCCCTTCCTTATGTATATATAATTTACCATCAATATTGCAAAAATAAATAAATATATATATATAAATGCTTTTTTGAAGATACAGATTCATTATTGATAAACAATTTGTGTTCTGATTTGAAAATGGTTGACAAAATATAAGCACTTTGTAGCAAAACAGTTATTTATTTGACAATAGATATACGTTTGCAATATATGCAACAAGTGGTTTCATACTCACTAAGTGTTCCTAGGTGAAGATAAAAACTACAATTATAAAACTACACAAAGACCATTTTAATAGTTTTAGACCATAATTAGACCATAATATAATGACCATAATTTCTCTCTCTATTTTTTATTGAATGGGGGGGGGGTAAGTATAGTTTTATCAAAAATTTTATTTATTTATTTAATTTTTCTATTTTTTATTTATTTTTTTTAATATTTTTTTTCGGGGGGGGGGTGAATTGTAATAACTCCTGACTGTGATCTATTTTGAATTTGAAAGAAAATTTCATGAATTCATTTATTAACTTTAAAAAGTAAATTACTTAATTGGCACTTATTATTATTATTTTCAAATTTTTCACTTGATGGTCGAAAATGTTTTGAATTTCTGGTCCCAATTTATGGCGGGTCTGGGTGAGGGTCCTACATGTTCATGTGAAAATCTTGTCCTGGGGGGAACACTTGCCCCCCTTTGGATCTGGCGTTGGGGGCCCCCAAAGTCTGCTTTGCCCAGGGCCACATTGGGTCAAAGTCGGGCCCTGTGAAGATGAAACAGTGAGTCCCAAGGATTCTAAACTTGAATTTTCATTTGCTTCTAAAAACTATTTACTAAAGACTGCATCGAAAGTCTTTTTTCTAAAAGCATCCGAATCTTTATATTCAAAAGTGAGATCCATAAAACCAAATTTCAGAAATAGATGGCCGGATGTATTAAGTTGACTGATGTACCAGAGTTTTTCTGAAAGCGACTAAATGCGAGCCCGGTATAAACTATTTTCCTTTGATATTAATATTTTGTTGTTTATTTTTTAACACTTCTATCATTAATATATCAGTGCAAATTTCATTCTTGTTAATAACACAGTACAAATTTGTTGTCATTAATAATAATATTTTATTAGAAGTTCGTTCCCCATTACCTAAGTACCTGATGGAATGTTAGAACTTCAGGAATAGTGTTATTCAATTTTTTGGGAACACGCGCAAAAGAAAATGATCACCATCCCAGGACTAAGTGAATTCTGAACATAATGCTGATATGTTCAGAATGCTGATATGTTCAGGTGCATGCTGATATGAATGCTGATATGTCAAATGCTGATATGTTCAGGTTTATGGATGCTGAGTTTGACTGCAATGTACATGGGTCGAGTGATTACAGAATGTATAATTAAAGAGACTGCAGATAAAAAAATTCTAATTACGACATATTTTGAAAATAGGGATATGTTCAACACATAGTACTCTTCACAAGATATGTTGTTACATAAGGCCGATTGGAACTTAATCCATACAAGTCTGGCTACTCACCCAACATACAAATAATATAAAAACACAGGAGAACAAAAAAGAAACAAGATACGATAAAAAGAACGACCAAAAGGCCTTAAAACCAGTTAAAAACAAAGTTCTAGGATAAAAATTCAGAAGCACAGTCATTGAAGACCAAGAGATCAGGACGTAAGTTCAAGATATAATACTAACAATTGACAAGATATAAGTTAGTGTTAGTATTATAAGTTTCTAATTAAAAACACGAGACTATTTTTATAAAGTTACTGCCGTAAACAATCTAACACTCCAGAAGACATAATATTCAAAAGCTGGATATCCATTGAACACATAAATGTGTAAAATATCCCACACACTCTAACAAACGTGATTCTCAACCTAGATGGCCGTAAAGTGATTTTAGGGTGGACGAGGAAGTGTGTGTGGGGGGGGGGGGGGATATCTAACTGAAAAATGTGTTTATGCAAACGTAACAAATGGTAATTAACTGGCCATTTAAAAAAAAAGGATCACGAATGGAAAACGGTCGGAAATCATTGCTCTAACATTTAAAAGTTTAGACAAATGTTGAACAAGTTTTAGTTCAGTATATCATATACTAGCTAAAAACCCGCGCTTCGCTACGGAGTACATTCAAATTAAATACAACGGTCAATGTATGCAATTTATGCCAAAAAATAAATATATATATTTATAATAAATGCGATGATCAATGAATACAATTGATATAAAATATATATCTATCTATATATATATATTTATAAAATTCTATCTATATATATATATTTATATATGCATTTTTTTTGGATAATATCCAATCGTCTGCTGCATTAGAAAGAGAAAAAAAAATATTTTTTGTCTATTTAGTTGTTACGCACGTGACGATAAATTTATTGAAAGTACCAGAAAAAGAAATCACGTGATCAGCATTTAATAAATTAAATTCTAAAAAATTGATCTTTAAAAATTCACCAAAAATCAGAAAATGGAGGTGAAAATTCGAAAAAAATTTCATTTTGAAGGAATTTTTATGATCTTTCTCGTGATATAAATTTTATAACCCTCAATGTATTATTTTAAATGCAAACGTAGAAAAAGTTACTAAAACAGCTTAAAAATTTAATTTAAAAAAATCTAAGAAGAATTTTTGAAAAATCTTTCTTAATGCACCCCTACACTATTAGAAGAATCGCCATGCAAAATTTCAGCCCTTTAGGTCCAGCGGTTTGGTCTGTGCGTTGTATGTCAGTCAGTGAATGAATGAGTCAGTTACGGAACTGTTTTATATATATAGATTATACCTAAAAGGCTGAACTCAATTCATTTCCAGAAAGTAAACTGTAAGCTGAATGAACAAATAATCTATATATATAAAACAGTTCCGTAACTGACTCACTGACTGACATACAACGCACAGACCAAACCGCTGGACCTAAAGGGCTGAAATTTTGCATGGCGATTCTTCTTATAGTGTACGGGTGCACTAAGAGAGATTTTTGAAAAATCCTTCTTAGATTTTTTAAAATTAAATTTTTAAGCTGTTTTAGTAACTTTTTTTAAGTTTGCATTTAAAATAATAATTTGAGGGTTATAAAATTTATATCACGAGAAAGATCCTAAAAATTCCTTTCAATTAGATCTTTTTCGAATCTTTACCTCTATTTTCTTATTTTGGTGATTTTTAAAGACTCATTTTTAGAATTTAATTTATTAAATGCTGATCACGTGACTTCTTTTTCTGGTACTTTAAATAAATTTATCGTCACGTGCATAACAACTAAATAGACAAAAAAATATTTTTTTTCTTGCTAATGTGGCAGACGATTGGACATTATTTTGTCTATAAAAATATCCCTTACGATTTTTTTATAAATATATATATATTTTTGTACATCAATTGTATATATTGATCGTTGTATTTATTATAAATATATATATATATATATATATATATATATATATATATATATATATATATATATATATATATTGGCATTAATTGCATACATTGACCGTTGTATTTAATTTGAATGTACTCCGTAGCGGAGTGCGGGTTTTCAGCTAGTAAAATATAATTGCCAAAATAAACAAGAATTTCGGCAAGGTGATTAAATCATTTGAAGTTCAAAGCTCTATCAACAAAAAATTATTCTTTTTCTGACGTTCTTCCTTTTTGTTAGTGATAAATCTCTTGGCCTTTCTTTCACACGGTCACTGTCCTTTTTTTTATAAAAAAAAAATGTAACCCCAAAATCATCCCAGGAAGCTGCTTCCATCAAATGCGTAATCCACCACAGTACCACCAAGCCTCGGGACGTATTTTAATATGCAAGCAGTAGCGCTTAGCATGAATGTTCCGTATCTCGATATAATCTGTCTTTTGAAGGACCTGAAGACGCAAATCAAGCGGATACCAAAAACCTGTCATCAAGAAACACAAAGGATTCTTGATGGTAGATGGAATCTGCGTGACAAGCAATTGGCGAAAACGAACAGGTTGAACGGATATATATCTCTCCAACTTTTGCAATTATTTAGCAGGGTACTAATAATGGAGTACAGAGGGGAAAATTGTTTTGTACTAGATACTATGCAAATGTAACAATATAAAGAAAATAATTAGTCAATTTAGTCAATATTTTTAAGAAAAAGATCATGAAGATTCGCGAAGAGAAAAACTTTTTTTTTTTAAATAATATACAGCTTCCAATATTTAAGAGAGGTATACAGAGGTACAAAATATGTTCCTGATAGTATTTGGAGTTAATCTTGGCATTTTTGTCCACTCTCTTTATTTTTAACTTGCCATTATAAGAAAAACCAGCAACAATCATGAATCCCTTAGAAAAACTTTCTTTCGATTCTTTGAACCATGTACTTAAATTTTTTTCTCCCCTTTTATGATAATAAATGGCTCTTTTTTTGTTGCAGTCATTTAAATACACCCATGATTCATATATTGTGACAATTGTTTTCCATTTTTCTTTGGATAAGTGTTTCTCATATAGAATTCTGCAGCGTGTCCTGCGTTCAGCGATATGATTTGGAAGAAGACGATGCACATTGCGTTTTTTCGCTTTCTTAAGATTTAAATCAACGTTTATCATTTTGTTTACAGTGGACACCGAGCATTTTAATGATTTTGCAACTGTCCTTTGGCTAGGGGGATTTTCTTTTAGCATTAAACAACGTACCTTTGCAATAGTCGAAGATGTCCGTTTTTTCCTTGGATACTTGTTTGGAATTTTTGTCCCACATGAGGCTCCAATTTGACGTTTTTTTCCTTTCTTGTTGACGATATTACCCATCGACGCTTTAGATATCACAAAACCATGACTCTCACATCGTTTTTGGATAACGGAGTATGCATATTTCTCTTTGGAAAGAGCATAAATGTAGCCTTCGAACCACTGCTTTGTTAAAAACGCCATTTTGAATAAAAACTTCAAGCCGCAGACGATAATTTTGACTTTTAAAAACATAGTACAATTGCAATTATTTCTTTTGCAGCAAACGATTTTTTATTACCGCTTACCAAAATCGTCTAAAAAATGTGCGAACAACCTCTGTATCTATGTTCTACATATACAAAAAAGGTGATACAAAAACACAGAGTTAGTCTGTAATTCAATGAAGTGAAACTGGTGTACAACAACGATATGATTGTAAGAATACATCATTCCTGAAATAAGAAGGAAGAGAATAAAACAGGTTTCGTCAATCTATGGCCGTACGTTACTGAATTATAGTTATTTTTCTGGCCGCAGCTCTAACAAATTATCATAAGTCAATTTTTTAAGAGGGCCGCAATTTTGAGATATAAATATCAGCAGATTAAAAAAAAAACCTCAACAGTTGCCAAATCAAAAACAAATCGTTTTAAAAAATGATATAAATATGAACGGAAGTTATTCTGAATAACAGCCATTTTTTAATCATATTTCATAGCATTTAGTTTCTACGAAGGAAGGATTCATTTGAAATATTTTTGCAGCCATATGTCGGATGAATACGGAATTTGCGATTTAAAAAAAGTACTTTACTTTTGATGAATAAAGCTAGCTCGGTAATGTGGTTTTCGATCAAGAAAAAAAAAAGTACGAATGTTTGTGAAAGGTGACAAATTAGTAAAAAAATAACCCCAGATAACCTCTTGTTGGGCTTAAACGAGTCACATCTCAAAACGTGGATGGATAATTTATTCCCTTTGTTGAAGAGTGAATAACGTGATTAGACAGGTGTATTAAATTATCTCACAGAGCCAAAGGGGACGGGAGGTCTAGTAATTAGTGCTATATCATACACATCAATCAAAATAGTTGTAACATGAATGGTTATTAAAATTTCAGGATAATTATACACAACGTTTACTCTAATCCTGCAGTATACAGTGACATGGGGTAAAGGCAAGCAACACAATAGACAGTTTTAAATCGTGTTTCGGCCTCTGTAATCGGATTTGCTAGACTCCATTGAGAGAGGAAAAAAAATTCTCTTTAGATTCTCTTTAGACGATATGATTTTCTACAGAGAAAATTGCACTCTGGTATAGTTAAGGAAAAGAACGATCGATATAATCAGATTTCGAAGCGGGGAAAAAAAAAAGTAAATTTGCACGTGCGAGTTCTGTTTGGAGACTCATCTTCTCCATGTCTATAACACACACAAAAAGAAGAAAAAAGAAAGAGGGAGAACTAATTGCCAGCGCGAAGAATTGGCTCGACGCCCAGTTGCAAGTCACTAAAAACGCTTTTTCTCCAGGTTTTTGTGTAAAAGGAGCATTCATCCCGAAACAACTAATTTACCGTGCGCATTCTATTTTCTGTTAACTTCTCCCACTTGGAAGAGAGGCCCCCTCAAAGGGCAAGAATGGCTGGGTACGGAATACAGTCAAATAACCTACACTGGCATAGTTTCTAACCTGAAGATCGGATTTATTCGAGACACGTATGAAAAATAGAATTAGCAAATTCGTTAACTATATAACTATATTAATCTAAAAATGCACAGTCAAAATGAGATTTTCATAAATGCCTAACCTTATTTGCTTAAAGAAGCGCACTACTCGCTTATGATATTATGTTTCATTGAAACATTTATTATTACGAAAGAAATGTGACGAGAGATGAAGTGACATTCGAAAAGGCGAAGATGCAGTTACCTCTCTTGCAAACTATTCCTAAAGCATTCTCAAAATTTTGTAAGGCTTCAGGATCACTAAACTAAAATTAATTAATTAAAATAAATATTTCACAAATTTCTATTAAAATATAATTAAAAGATAACTATATAATTTTAACATATTCAATTTAAATCATACAGTTATTAGATAATTATGGGGGGGTGTCGGCCCAGTTGGCAAGAGCAGCGTGCCAGTGATCTGAACGTCTCTGGTTCGATGCTCGTCGCTGACAAAATCTACCGCCGTGTACGCTAATGGCGGCTGGTGCACGTAAAATCTGTCGTGGCTGCAATGTCCTCCAGGTTCTCAAAATTTACCCCTGGAGGTGCGGGGTCAAGTGTACCGGTCTCGTCACTTGACTCGGTTCAAAATTACGGGACCGGTCCGTTAGCCATGTCGGACTCCGACCCTTGTGGTGCTAACTTAAAACCGGAGCCGCATCACTGAGCCCAATAGTCTATAATGGCCTTGATCTGATGTTGCTGTCGGTCAAGGGGCATAAGCAACAACAACAACAGATAATTATGTTTGCTTTAAATACACAGGTACCCAAACATGTTATGCACACCAGTCAGCTCAAGTCTCCGAGCAGATTATTCAGATAAAAAAAATGGCCTCAAATATTTTTTATCAGTAAAAAAGATAGGGATGAGTTCAAGCAGTCTGAAGTATATCAGTGACCTACAGAAGTCAGAAACCTAGAACCCTTATTACTGCGGTCAATAGAGTTTTAGTCCATTCACACGGTGTTGTTAGTGCCATCTTTTGCAGGATTTCCTAAAATGGTCGCTTTGCAGAAACAAATTTTAGAGCATTAGGTCATTTTTCGTAATACTTTTAGTACCGGGATAAATAACGTATACTGACCCGGAAATCACATTTCCTCTAAACTGAACAAGCATTTCTTGCTCCCACAAAACAGTATAATCTTGTTCTTTACAGCAGTACAACTGCCTGGAACATGTTTCTGAGCAAGTTCCCACCGTTTCGAAATTGTCACGACAAAGGGTGTATGCTTGTATTAGGATGTAAATGCTATGTTCGATAGTTCGCAAGAGGATGACCGGTCGGATATGTCAACAGTGCAGTTAAAAAACTGCCAATAATGCTCTTAGATATCAAACAATGACCTACTATCTCAGTTTGAAAGAACACAATATACAGGGTGTCCATAATTAAAGTCCCACTTTCAAAAGGCTGCAAAAAAAAGAACCACTGGTCAGAATGACTTCAAATTTGAACTGAATATACTGGAAGAAGGGGGAAACGATTTGGCATAATTAAAAAAAGTTCCAAAATGTTACAGCGCCATCTATTGTTACATTTTGGAACTTTTTAATTATGCCAAATCGTTTCCCCCTTCCAGTATATTCAGTTCAAATTTGAAGTCGTTCTGACCAGTGGTTCTTTTTTTGCAGCCTTTTGAAAGTGGGACTTTAATTATGGACACCCTGTACATCGAATTTTTGAACTTTGTTTATAATTTGTTAGAGATTCTTAACCCTTCAGCGGGCGCGCCCGTGTACAAAGTGCAACATTTTCGTAATTTTGAATGGTTTGTTTTTACATGTAAGGTTTGAATGTTCTAAGCAGTTTCTATTTATAGCTACACCCTTTCTAATGCAGGTCTGATTTTCTGACCCTTGTATTCCTTTCCATTCATAGTTAGTCTTGATTTAAGCGTGGTAAACCAGCGATTATACTGGATTACAATACGACAAAAACAGGAGTTGATGTAGTCGATCAAATGTGCAGCTATCCCGCATATCGCGAAGATGGACAATCTGATTGTTTTTTAGGTTTCTGGACATAATAGGAATAAATTCGCAAGTTGTCCTTAGATCCAACAAACCGGACAGTTTTGAAATAAGGTGATTCTATCTGCATTCTTTGGCTTTTTATTATAAATATATCTCAATATTATCAACATTTCATATCTTGTCATAAAACTCAGAATTATTATTTTCAGTTTCAAAAGAAAAAGTTTATAACAAAAGGAATAATCAAGGTTGAAAGGACGTTGCACTTTGTGCCGTGTGCGCCTGCTGGTGTTCCAAAAATTGGCGCGCCCGCTGAAGGGTTAATATAGATATTGATTGCTGAAAAACTGCCGAACATTTCTTAAAAGTTTAAAATCTAAATTACAAATTACAGTCTGCACTAATCTCTCGATTAGCCACTCTATTGAATGTGCAAGCGTGAATCTGAAAAGCATGGATAGTTTAAAAACGACACTAAATGCCGTACAAATGAGCTATTCAGAGGTTTTAAATTAACTTCTTATAATTATTTCAATTAGGGTTTAATTAAAATAAAACTTGAGGTTTTCTGTTTTTCTTTGGCAAAAGTCTGTTTCGTTTTTTAGTTTATGAGTCTTGCTAACATTCTATTCGTACATTCTATTTCTTTTTTTTTAATTCCTAAAAAACTAAAAAAAAATATGGATAATCAGCCCCGAAGAATAATCAGGAACTTACAGTAGATTTAAAATATTAATGAAATTACTATAGATTCGTGGTTTTACGAACCTGTACCAACTATTAGAAAGTTCAAGCAACTACCAAGTACTACACTTTTCTGGCGTGCTTTTGGGTAAAAGTGATTCTATCACTTCTATCATGAACAGTAGCAATAATTTCTCGTTCTTAAATATCGTGGACAGAGATTTATTTCATCGTCATCCCAAACTCATTTTATAGTTGCTCTACGCCCCGACTTCCTTACAAATCGTTTCATTATCCATCTACTGCTAAACTTGTTTCCTTCTCTGCGACATTGTTTGAAGAAGACGAAGTCTGTCGTAGACAAAACAAATGAAAAAAGAATATGCAAGGGAACATCTGTACAATGAAGTGAACAAATCCGAGTTGCTGTTGAAAAAGAGCGAGTTGAAAACTTCATCCTCTTCACCCAAAGCGACTGCACATGAACTTGCCTGCCATACGCCTTTCACTTCTTCAGTTTTCAAGACAAATGTACTTACTCCCTTTCTCCGACTTCTCGGTAGTCGAAGGAAAACGGGTACAAGAGATCGTAGAAAAGAGAGAATAGACACTTTTAGTTCGTAATCCGACTAAAAGACTTAAAACTCGGGGAAATCAATGTTGTCTAGCATATCAGTTCGTAAATCGGATGTTCATAAACGCGTTTTTATTGTACATAGATTTTTAAATTGTAAAACTCAACTCCATTAAGCTGAGAATACATTATGCGGCGCGCTTCTGGTGTAAAAAATGAATGACTTCTGTAGAAAAAAAATATATGACTAGTAGACAACGAGACTAAAAATCTTTGAGCTTAAATTTGAACTTTCATAGAAATGTGTGACGCACGGAATTATCTGAAAAAATGACATCCGTCAAAGAATAATCAGAAATTCAGTATATTAAGTTACATACTTAAATAGATGAAAAAATATTTTTAAGTCAAATACGATAAATCTGCGATAAAAATTAAAATCTTTGGAAATACGTCCAAGTATTAACAACCTATTTTTTTTTTAAATCAAAAGTATGTATTTGTCAATGTGGGATTAAAAAATACCAACAGGAAAATGTCCCGTAGCTCACCTTTGGAATAATATAATCTGCTAGATCAACTGATATACAGTCTTAAAATTTTATACCGAGCCTTCGAGCAAAAAGTCAAAGAGTAATATATAAACAATAACAGATCGAATCTAGTTCACATATTTTAAATTATACAGTAACTTATAGTTTCCAAATTTATTATTCTATATTATGTATGCAGAATAATGATTACGGCATGGATCTTATTATTTTAGCTCTTTATGATACACAAGAATACATATGTACCTTATCGAAAATGCGTACATACACTCTGAAGAAAGTAACATATTTCTGCCCCACAGAAACAAAACCATGTAGTGGCCAAAGGCAGAAAATCATACTTAAGTGATTCAAGAAATGCTGAGAAAATAAATAAAGCATCATGAGGATTCAATATGGGAACAAAGACAGATGGGGAGGGTTGCTAACATTTCATCGCAGTTCATGTTTTCTGTAGCGTTATTGAGAGTAAGGGCCTGTTCACATAGGAGTCCGTTGCGTAGCGTTAAGGAAAAGATGACGTTGAGACGAAAATAAACCAATCAAAGGCGTTAAAAATTTCATTGCTAATCGTTTGGAGGCCAATGATTGGTTTATTTTCGTCTCAACGTCATCTTTTCCTTAACGCAACGCAACGGACTCCTATGTGAACAGGCCCTAACTTTGCAAAATTTGGTCCAGATCGGTCACAGTTTAGGATTGAACAAAGAATTTATATACAGTTAGAAAATCAATTTTATTAATAAAGATTTCTGAATTAAAGGCATACATGTTTATTGACAATTTCAGCCTTTTTTAGGAGTCGCCCATATCGTATGGTGTTTCAGAAACCGGCTAAGGCATGGCATGAAACCGGCAAGGCATGCGATGGGAGCAAGGATCGCTCACCCATATGGTGCTCCCTTTATAAAGTAAGCAGCAAGACTTGCTGTAAAAATAGAATTATTATTTTGCTCTTTATAAAGTACACAGAATGCGGCGATTATGGGCGAATGTCCTCAGGACAAGCGCCTGCCACATTGAAAAAAAGTATTTTTTTATGTGAACTATGAATTTCTTCCTCGTGTTACAGTACGACAGCTGTCAAAATGGCTTCCTAACGTACAGTACGACAGCTGTTAAACTGGCTTCTGTGATGGTTGAACTGCGTGTAAACATCCATATGTAAATTGGGACAAGTACACTAAATTGAAAAAATTTCCGGCAAGTCAAGCAAGAGTTATAACTATAGATAACACGATTGGTAGGGGGGGGGACTATATTGCCGATAGATAAAAATCAATTGTCATGCGAGACATAGTCCTCAACCTTAAAAAAAAAAAAAAAAAAAAAAAAAAAAAAAAAAAAAAAAAAAAAACCCAGACAGTTTTGTGATTATTAAGATACCAAGTGTTCATCGCTCTGAATTAGCTATCTATCAATTCTAACGAACAGTATTTTTCTTTTGTTGCTTAATACCTCAACAACTCCGAACTTGTGAAGTTAAACAAATAAGATAAAACTCTAAGAGGTTTTGAATAATAAGCGCACTTAATACGAATAATATATAATTATTAAGAGGATATACAACAATTATTTATTATAGATATGAATACAGACTGTATATAAAAGAAGATTGCATTCTACTCGAAGATAGCACACATTTAGACCCAACAATCAATTTCTTTTACTGCCATAACATAACAAAAAAACATTCAGATATTCGATTTATTATTCACCGCAATCTTTCCGACTGAAAGTGGGCGTCATCAAAATGTCAAATTAGCATGCTACGATTTGGAACCGACAGCACTAAAGAAATAGGCAAATAAACAGTCATTTAAATATACTTTCACTTTCTAATGACTAAATCATTTTAATAATACCTTCGTAATAAAACGATGAGACACGCACTGGAAGACACCTTCCCCCCTCTTTCCAGCCATAAGAGTTGCCAATCGCGGATAAAATGATAACGAATTTGTCAAAAGAAACAAAACTAACTCATCACAAAACGCTCGAGTCGTTTTAGCACACGTAATGTGACAATTTGAAGTGATTCGCATACAATTTCATTCCGCACTTTTGCCCAATGTCATTCATTCCCCAGGCCCTAAACACAAATAATCACATTAGCATTCACATCAGGCAAGTCCAATTTTTTCCTTCCAGAAGAAAATCAAAAACTGAGATCTTAGAAAATATAATAGCCCAATCCAAAAGAACTTCCGAGAAGTGCATTCCAATTCGTCCGGCGATCGTCCAATGGTGTCCTCCGGAAATCCACTGTTCATCGATCATTTGATGGGAAAAGAAGTTACGCAATTCCACGTACAGGATAATTGCCTGCAATCGCCTTGGCAGCTAATTAAATATGGACAATAGAATACCCCCAATGGGTCGACGAGCGTTTGAAAAGGCAGCATTCGAGCCCTAATGAGAGGAGAGTGTTCCAGAGAGAGGATATCTTTTGTGAGGAGATGGCAGAGATAGATGCGATTAAGGGACAGATTAAGTGAACGCCTGGATATTCAACAGCCGAGGCATTACATAATATGGCCACATTTTTTTTAAAGTGGGGAAGTGCATGGCACGTTACACAACGCCGGAAAAATGGAGACATCATGAAGAGAGATAAGATGATTTCTGAATGCTTCACAACTTGTTTTGGGTACACGGCGTTCAGGGAGGAAGGAAACGAGGAAACAAACCTGACGTCCTGTAGATATTTGAGGGTCTTTTAAGGCAAACTATCAGCATCAAATCGTCATTATTCTTATCTAAGTACATTTTAAGAAATGTAATATATATTTTACAGTTTAGGACTGATTGTCCAAACCCGTCCAAATCCGTTTACGACGTAAAACTTCAAAACTTCAAATTGGTAACGTTCAGATTTATTTTCGACCGGAAGTTTGTTTCTGATCAAAACAACAAAAAGCTAAACTCGCGGCTGAAAAGGTTGTAGATATGTACTTAAATCTGATATTTAGGATAATAAACATGGTGAAGACTTCTTGTCTCTTACCGTTGCTAGAAATATTTACCCGAGCTCAGTGCACGAGAGGATATTTCAGTATGATATTCACGATTGAAGATGGTATACGAACCGTGTTTATCCTATATGATTAATGTACTTTGTGTTAGACCTTAACGTTAAATTTCGTGAACCAATACATATCTCCATCCAAATTTCGTATACCAAAACATATACAGTATTTTACTATGATTTCCACGATTTAAGATGGTACACGGAAGTGTAAACTTGATATAAAAATCTAATTCCTATCGGTGCAAGTTTCTAACCACGTTTATCTTACACGATGAATCTAAATTGTATAAGACATTAATGCCAAATTTTCTGATGCAATACAATTATGGTTGGTTCGAATATATTTAGATGAAAATAGGCAGGATGCCCGGAATTTAAACAACTTTCCACCAAACATCAAAAAGAAAACTGATCTCCTTCAGAAATAACAGGAACAGTTAAACTTACGTACTACAGATGGCTGCCTACGACGAAAATCTAAAACACTGCCTCTTTTAGCATCTTCATATAGCAGTTAACGGCAGGTTATGAGCCTTATGATGCAATCAGGATCATGTTAAGGCATGGGGGTTGCAGCCCAACAGCCTCGAGAAGAAAGAGGAAAAGTCGAAAATGAATTTAGGCAAAAACATGCATTTCTAAAGGCTTCTGATATCTAAACCCTTGTAACAAACAAAGATTCATTTTTTCACTCCCTTATGTTTCCCCCCCCCCCCCAATGTGAAGGCACTTGTCGTGTAGATATTCACCTATAATTCACCGCAGTTTTGCTGGCCATGTTATTATGGGGGCACCATATAGGCGGCACTCCCTTATGTTGAAATAGTTCTGTGGATTTACATGTTCTTGATGATAACCAACGCGACTGGAGAAAGGAGTTTCTCCAAGATGAAACATTTGAGGAATACATACAGATCGTCAAAGGCATATGAATGACTCAACAGACTTGCTGTTACGGCAGTTGAAAATAATATTCTAAAGGACTTACAATTTACCGAT
Organism: Dolomedes plantarius; assembly: GCA_907164885.2. Classification (NCBI taxonomy): domain Eukaryota; kingdom Metazoa; phylum Arthropoda; class Arachnida; order Araneae; family Dolomedidae; genus Dolomedes; species Dolomedes plantarius. The sequence goes on from OU015496.1 coordinate 184,546,655, forward strand.
GTTTCAGGGAATTTTGTTTCTTAAAGATTACACAAAGAAAATGTTTAAATTTTATTGCTGTTAACCTCATCAGAATAAATTTATATTTTTCTTCAAAATTCTTTTTTGCTTTTTGAAAATACAAAGTGAGGCAAAAGTAGCTTGACACTAGCAGTTATTCTTCTCGTCGGTGACCGGAGAAGTTGTAATGGACGGAGCCAACAAATAACAATAATAGCAAAAACAACAATAGTTACGTAATCGCATTGCACATAACTATAGATCCGTAAAAATGAGAAAATATCAAGGCGTAGTAAGTATATTAAACTGAACATTTGCCGAGCTACTTATGCCCAACCCGCTATTACTGGGGGAGCCTCGAAGTGCCCGGTAGTCCAGGGGCCTACAATGTCTTAATCCGGCCCTGGATGCAATTTAGTGATTTTACAGTGAAGTTGTCTGACAGTAAATATGGGTTAAGCAAGTCTTATCCAATAATGAAAAATCAGAAATACTCCAAAAGAATCCGATATCTTTTCGATCCCCGAAATGACGACGCAAGTGATAAATTTTCCACTTTATATCACTATATTTGTATTCTATTTATTACCTGTAAGCTAAACAGTAACAGATTGACCACCAGGACAGCTGAGTTTGAGCCACCTTTCTGTCAGCTGGATACAGTACACTGCACACAAACATGCTCAAAACAATAACATACACCGCATGAATTACCCTTAAGCTATATATAAAACATAAATGTAATAAGCTAAAACTTAATTCCTAGGAGGATCCTTAATTTTACGGGTGGAATGGGGTTCTTCTATCATCAACGCTAATATTTTTCGCACAATCTGCAATCTGCCGCCTAATTTTATTTCTATTAAATTCTACATGCTCTTTCCGCTTGAATTTGAGGAATTATAGTCAAAACATTATAGTCCTTCAAGCTGTCTCTTTTAAACATCCAGTTTTAGGCGAAACTGAATACTTTTTGCACAAAAAAGAGGGAAGAAAACAATTTCATGGTTAATGTCAATTACTTAGCGCAAGTACCTGATGGAAAGAATCTGTGAAGACATTCATTGTGAAAAGGTAGCTTTTCGAAACACGTAGATAGCGTATTTACAAGATACTCGATCTGAGATATAAATTACTGCTGAAGTGAGCGGCAAAATATTCTACCAAAGAGCTGTGCGTAATTTCCTCCTGAAAGAGGCGTTTTGCGAATTCGCTGTAAATTTGGCATTTAATACAGCCAAGGATATACCTTCATCTGAAACCCAAGTGAGGACCTAAGTTTTGCCAACATCCTTCGAATATTCCCGAATGCAACTCGAGTTTTTAACCGGGAGCAGAGGTCAACCTAGTTATTAATGACGACGTTAAGTCTTTGGAAGTATTTTAGGAATGGATGACCAGTCCGTGTTAACCAGTCCGTGTTCATTGCTCACAAATAGTATGTATATGAATGAACACAATTCTAGATCTAATCAAATTCTAGAATTTAGAAGTATTTTCAGTAAAATTACAAAGACTTAAACCAAGAAAGACAGGTAAAGTGCTCTTGGTGTTGCCTACAGCTTAATAAACTGTGCAGAAGTGATATTGGCGAAACGTTGAAAAAAAAAGTATAGAGAGTTTCATCTGCTGTTGTACTAATTGACTTTTATTTTAACAAAATGTTATTATGTAGTAATGATTAAAATGGAAATAGGATATGTTTTAGTAACCATAACTAGACAGCATAAACGAATATTCTTTTGAAGTTTTTTTTTCTTTATGCAAGCTGTGCAATTTTTTTTTTTCAAATTAGTACTGCGTTTTACTTATATTCTGCATCATTTCAACAGGTTCCGCATAACTGACAAGGCCTTATTGCGTACATGCAAATGTTTCCGATACAAAAACGTCCCCTAAGTTAAAACACTTCTGGTCCTTGTATTTTTGTGGAATTATGCCAGATGTTGATGTGTCATTTTTTCATATTTTCGGCAAATTAAAAAAGTAACTTTTGTTGTGAAATATAAAATTGGTTAATTAAGTTTTTCAACCCAAATATTCTTTAATTAATACTCATTGTTAACCTTTAAGGTCGTGATCCGACAAATCATTATCATGTAGAAGTAATCATAACTGTAGCACCAACTCTTATTTACATCTGGTTTATTGACACATTAAAATCTTGGTTAAATAAATCATTTACAAAGGTTCGTTTCGACTAACGTAAAATCCACTCATGAGAGTAGGGCTCATTATTCAAAGTCCGTACGAGACCCTCTCTCCGTACGCGTGTTGACCCTTCAACAGTCCAAATCTATTCTCCTCGTTCGTTACCGGCGTCTGTATTTATGCATTCTTCTCTCTCTTTCTCGAACAATCACCGGCCTTTTCCATCCGCTCTACGCAGACCACCTATCGTGAATTTCATTGTCCACGGCTCCTACCTTGGAAGTGCGCCGCTTTGTTTCCCTAATCATTCTAAATGACCTGACTACCTCACTATTATCGAGGGTTTCCAAAGGTGTATAGCTTTCGACACCTGTTTGCGTTTCTTTTGGTGCTTATTGAAAACGCTATTACTCACCTTCATCAATTCCACTTAAGAATGGGAGACGAGAGTCTGACACTCATATTCAACCTCAAGCATATGCCTGGTCTTCAGTGAAAATTTTCAATCAGGGACAAAAACATTCAATTAGGGGCCAAATATTACCTCTTTTATATATAACAGCATTTTCCAATGCGAGTAACTTAGTATTCTTTCACAATTCCACTATCAGCTTTTGCCACATTAAAGAACCAATTTTAAGTATGACATATCAGATTTAAACATAAAATTGAATTTTTCGGACATATCAACATCTGCCATAACGCCACAGATTTAACATGTCATAATGAATCCAAAACTGGTCCGTGACTGATGTAGACAAATGCCACAAGGCCATTTTTTTTTTAAAAGAGACTTGCCTACTCACTGGTAGACAATACCCTCATATGGTGTTTTGTTGTAATATGAAAAAAGAAAACCTTAGACAAAGTACAACACATTTATCGACGAGATCCGAACTCAGTTTCCGCATTATTAAGGAAACTGTACTTCGGGCCACATAACTCCCGATTAATATCAGAGATCCTTAAGTGTCGCACTCCACTGGTTAGCTCTATAAAAGGGTTCAAAGCTATTATTAATATATAATCCACCTGAAAAATCCCTTCCCTCGGATTCCCATTCAAAACAAAAGAGATATCAATCGCGTTAAACTCGCCGATCATCTACTACAACGCCGTCAGCAGGGAAACCAAATACATACGTCCCAGCATCTGAAAGAAAACAGAGAAAATTTCCACAGATCAATAAATCTTTAATCTCCAATTTTGGGAAATATTTTTTTTTTCCATGCAAAATACCATGCCTGGTGGCGCGCGATCGAGTAGTGCTTTCACATGCAAGCATGAGTGATATCCATAAGTAGCTAGCTATCAAATCTCAATATTCGGAAAAGCGTGATGGATGATGACATGTAGTTGTGATAACGATTTCGGGAAGTAAACCAGCAGCTCGGGCAATTAGGGGGTGGGCTGAATATCGTATGAGAATGGGAGATGCAATATGAGTTGCAAATCACGCTCGCCAACAGGAATAAATTTTAGCCACAAGCGTGCGTCGGGCAACCGAAGAGATAAAGCGCAAAAATTAGTTATGGATGGAGTAATATTACGTTTCCAAATCAGTCTTGGGTTCAAACTAACTGCATTTGAATACAAATGAAATTCCCGAGAAGGAAGATGTGCCTTTCGGAAAACTTTTTTTTTTAAAATCTAAAATGGAACAAAAAAGCGTAAATGAAACCAATTTCACGTTTGCTTGCATTCTACAAATCCTACATATATTTTAACTGTTAATTCGACACACTACACGCCTTTTAAACGAAACTTAACAGGAAGTAATTTATTACTTTCAGTTGCTATCTATTTTTTTCCCAGTTCGCTCTCTTGTCGTCATCTTATTCGACGCCATATTTTTCAGATATTGCATATCTTTCGAAGATGCAATCAACGATAAACGGAACGATATTGTAAACTTAATCGTTGTTAGGATTGAATCTGTTTTCAGACTATGTGAGAATCTCACAGATATGCTAAGGGAATCTGATATATTTTCTTATCAATCCTTAGTTACCATCACAATAAAGCAGTGGCGTAGCGAGGGGGGGGGGGGGGGCAAGGGAGTCTATCATGCTCAGGGCACCTATCGCAGAGGGGCGCCAAATGGTCTCGAAGACCATTGAACCATTTGGTTCCCCCAAGACCATTGGGGGGGGGGGGGAGATGCCAAAAAGGTATCGTGTCCCGGGCGCCAGTTATGCTCGCTATGCCACTGCAATAAAGTGGCAATAAAATACAGTTTGTTTCATTGCGTTGCAGTTTTTTTTTTTTTAAGTCACAGGACCTTCTTGTTCAATCCACCTAGGTTTTAACTGCTATGTAAGCAGCTCGTGTGTTCATATTAAAGAAAAGAGTGTTTTATTTCAAAGCTGTAAAATTTTAGTGGACAAATTTAACTCTCCAACTTGAATTTACAATTTTACGTAAACCATTAAATTTTAATACCGTTACTATATTCTCATTATTTCAATTTTGATTCTAAGACACTTATTCAGATTACAGATACGATTATATACTTCTAACCAAAGGCGGCACGGATAAAGTATTTTTCCACCCACAACGATGAATCGCCAAAATTACTTAACTCCAGACACTTAGAAAAGGACTTCTTAGAATTTCGAGTCAAACTCCTGAATTTCCCGAGGTCCTGAAAAATGGAAATGAAATTCCAGAAACTCCTCTAGGATTTTCACGACCGATACAAACTCTATTTTTTTATCATGGTTTCCAGGCCAATTACTCAAAACTATCACTCAAACAATATATTAAACACAGGCCTACACGTTCTATTATTCAATGCCCATGGTATAACAAAGGTGGTTAAAAGAAATGTATGCAACGAAATCCAGCTACGAATACGCTTACTTTAAAATGGCAGCATAAAATATTTCAGTAGTAGAATCGACAGTACATATGCTAAAATTGGAATGACACGGACCATGAAATAGTGTCTCAAGCCTACTAAGTGCCAGGAAGCCCACGCACAGCGCATTGCAACTGCGGGCTGAGCATCCGAGAGCTAGAATAAATTTCGGAGCCCGTATAAATCAATAGATGCGCAGCTCTGATCCGAATAGCGTCGGAGATAACGTCTGCAGAAACTTACGGTGAGATCTCAGTAAAAGTACGGCAGAGTTTCCGTGGGATTAAGTCAGTGTATTTGCTGACAAAACATCTATGCTGCCTCACAAACCAAGTGCTGATAAATGACGCGAGCGAAGGATGAAACTCCCTGGAGAATTTTTTTTTCTCTTTAAAACATTAGCAATGAGCTCTTTACAATTGAAGGCGTCGAGAAATATTATCAGATAACGATTGGAAATGGTTATGGGTCGTAAAATATCACTAGCGGCATAAATGCCTCTCACTCTTTTTTTTCTCGTATTTTGAAGTCTATACGGAAGGCTTACAGTGCTATTGTAAGGTGTACACTTTAGTGAAGTTCAAGTGTACACTTTATAATACTCGGTTGGTTGAGAGTGCTACGGTCAGCTTTTGCTACACAAGGGCTAATTAGACTGGGACCCACAGTTTAAAGCCGAATCAAAACGGCTACAAACACCAATGCCGACTCGAATGCACAGGCTCCGAGACCCAATACCAGCTACATTACTCGAAACACTTTACGATAATACTCGACACTACTATCTCAACTACATGACTTTCATCCCTTGAGTGGGTCGATAAAATGCTTGGGAACTAACTCTGGGGGACCCGCGTCAGGTTGACCACCTGACCGAGACATATGCTGTGTGGTACCCCAAGCCCACGGTCATGAGAGTGGAGATGGGCACCGCAGGCATTGGTCCACAGTGCTGAAAAGCAATTCGGACTGTTGTGCCATGAGTTAGTTATTATCTCAACAACAGTGCTTTTGAAAACCCCGGATCTTCTCCTTACTCCTTACTACACTTAAGGAGAAATGACCTTCATTACGATGATATATCGCACCCCGGCAAGAAAAGTGACACAACTCAAAAATGCAGCATTTGAGAAAAATCAACTGAAAGAATACGATCCAGCTTGAACAAGCATTACAAGAAAACTGATACAACTGCCCTCAGGTGGGAAAATTGCGAGATAGAAATGTATCGCTTGTCGTGCACGATGGGGCACTTCATACATATTTTTCAATGACATAACCTCAAAATTGCCATTTTTTGACTCGTATCACTTTTCCTACCGGGTTGCGATATATCATATTGATACATCCTTGCTGAAGAAAATCTGCCATAGCTGAAGTCGAGTGGGAAGTCACAAGGTACAAACAATTTTAAGGTTTTACGGGTTTTTAAAAATAAAGGATTTTTTTTTCAATTACGGACTGGGGGTTAGTAAAAAATAAAATTAAACAATGCTTATTGAAACTGATCAATAAAAAAATTAAAGAGTATCAAATAATATAAAATTTCCAAGTTATTTAATAGTTAAAAAAAACAGTAAATTATGAAATAGTAGTGCCATCAGCTCAGAAGTTACAAATTTTTAAAGCTCTAAAGTAGAACTTTTCATGAAAGAAATATTTGAATACCCCTTCAGCAATTCAGTAATTAATAATTTTCAATAATACGCAAACAATTAATGCTGAAAAAATTCTTCTAGGTTTATAATAAAAACTATTGCATGTTTAGAGCTCACCTCTACTAGGCTGCCCATGGGGAATTATGGTCACTGGATTTCCCCCGAAGTACGAAAGACAAAAAAAATATTGCGTTTTATGTTATTTTTTTAACACCGCACTTTCTATAATTACACTTTTTATATTTTCAATAGCAAAGACGGCCATTTAAAAACAAACCATAAAAATGTACTAGTACAGTGAATAACTAATTATACGAACTTCACGGGTACGATTAATACGAAATAGTCCTAACCATACAAAACCTAACAAACCATACAAATGTTAGTACAGTGAACTCCTAACTATAAGAAAACACGGGTAATCGAAAAATGGCTTCGTATATCGTGAAAAAAAAAAAAACTAATGGCAAGGATAAAATTGCATGGAATGCACCTTAAGAGAGGTGTCACTAATACGAGCATCTCCATGGTACCGAGCAATGATAGCTATGCCAGCTTTGAGAAGCGCATAACAGCGAAACCTAAATCCGTGTCTACTGGTACCCTTAAGATGCTTATCTTTGCATATAGGGGTTTAAATAGGGTATGATTAAAATGATAATATCAGTTTTTCTTGGGTCTGTTACATTCCTTTGCTTTTTAAGACATCTTGACATTCTTCCGGACAATTTGTATTTTGTTACTAAACATTTTCTTTCGTGGAGTGCGGCATATCTGATTTTCAAAGTCAGCGAGTATGAACGGTTTTGCAGCTGCCTGGAATCGGCTTATAACAGTTGGACCCGGGCTGTTTATCTCACGAGCAGCAATAGACGAATTCAGTTCTCAAAATCCTAATCAAACCTACCAACCGTTAACAGATAACCGGGAGTTCAATGTATATCATGTTTTTTTTTTCAATGTGCAACGAAAGATGTTTTGTTTATTTGCCACAATATTATACAATGTCAAGTGCATTATTCAACGAGCTGCTACGCGAATCATATTCCATAGTTTATCATCTCCATAGCTATTTTTCAATTCCTACTATTAGTTCACACTCTCCCTATATATATCTTGTTCAAATTTTCAATCGTTAATAAAATACTTTTTATTCATCCACTCAAGTTCAAATACATTTTTTTTAAACTTGTAGTGGATGACACTTGCTGTTAATACAGTTTTTTCAAATATTAATTCATTAATTAAATTTAATTAATCGATTTTAGTTTTAGACCTAGAGCGTCTCTTGCTCTTGAATAGTAATTTCCCTGTTGTTACTCTGCAAAACGGTAGCGCGGGCTCCTCCCGTCCTGTAGGTTGCGAGATCGAATCCCCAACCTGATAAACTTTTTCTCTCTCTTCCCCCCCCCCCCTAATCTCGCACAGTAGGCAAGGTTCTGGCAGGCAATCCTTTTTTTCAATTCCTACTATTAGTTCACACTCAAATTTTTCTTTGTTGACCTAAGTAGGAATTGACTTTAAAATTATTTTTTTTATATATTACTTGTTCTTTTATATATACACAAATATATACACTTAAATATATACACTTTTATACATACTCACAAATGTAAAATACACAAAGTGAATGTAAAAATTGCATGGGGCTTTTAACCACGATTCTGGATAAACATTTATTTCTTATAACCGATAAATAATCTAGACAATAGTAGGAAAACAATTCCTAAGAATCCATCCCACGTCAGCTCTATGAATTTATCTTACGGGACATTGTCACTTATTTTTATATCATGAATATTTTTTCTAAAATTAATGAGTATGTTATGCAGCTTTTAAAAGATTCTAACAGAGAAGAAAGATCTCATGACACCAAAAGGCTTTCCTTACTTTTGTAGTCTAACCATTTAAAAGCATGGACCTACAGACTACTTACTAAAGTCAACTGCCCATTTTACCAAAAATAATTTTCGCTCACAATTAAGTGTTCCATTTTAAACAATTCCCCTTTTTGAAATTTAAATTAAATTTATCTCTAGTTATAATCCTAGTTATAATTATAATTCTAGTTATTATCAACTGATTAGAATTTAAATTATATTCCAAGAAAAAAAAGTATTTTTGTTCGAGTGATACATAGATCTATTTAAGTATTGGATGGTAGGGGCGCCTACAGTTCTAAATCGGTCCCTGTCTACCTTAAGTAATCACAGCACTGAATACACGTGAGTTCCCTCTTTCTCTTAATAATCCGATCAAACAAGCCTTCATTATTACTAATCATATGTCAGACCTGAAGGGGGGGGGGAAGAAAAAACGCTTTCCGGGAAAATCGACCTTACGTCCAATAGAATTGTTTTTTTGGATTGCAAATGACGGTCTGAACGAGTTCTAGACGCATTTCGAGTCGGTGATATTGATTTATGTATTCTGCAGTTAATAAAACCAACAGGTTTATGTTAATCTATACTTAAACTAGTCATACTCCACAATCTTTCCTAACGATTGCATTTGATATTATCTAAAGCATCCCCCTCCCCTATCATTTTATATTATTCTTTGTCTACTCTTCCACAATCAAGCTTCTTAGTGACGTTATCGCTAGAGGACTGAAGCATTTGATAATGAATTCAAGGAAAAAGAAAGCTCAAAGAGAAAGTAAAAATTGCATGGGGCTTTTAACCATGATTCTGGATAAACATTTCTTTCTTATAACCGACAAATAATGGAGACAATAGTAGGAAAATAATTTTTAAGAATCCATCACACGTCAGCTCTATGAATTTATCTTACTGGACACTGTCATTTATATCAGGAATATTTTTTCTAAAATTAATGAGTATGTTATGTAGGCCCAGTTGGATACTGTCATTTATACTAGGAATATTTTTTCTAAAATTAATGAGTATGTTATGCAGCTTTTAAAAGGTTCTAACAGAGAAGAAAGATCTCATGACACTAAAAGGCTTTCCTTACCAAGATTTTTATCCAAGTGCGCTGAGAAATCCCGGTCAACTTGATGGACCAACATTTTTTCCCTCGGTTGCAAGCTCTTACGTGGCAAGAAGAAAGTGCTTCTGCCACCATTGCTGGCTCCCGAAATGGCATTTTTTAAGATGTATGCGCACTTACTTAGATTGTGTAGTTTTAGTAAAGCATGGAGAACATTCTAAAGGATCAATTGTAGTTCGACATAGAATACTGGATAATCACCTTTGTTAGGGACGCAGTGGCCCAGTTGGAAAGAGCCGCGGGTCAGTGATCTGAACGTCTCTGGTTCGATGCTCGTCGCTGACAATCCATCGCCGTGTACATGGCGGCTGGTACACGTAAAATCTGTCATGGCTGCAATGTCCTCCCAGTTCTCAAAATTTACCTCTGGAAGTGCGGGGTCAAGTGTACCGGTCTCGTCACTTGACTCGGTTCAAAATTATGGGACCGGTCCGTTTGCCAAGTCGGACTCCGACCTTTGTGGTACTAACTTAAAACCGGAGCCGCATCACTCAGCCCAACAGCCTATAATAGCCTTGATCTGACGTTGCTGTCGGTCAAGGTACATAAGCAACAACGCCTTTGATTAGAGGCAAACAACTTCCAGTTCATTGCTCGGTAGTTATCAAGTTAAAACAATATGAACGAGAGGCAAGACTGCCTAGATGGCCAGTCTCTTAGGCTGAAATTTAAACGAAGAGAATTGCACTTGATAAAATCCATGAAGGTAAATTAGTCTTAAAATTGCAGATACTAAGGTACAGACGATTGCAGGCAATTAGACAGAAGGCATGATTTCAAAATTTAAAAATCGCAGCACAGGATATAAGAAGGTAATATGCCTATCTGGAGGGATTTTCTAAATATAACTGACAGACTGGAATTTAGGCAACTATATTCTTACGACAATCTGCCAGGACAGGTAATGGAACTCAGACTTTAAAACACTGAGGCCGATATTCTTGACAGCGAAACGTTCTATTATCCCTTATTTTTCGAATGCCCATCCCCACATAAGTTCCCTTTCTTTTTTAGGCCAACGATACAGGATGCTAGTTCGAACATATTTTTTTCTATTTATTTTTCCGACAACCGCTGAATTGTTTTGAGCAACGTGAATATCTATCATATGTTCCCTTTCAGTTCAACACGGTTCTTTCCAACAGTCGGACGCCACTGAAACGACGGTATGACAGTATCACGAATGAACCCAATCGGTCATAACCTAGGTCAGTATTCTACCATTTGAACTATCCCAGCGATGATATATATGAAACTCGTATTTAGAATTTTGTTCCTCTGCCAACATCCCTTATATAAACACACACATATGTATATGTAAAACAAATCCTGCTAAATCAGATATGCATAAACTATGAGGATTTTAAATTGAAGAATAAAAATTCTCTTTGAAAGCAATTTTTTATGTAAGTCAGTTAATATAAATCCTTTGAAACAACACCATTTATAAAAGACTTTTCTTGAAGTGAAAAATTAGATTAAAGCACGTAATTTTTCTCAAGGGCGTATCCTTTTCACCAGTTCCAGATAATTACGTTCCGAGCATTACAACCAATTAATGTAAACCATCAAGACACTTTTCCGCTTAAATTTGTTAGAACTTTACTTTAATGAATTCATATATCTAAGAATGGGAGTTTACGGAACTGAAATATCTCAGCAGCTTAATGGATTCTGTTTAATTCTGATCTATCATACATTTTCAAAGGATTCAATTCCGGATATTAAAAAACAACCAATTTATACTAAACATCGTTTTTCAGATTTATACTCTTAGAGCTATATTTTTATTAAAAATATTTGAGAAATAATGACCCCCCCCCCCTAAAAAAAATCATGTAATATCATGCCATTATATAGACAAATAATAACACAGCCTACATAGTACCTATGTTGTGTATCGTCAAAAGATACAAATATATAAACGACCCAACCTTTCGGTTATGCGTTTAAAAAAAAAAAAAAAAAAAAAAAAAAAAAAAAAAAAGGGGGGGGGGGGGGACTTATGCTAATTGTGTAACACACAACGAAATAGAATATCTATGAAATCGGATAATGAACAGCCATAAGGGCCATAACTATTTTTCTTATGGCTCTTCTACAGTAATAATCATTATAAAAGCTATTCTTATTCCAGATATCAATATTGGTAGGTAAGCTTCTGCGTATATTATTAAATTGACTGCATACTATCATACAGTGCTCCACCGATTGTTCAGCACCACAAGAGCAAGTGCTACTTTTTCCGTGAAACCTGCTTTGATAACTACCAAATGACCCATGTCCAGTGATTGCTTGATTTATGTAAAAATCTGCACTTAGCCTGTCAGTTTTAACTTGAGGAAAAATTTCTCTTACTCTAGTTCCAGCAGTTGTATTGTTCCACCTATCTTGCCAGACGTGTTCCGCCATTTGAAATAATTTTGCTTTTACTTGATTTCTAGTCCATTTAATTTCTTTATTTATTACTTCCAATTTAGTTGCTTCTTTTGCAGTCTGATCAACTGCTTCATTTTTATCAATCCCAATATGCGCTTTTACCCAATGAAGTGCGACATTAAGTCCCGAAGTTTGAACTAATTTTTTGATGTTATCCACCATCTCACTTTTAAAACTGAGTGTATTTAATGCCTGTAACGCACTGCGTGAGTCTGAATAAATATCAATTGCTTTATGACCTTGTCCAATAGCATCTTCAATAGCCAGTTGTATTGCATACAGTTCAGCACTGAAGGAACTCGCATTATCAGATAGCCTTTGTTTTATTTCCAATACTTTTAAATCCTTAATATATTTATTAATACCTGCCCCAGTTTTTCCATTCATGCGGGAGCCATCCGTGTAATAATTAATATCAGTAATTGGAATTAAATCAAATGTCCAGTTTATTGTCCATAAATCAGTCTCACGTTTTATAGGTCTGTTCGCCAATTCGCAATTATTTTTGCTAAAATTTATATCCATAACTTTTATTCCTTGTTCCTTGTAATATATTTCAAACATTTTGTAGTCAATTTCAGCTCTGAGATCTAAAGGCATACAACCTGCCAGTGTGTATCGTCAAAAGCTATCCCTAGGGATACGTGATTTTCGTATTTACGAAATACTATAAGCGAATAAGTGCGAAATTTGCCGATATGAGCGAATAAATGCAAAAATTATTTTTTTACTACTTTTCGGCGAAAACTCGGTGATAAGCGGCTTTTTAAGCGAAATTATGTAATAATAGTAATAATTTATTAACATAATTGCTCATCTAAGACCATCCACGGTCTTTAACTGAGAAATCACACTCTCGAAATTTGCTTATTACTTATTGCTAAAGACTTAAGGAAGAGAATGTGGAGACTACTAAAACGTTAGCTTTTAACTAAGATATATATATATATATATATATATACAATATATCTATATATATATAAAAGAGCTTGTCTGTTTGTTTGTCCGCTATAGAATCATAGACTGTTTCACCCACCGGGACCAAATTCGGCACAGTTAATATTTAGAACCCGAGAAACTTAAATCAGGAAAAACGAAATTTGGGGCGCAATTAATTTTATTTAAATTAATTTTTTAAGGTTTTTTTTGTGCCTCTAAGAGGTGCGCGTACCCCCTGTGGATAGCTCTTTACCCTAACCAGCTGCATTCAGAGGGGCTGCGTTCAGAGTGGTTGGTTTGGGGGTGACGGGGGGGGTCAAATTCCAATGCGCTGGAGGAAGAGGATTGGGAATAACCTTTGGCCCTGGCCAACACCGACTCAAACATAAAGCCTCGGCGCACAGTCCGTGACTTCACATACCCCGGTCATTCGAATCGTCCGGTTTCGGCTCATGAGCGTACATTTAAAAGCCTGATATTAGCATTTTTTGCTACTTCAATCAATATCAATATATATATATATATATATATATATATATATATATATATATATATATATATATATATATATATATATATATATATAAAGATATATATATATATATATATGTGTGTGTGTGTGTGTGTGTGTGTGTGTGTTTGTTTGTTTGAGTCGGTGTTGCCCTGGCTACCCAGATAAGCACAACTTTCCTGGCTCTGCTTTGTGAAATCTGCAGATGATTCGTTTTCATGCGGAAAGTGATGCAGACGATTTTTTTAACGGATTCTTAAACGGATGACGCTCTTAAAAAGTATAAAGGAATAAATGCATCTGGATGTTTATCTTTAAATAAAAATAAAGGATAAAACTAATAATGCCACCAAAGAAACGTGCTTCGTTTGGAAAGTCTTCTGATGCGAAAAGAAAACAAGCACAAAGAGTATACGAAACAGAAGAAGAAGGCAATCGAAGGCTTCAATATGCATGAAAAATTTAACATCTATATCTACCCGGGCAACGCCGGGCAATAATGCTAGTATATATATATATATATATATATATATATATATATATATATATATATATATATATATATATATATATATATATATATATATATATATATATATATATATATATATATATATATATATATATATACAGTCGGACCTCTATTTAACGAATCTCTATTTTGCGAATTTCTCAATTTTGAGAACTTTTCCTTGGAACCAAGAACATTTTGTGAATTTCTTCGTAAAATAACCTCCAAATAGCGAAGTGCATTCTCTATTTAACGAACTTTTTCTTGTGATCCATTATTTTTTTTCTCCATACTTCTCAAAATATTTCTGAACATTTCAAACTTATTCTTTCTTTTAACACATTAACTTTCTTTTAACACATTCCGACGCTGGTTGCAGTTTGAAGAAAATACACCTGAAGGGGTTTTTGGTGCATTGCAAGGATGAGAGACGTATTATGAGAGAAATCCCTTTTTCAAACAAAAACTCAGACTAACAGACTTTATCAGCAATTAAATTTAAGGACGCATGTGGTAATGTATGCTTAAAATTACTTCTTATAATAAATGCGATAATGTCATTAAAATTCATTAATTTTAATATATTTTTTTAATTGAAAATACAGTGTATTCCCGGACAATGTTTTGTTTTATTCCTGTTTTCCTTGCAGATTTCTGTTTGATGGGTAAGATATATAAAAGAAATAGACATTAATTTACAAAATAAAGGTGTGAGATAAATTACTTTTATTGATAATATTTAGTGTTTATGAATTTAAAATTTGTTTTGTGTAGTTTAAAGTATATATATATATATATATATATATATATATATATAAACACCAAGAGCCGACGTTGCCCCCCCCCCTCCCAAGAAAAAAAACCAAAAATTGTCTGGACTGGAGCCGCCTGGTACCGCGTCTTCCTTTCTGCAGAACTTACACTCAGTACGAATCACGCATT
Organism: Dolomedes plantarius; assembly: GCA_907164885.2. NCBI lineage: Eukaryota > Metazoa > Arthropoda > Arachnida > Araneae > Dolomedidae > Dolomedes > Dolomedes plantarius. The sequence goes on from OU015496.1 coordinate 184,561,678, forward strand.
TCCAACAGATGATGGTATTTTCTCTAACCTCGAATATCAAATATTCTATGCCTATTAAGAATCACCTTTGGCCTGCTAATGTCACTCCTGTGGAGTCTTAATGTCTATAGGATGAAAGAACTGAAAATCATAACAATGAAAGAATCTTTCTCCCTCCATAGAGCATACAGCGACACAACCCACGGACGTTTTAAGGTCACCCATTCCGAGTAACTAAAAAGAGATTAGAATAATGATAGTTAAATTTTTGTTAAAAATCACTCCCCCTCTATCCCCACAGACTTACACTAGAAGGCGATTCTGCTTGAGCCACAGGTGCACACACAGACAAAAAATGTATCTTAAATTCTGATTCTCAATACTCAAAAAATTGCCACGGAGGAAAATTAAGGAAACCAAGTAAAGAAACGCAAGAATGAAAATTAAAGATAAACTATTATAATTGCGTCTGGTCCATCATGGAAACAACTGGAAATAAATGCACAGTTAAAGGATAGAGAACATGCGCATCCTTGAGACCTTCCAGGAACTTATAGCACGGTTTCTTTTTCAATATTTTTTATATATTTTTTCCTACTGTTTGTAATATTAGAATGGCGACTTTCACGAAAAATAGCCTTCATGATTCCAGTTTCACGCTATGGGATTCTCCCTCGTTTCATGGAAGTATTGTGTTCAGACATTTTCTAAATGATTTTATTGAAAGCGTCAGTGATGTCTTTCAACAGATACATGTACACACTAAGAGAAAAATATGAGAACATTATCAATATATATAAAACAGTTCCGTAACCGACTGACTCACTGACAGACAACGCACAGACCAAACCGCTGGACATAAAGGACTGAAATTTTGCAAGGCGATTCTTCTTATAGTGTAGGGGTGCACTAAGAGAGATTTTTGAAAAATTCTTCTTAGATTTTTTTTAAATTAAATTTTTAAGCTGTTTTTGCAATATTCTTTAAAGTTTGCATTTGAAATAATAATCCGAGGGTTATAAAATTAATATCGCCAGAAAGATCATAAAAATTCATTTAAAATGAACTCTTTTTCGAATCTTTACCTCCGTTTTCTGATTTTTGGTGAATTTTTAAAGATTAATTTTTAGAATTTAATTTATTAAATGCTGATCACGTGGTTTCTTTTCTTTTAATTTTGCGTCATGTGCATACCAACGAAATAGACAAAAAAAAATTCTTGCTAATGCGGCAGACGATTGGAAATTATCCAAAAAATATTAAAATACAGTAAAAGATATGCTCCTCAAATTGTACTATATTAACTGTAGTATATTCTTTAGTATGTTCTATTAGATTTAATTTGAACATTTTCTTCTCCATTATTTTGTCTATAAAAATATCCGTTACGATTTTTTTATAAATATATTTTTTCGTTTTTTTACATCAATTGCATACATTGATCGTTGTATTTATTATAAATATATTTATACATATTTTCGGCATTAATTGCATACATTGACCGTTGTATTTAATTTGAATGTACTCCGTAGCGATGTAGGGGTGGGGTTTACAGCTAGTTTTCTATAAAAATTTATTTTGGATATCCCAATCAATTTACAGACTTAAAGATAAATTTTCAAAAAATGATTCGCTTGACCACGTGCGAAAAAGAAATGACTGTTACAAAATCATCTTAATGTATTACAGACTAATTATTTACATGTAACAAATAGTTACTGAACAACATATCTACAGGATTTCGTGTCACAACTCGGCTGGCCGTTTAGTTTTTTTGGGGCGCTACCCTCATCTTCATCTACACGAGTTCCAAAACGACGGTGACCAACAGCTTACGCCCATTTCGAATAGCAACATACACACATGCCACTTTTGGAACTCGTAGCCATTCTCTGCCACCAATGGCCAACAGCCCAAACATCCGTAGTCCGACTCATGACGTAGCTGTAAGACTGCCTTTATAAATGCGAGAAAAATTTCAACTTAGCAGGTCCTTAAAATCATGTAAGAAATACACGCACACAATACTTTTGCTCTCTCTTCTGAATTATATTACAACATGGGGCCAGGGCTCCGGGTTGCCCCAGTTGGTCGGCAGATCTGTACTGTCCGTCCGGTGCCCAGGCCCATACTAATTAAGCGAACAGGTGCATAACCATCGGCTGAGTTTGCAGGTATTGCTACGCGGTGACTGGTCTTCAGGTTCTACAAGGCGTACAGGCGAAAGCTGTGGTAGCCGTAATATTGTAGAATTACAACATGGGACCATTTTTTCTCTCCAAAATTGGATTACATTTTGCTGCCCACCTCGAGAGTGGCGCATCGCAAAGTCTTCAAATCTATATATTTAAGTTGTTAAACCGACTTTTTGGGCAGTCCGTAAGAGAAAACTACTGCATCAATTTACTTCATTTTCGTCTGAAACGAAAGATCTGTAGATTTGTTATATTTGGTTTCTGTAACCGCAATTTCTATTAATGAGCTATAATTTACATTAAAATTTGATTTCTGCGCATGCTCAGTGACATGTTTTAATGATAAACATGTTTATTCCGAGGAGTCTCCCTAGATCTCTCTGTCATTTTTATTTTTATGATAATTATGTTTGTGAAATATAAGATTTAACCTGATGGAAATCGTTTATTTTGCGCTGTTTAATTAGCGATAATTTACAATTAAAAATTGCTTTCTGCGCATGCTCAGTGACATTTTAAAATCTGGCTTTAGATACTCACTAAGGCCGCTTAAATATTAATTTGTTTCTGCGCATTATTATGATTTTCAACATTTGTCAATCATGTGTTGAGTATAATTTGTGTATTAGTAGTACATTAATTTACTATCTAGCGGCCATGTTTTGACGGGTACCAAATAGTTGCTTATAAATATCTGCAGCAGTGATTCCCAGCCGCGGCACTAATGGGTGTCCTGAGATCGACTAGGAGTGCCGCTAGATCTTTTAATTTTTTTTATATAATCGAAAAAATATGAGCAGTGCCCACTTAAAATAAATTTTAAATTGAATTAATAACTTTCACGTCCAACCGATTATGACACAAATTGAAGCGCTCGTTCCTGAGGATGAATGAGCTACAATCATGCCCTCAACTGATAGGCTTGATATCAAGCATGTCTGCTCTGAGCATTCATCGCAAGTCTCACATTAACCATTTGAGGAACGCCGTTTCCACAATGAAAACGTCTAAAACTAGTCTTTTTTTTCACTTGCATTCAATGTATTCCAGTTAAATGATCAGTAAAATGGTTAGTACTGCCATCTATTATCAATTTAAAGAAGTAAAAACATTTTGCAACCTTTAATTGAAAAAAATTTCAAGATTCTTTAGGTTAAAAATAAATCGGGAAAAAAAATCTGCACCGTTCAAATGGGGGAGGTAGTTGCCCCTGAAAGGGTTAATAAAACAAAACGCTTTTTAACGATTTCCATTGCAGTTTTAGTTTAACACTATACTGAATCCCACGGCTAATTTTGAAACTGCATTAATGTATCCTATTCTAGTGATTGTTACTTATATCGTTCAATAAATAAATCAAATCAGCAATGGAGTAAGTATTTATTTGAACGTAAATTTAACATGTTCCTGAAATATGCTCCACTTTAATTAAATATCTCAATCTCTCTATTCTAAAAAAAAGTAACTCCCGCTGCCGCCGCTGTCAGAAGCTTGTCACGCTATCTCCTCCGAAACCGCTGGGGATATGGGGTCGAGATCGATACCAATAGATGCAGGAAAATGTGGGGAACAAAGTAAGATATGCCTCATTTTCGTCGGACTTTAAGTTTTTTTTTAAATTTTATGTTTTGTGGGAAAATATTGACTTTTTCAGCTTCAGATTACGATAACTCGCCAAAAAATGATCGTAGAATTTTGATCTTTTTACAATCTAAGACTACATACATTTCTTTTTCAAACTAGACCTTATTTGTTTAAAAATATTTTAAAACAGACTAATATTTTCATCAAAAAATTAAACACAGTTTTTCAAGAAATATTGACTTTTTCATCTTCAGATTACGATAACTCGCGAAACATGATCGTAGAATTTTGATCTTTTTACAGTCTAAGACTACAGACATTTCTCTTTGAAACTAGACATCATTTGTTTAAAAATAATTTAAAACAGACTAATATTTTCATCAAAAAATGAAACACAATTTTTCGAGAAATATAGTCCCCTATGTGGATGTAATATCGATGCTCCTCGAGTTTTTATCTTACAAAGAAAATATTTACATCATCTGGAAGCTGAAAGCTTTCTTATTCATATAAACCTCATTTCAAGTCTATATCTTAAATTTTCGATTTTTAATTGAAATTTAAAGCTGATAATTCAGCAGTGATGAAACGCCCTTCGCATTACGGGTGACAACAGTAAATGGATGGAAGCTGTTACATTGCCCGAGAATCATCCCTATGTATCTCGCTATTAGCCCTAACAGAGGAGCGAGCGTAGCGAGCCTAGGGGCGAAGCCCCTAGTAACTGAAAAAGAAACTGAAATTCGAAGGAGGGTGCCCCAAATTTCTAATCCCATTACCAAGGGAGCCGCAAACGTAAAAATGTTGAGAATCCGTGATCTACAGTAAAGTCTTAAATGTTTTATAATGAGTAGCAGTTTGAGTATGAAGTTCCGGCCCCCATTCCCCGACGGAAATCCGAGTATCGTTAATCAGCACATGCATTATGCTATAAGCTATAACTTACTCACAAAAGAGATCTTTTTTTTAAACATAAAAGCTTCGTCACACTGAAAAAACGTGAATTACATTTTTTTTTCAACTCTCTCAATTAAAAAGCATATAAAAACATTTCCTTTAATTTCTCTCAGAATTCGATTCAACACCCGATATTGTTGACCCCATGCTAGACAAGCAGAGTACATTCTAAGTGAAAAAAGAAGAAAAAAAAAACTCTTTCTTCGAAACAAAACTTGAGAATAAAGCAAGAAAAATCATATCTTGAAGCTGGCGAAAGGAGCTATGTCCAAACAAAGGCATGAAAACAAAAGGTACTTGTGAAAGAAAAAGCAAAACCGCAAGTAAGTCGAAAAGCGGATACGACCAAAGCATTAAAAATCCAATGATAAAAAAAAATACGTCGTACCAGCCGATAAAAGGCAGCAAAAGCGAATCACGGTAGGCCACTTTGAGGTCGTTAAAGTTAAATGGTAAACAGGGAGATACAAGATATAAAGAAAGGTATTTGATAAGAGACACAAAACAATTACGTCGATGAGATATATACCTATTTGTGATACTTCAGGTTCACAGAAACGTTAGATAAGTATGCATAAATGACAGTTTGATAAATTGCACACGTTACATGGGGTGAGTATAAATAATGCGAAATTGTGGAAAGATAAAAACTTTCTACCGAATTATCAAAGGAAAGGCTACAGATAAAATGCGAAAATTCCTATTAAAGAATCCGTGCTCCACCGCTTATATTTTCGATTATCTATGTTAATAAGCATGCGGGCGAACACCGGAAAATCGAAAAATAAATCGAAAATGTCCCTTTCTAAAGAATTATATATTCAGAAGTTTCAGATGAAGAACATAGCGATTTAAAATAGCATTTCGTTAGAATTAAAAAAAACAAAACTCAGATAAGATTTTTAGATTTTCTCTTGAAAAAAGACATGATCCTTTGCATTCTTTCGAATGATTTAAAACCGATTTCTAACCTTCCATTAATAATGCACGGATAATCCACCCACCGATAATAAAGGGTTCAGTGCATTTTATTGTAAAGCAATGTAAGAGACGTTTACTTTTGTTTTAGGGGAAAACTCTATTAAGAGTTGAACCATTAATACTTACAAAATAGGATTTGTACGAATTTTAAAAAAAACATTTTTCATATTATTTTAATTTCTGCAGTGTTGTAAGTATCGAATATAAATGACTGATTATGTTGTTGTTGTTGCTAATGCCCCCTGGTTGGAGGTTCCATTCACCAGGTCCTAACAGGCTATTGGGCTGAAAGGGGCGGCTCCTGTTTTGAATTAGCGCCACTAGTGTCGGAAACCGACTTGACTAAATGACCGGTCCCGCAATTTTGAACCGAGTCAAGCATTTTGAAACGCAATTTTGAACCGGAACACTTGACCCCGAACCTCCAAAGGTAAATTTGAAAACTTGGGGGACATTGCAGCCACGACCTATTTTACGTGCCCCGTCCACCGTTAGTGGATTTGCAGCGACGAGTATCGAACCAGGGACGTTCAGATCACTGGCCCGCTGCTCTTGCCAACTGGGCCACTACGTCTAATGACTGATTTTAAACGAAGCTATTAAAATCAGTTTAAACTAGTTTGATTTTTATAGTATAACCCACTTTATTTACATTAATATTCCAATATATATCTTTTTTCTGGAGCTTTTTTTATGCCTCATAATCAGCATATGTTTCCTCTGCAATGTACATTATAATTTATTAATTAGAATTAATTAACGAGACAACTATACCGAACTAACCATTTTCCGCGCTGACAACAGAAATTGACTAGAATAAATTGGTATGGATGCTTAACATAATGCGCAGCATGAGAAATAAACTGCCCAAAAGAATGCCAATATTTGCAGAGGTCTGTTTTTTTTAATTACTTTCAGAGAAACCACATTAATTTTATACGCCTTTACCCATGTTGGAAAAATCCTTGATTGTTACAATGTTTTTAATACATACTGATATCCTGGATGAAGATCCAATGATTGTCAAGGCAATTTTTTTAAACGTGCATGGTTTTGAATCACTATTTTTTTTTCACGGAATTCATTTACAGTAAATATAGCAGAGTTTGAAAGCACTAATTGTAAAGAAAATTCAGGTAATTGAAGAAAGGCGGCGCTTGTTTCCACTTTGTTAGCACGTTAAGATCTTACATGTAGTACAATTAAAGTTCTTGTGACCGATTTATGGACAGAATATCAATAATTCATAATCTTTTCAATTTGTTCAAAATTTTATTACACTTCTTTATATTTTAAATTTACTGAAATAGTTTCGTAATTTTGCTGGTGTTTAATTTAAGGAATAGAGAGGTTTTCTCCTTCACGTTTTTACTTTCTGACTCGTTAATCTGTCAATTTCGATTTCGGGTTTGATATAATGAGAGCGTAAATCTGCAAGAAATTCAACGAAAAAATATTGATACAATACACCCAATACTAAAGCCCTTTCATGTAACGCATGAATTTCGATGAAAAAATAAAAGGAATATAGATTAAAAAAACCCTTTCCTGATATAAAACCGGAATCCAATTACAGTCTGCGCTGTCAAGCACTGATCAAAACTGAAAGGATTGAAGAAAAAACAGTAACTCGACACATGCTACCCCATCCTTCCATTTCCAGGGAATGTTTTTATCTGTCAAGAGAAGACTGTTAATTAATGTTTGCTTTTCATTACCATGAATAAATAAGGACGATGGCAGCCCATGGACGTCAACCTAGAACGTGGAATTTCAGCTCTCAAAAGACCCATGTAAACAAGAGATTTCCGTTCGCAGAGGAATCACTCAGCAAGGTACGAAAATCGATGTTAGGTGCCGGATAAATATTTATTGGAGAAGACGTTAGTGGGAAAGTGAGGTCAAGGAACTTGCCGAGCGGAGTAGAACTGAATCCATCTTTGGTCCTTGTTCGATTGGCATCCTGAAGATAAGGTTGGTAGTAAAACTCTCGCTAGACGTGGGAAGGGAGGACATCATTTTAGGCAGCCATACTCAACTTTTTTTTTCTCTTTTTCTCGGGCCACATGCACATGTTTGCTAAGATACACTGGGCGCAACAATAGTACACTATACCTCATAATTAGGGATGCGCAATTTTCGTATTTACGAAATGGATGCAAATAAGTGCGAATTTTGCTGATATGAACGAATAAATGCGAAAATTATTTTTTTTACTAGTTTTCGGTTAAAACTCGGTGATAAACGGCTTTTTAAGCGAAATTAGGTAATAATAGTAATAATTTATTAACATAATTGCTTATCTAAGACCATCCCCGGTCTTTAACTGAGAGATCTCCCTCTCAAAATATGCTTATTACTTATTGCAAAAGACTTAAGAAAGAAAATGTGGAGACTACTACAATGTTAGCTTTTAACTAAGAATTTTGATACTTACCTAATCAAGTGAGTAAAATTGTGATTTCTTATAATAAATGCGAAATTTTTGAATGAGTATATATTTATTTATTTATTTATTTGCGAATAAATGCGAAATTTTATATATTGTAGTTTTTTTGTTTGTGAAATTTCAATATTTTTATGCGAAATTTACGTACCCCTACTCATAATATAAAAAATAAAACTCAAAACCTAAATGCATTTAAACGTTTATTTAACAATGAGCGTGATTCTTTATGTTGAGGCAAACTTTTGACTAATTTAGATCTATCAGATTCAGGTTTATGCTACTCTCATGACTTCATCAAGGTTAGAATCGATAAAATTTAAGAAATACAGTTTTGTATGTAATTATGTTTCGTAAATTTTAATAATTATATTTCTATATAAATACTATTTATCTAATACGACACATGCACTCTCTCACTCCAAGTTTATTAACCTACAAGATATTTATTACAGCACTTATGCTAAAAGACAACACAGCAAATGCACCATAATTCAAACTTTAGGGACTACTACATACCAAATATTTCTAGGATATACTACCGAATTTTAATGAAATTTTAGGTATACTTAGCCATCCAACAATGAGATATATCTAAAGATACGTAATTTTCGTATTTACGAAATAGATGCGAATAAATGCGAAAATTATTATTATTATTATTTTTTTTTTACTCCTTTTCGGCGAAAATTTGATGATAAACGGCTTTTTAAGCGAAATTAGGTAATAATAGTAATAATTTATTAAGCCCGGTGGCGTAGTGGTTAAAAGCGTCAAGCTGCCATCCCACAGGTCCAGGGTTCAAACCTGTGACTAGGCAAGGTCGACTCAGCCTTTCATCCCTTGAGTGGGTCGATAAAATGAGGACCAAGCATGCTTGGGAACTAAACTCTGGGGGTCCCACGTCAGGTTGACCACCTGACTGAGACATATGCTGTATGGCACCCCACGTTTACGAAAGCGGAGATGGGTATCGCCAGCCCTGGTCCATATCGGACTGTTGCGCCGTGAGTTTAAGTAATAATTTATTAACAAAACTGCTTTAGTAAGACCATCCACGGTCTTTAACTAAGGATTCTCACTCTCCTTCGCTTTTGCTCCGAATTTCACCCGGACAGTTTGTCCGTACCGGAGTCCAACCGTAAAAATCAACCATCAAGTTTTGTGGAACAATTTAGTAGATTTAAGAACGTCTCTTGAGCGCCAAACTCAAGGGTATTTCAGCTACTCACTGTAGTCAACCAAGAGAGAGGTTATACAGAATTTAATTGCAACGAAATTCTGCTACCTTAACTTTGCAAAGGCTGTACAAAGCTAATACAAAGCCTCTATAGTCCCGTTAAGAAAATGCAGAGATATTTTAATATGTAGTAACTAATAACAGAAGCCAAAGACTTCAGGAACATAATGCGGAGACTACTACAATGTTAGCTTTTAACTTTGAATTTTGATACTTACCTATCCAAGTACGAAAAATTGTAATTTTTAAAATAAATGCGAAATTTTTTAATTTATATATATATTTGCGAATAAATGCGAAATTTTGTATATTGCATTTTTTTTTTTTTTTGCGAAATTTCGATATTTTTTATGCGAAATTTACGTATCCCTAGATATACCTACACATATATTTCCTCAGGTATTTAAACTACTGCTCACTCGCTCACACACACGCATGTAACTTTTTGTACGATGGCCAGTGGCGCACCCAGGGGGGGGCCCAGGGGGCCCTGGCCCCCCCCCAAAGAAGTAGAAATATTGATTTTGCAATATAAATATTTTTATTCGTTCATCTCGGCCCCCCCATGCATTATAAATATTTTTATCCATTCATCTCGGCCCCCCCCCCAAGAAAAAATCCTGGGTGCGCCACTGACGATGGCAATTTGAAAAATCAAATATAATCATGCATATCAAATATGTATACTATCTTTAAGGTAGATCTTATACAGTGCAGCGAGAACCATCTCCGTAACAGATCTGGAGGATAACCAAACATGAGACTCCAATGGAAAATTATTATAAAGGAGTATACTCGTACTAGGAATATCATTGTACAAATTTACAGATGCTTTTACTGTAAACTCTGTGAAAGACGATATCAGTCGGTGTCGAAACTTAGTTTAGACAGAAAATGAGAGAATCTTCCTATAACCTTAAAACGTTTATAAGAAATGTAATAATCAGAACGAAGCTATACTGAAAATAATTGAAAAAAAAAAACCGAAGTTACAAAGCTTAAAATTAAGATATTAGCAAACGTTAAAATTCGCGAGTAAAATATTAATTTTAAAACGTTGATGGTTGGATGAGAAATAATGGTGAGAAATTCCTGTGTTTAGAAATGAGTTTTCTGAGGAAAGCAAATCAGTTCTTATTTTTGTCTGTCATTTTATTTTTAAAGCTTACCCACCTTCTCAAAAAGCTAAGTATGTTGAAATATTTAATTTTTATGAGGAGGGGTCGGAAAGAAAGACAGAAACCCTGAGTCATTAGCAAACGGCAAAACTATATATGTTCAGTCACCCAGTGGCTAAGTAGTTATGGTATCAGCCTGGCACGCCGGGGACGCGGGTTCGATTCCCGCATAAGACTTGGTTGTATTCTGGGGAACCGGTCAGTCTTCCGCCTGCAAAAGGAGCCCCCGTCTAAAAAGGGGAACTGCAATCCATCGCCAGTGTCATCGTTTGTTAATAAAATTCTTCCGTAATTAAGTGACCGGACTGGGGTGTAATGGCTTCAGCCCAAGGGGATATTAGAAAAAAAAAGTTCAAGAAATTCCATTCTGGAGACTAGAGAACTTACAGAAATACTGAAACATGTAACGATCCGGCATTCGAACTCGGGTTTCCTGACTTTAGTGCATTTTAGACGTGAGTGCTTGGAGCGTACGGGATTGCGCGCGGGAAAACTTGCAGTACGCTCCAAAGCAGCTTTCCCTTCCTCTCCGACACCTTCACACGTGCACTCAATCGCGCGGGATCGTGGTTTCACGCGGGAAAGAGCGTACGTGTAAAGGGCGCTTTTCAGCCGCGGTCCAAGTCCAATAATGGCAGCCATATTTCAACAGGATAATGCGCGACCACACGTGGCACGCATTGTCCAACGGTTCTTCGTCAATCGCCAGATTGAATTGCTTCCCTGGCCGCCTCGCTCTCCGGATCTTTCGCCGATAGAAAACATGTGGTCCATGGTTGCTGTACGATTGACCCAGATTCCATCCCCAGCTGCCACAGAAGATCAACTTTGGCAACGTGTGGAAGCTGCTTGGTCTGCTGTACCCCAAGAACTCATCCAAAGTCTCTCTGAATCAATGCTGAGGCGTGTGGCAGCGGTGATCTCCAATAATGGCGGCTACTCTGGCTACTGATTTTGGCAGGAACCACACTTCACAGAAGTCTATAAATTTAATCATTTGATACTTGGTCAACATGTTATCTACAAAATAAATTTTGTTTTGATATCTCTTGTCTTTCTTGGTGTTGCAATTTGGGTGGCCAGCAGTGTATATATATATATATATATATATATATATATATATATATATATATATATATATATATATATATATATATATATATTTATATATATATATATATATATATATATATATATATATATATATATATAACCCTAAGAGCCGACGTTGCCCCCCCCCAAATCTCTGGACTGGAGCCGCCATTGCGTGAGGGCTAATTATACCGGGACCTACAGTTTAAAACCGATTCCGAACGGCTACAAACATCCATGTCAACAATGGAACTCGAACTCACAGGATCTGAACCTAATGTCAGCGCCCTAGCTATTAGGCCATCATCTGGTATAAATCTGCATTGAGTCACCAGGGGGTATGCCACAATATTGGGAACGCAGATTTTTTTGTTTTTTCAATTGTTAACCCTTTGTATCAGAATGGATTATGATTATTTTACCCATGGTTAGTTTGTTCACTGAATGTTAATAAAAGCATTATTAACGAGTATAATCTGAGCTTTCTCTCAGTGTAGTCTCGGCTGTAATTATTATGTCCACTCTAATGAAGCATATTATTTCTCGTTTCACTAGGTGTAAATTTAAACGATAGATGCAATTAACTGTCAAGTAATAGTGAGCAACAGGAATAACTAAGTTGCTAGCCAATATTGGGAGAAAATCTGTCGACTCATTTCATAAAATATCTTCTGCTTATATCCACAGTGACATTCTTTGGCCTCTCAAAATGTGTGACTTCTTCAGAGATGCTGGGGAAAAACTTGTATCTTTTCATCGCGTTGATAAGGTATCATATGAAAAAAAATAAGAAAACAGTTGCGCCAACTGTCAGATTTCAGAGCACTTTATTATTACAGTAGTTTAACGGATTCCAGCACGTGAAAGAACCATCTCCCTACTCCGAGGTTATTCTAAGATTTCGGAGAAACCCTCGAGCGGCAAGAAAAACAAAAAGTTCCGAATATCTACAGACTTTCAACCGAAGATAAACAATTTCGAGAGTTCAAGCCCGTATCATTTCCTGGATATTAATAAAATTGACGTATTTATGATTAAGGAACTTATTACAACATCGGCCCTATATTCAAGAGACAAAAATCAGTCCTAATCTCTGACCTTCAACAACCGGACAAATAAAAATCTGCCCCATTACGACAACAAACTCCATTGAGGAGGGAAGACACGATTTTTCATCGCTCTTCACTCTGTAACGTTTTCCAAACCAAATCAATCAAATATCAAAACAAAAAAATAATCAAATCGCCAATATTTATTCCGAGAAACGGAACCTCATATCAGGACTCCAATTAATAAGAAATCGCGTTGAACCGGCTTTTCCATTAGTGCCTTCATCCACGGGGTCACGCATAAGGTCAAGATCTCTGGAGCCTGGGAATGAAATGCATGGCCTTTCTCGGTATCTGACATATTTGGCCATAAATTATCTTGACAGAAGAGACAGCAAAAAATGACGCGCGATTTTTTTTTTTTTAAAGCGCAGCTCTCACTGGTGATGATACATACCAGCTAGAGATTGGTTGCAGTTCAGATAGTTTTTGTTATACGAGAAGGCGATAACGGTAGGTTAACACGCGTTCAAAGGCCATGCCACTGACATATTGCATTCAATAAAAAAACTAACGGCCGAGGCACTAGGGTAAACAAAAAACATAAATTACAGGCGACCGGAAAAAAACATTTTAAATAGTGTCCTTCCTTCTGATTACCAACAGAAACACGAGAAACACAAGGCGATATAGGATCTCAAATCTTGTCACTCTAATGGTTTAGTTCAAAAACTTCGTTTCATGCACGATTCCACCTTATAGATTAAACATCCGTTGTCCGAAAAATCTCTTTTCTGATTTTCTTTTCTTTTTAAAAGCATGTACGTGTAGTCACATGGGAAAAAATTCTACTCAGGACCTAGTTTAATTTATCATTATATAAATGGTATATTTTAAACATTAATTACATACATGAATCAGCCCATTAATGATAACAAATTACATTAAACAGCGGGGAATAATGAAAATACCAAACAACCACCGATTATGCCTGAAGAGTGGGTAAAAACCTTATCATTCTAGGGATTTTGTATAAAATTTGCATCATGTACAAAATCAAACAAAATATTGCATCCACAGTAACTTGCAAGTTTAGCATCTCTTATCGGAAAATCTAATCTGAAATTTTTTGGAAGAGCACCTTCATGTTGTTACAACGGAAAAAATCTATACAGAACCCAACTTACTTCATTTTTGTATTAATGATATCTTTCTTAAATACTCGGATGTGAGTACGTGTAAGAAAAGTGGTTGTTTCTCGATAGCATTTAGTCAAGAATAACGATAATGCCAAAAAAAACACCAATTGCCACGAGGGTTCATTTCGACGGTTTAGTATAAACTTTGCATCTGACATGGTTTTACATACCTTACCCAAAAATCCAATATGCAAAAGATTTTTTGCAGAGCACCGAAATATCAAAAGATGGCCAAATTTGTACTCACAGGATTTGATAACTTTATCAAGGGTAATTTTTTTAACAATTAAAAACGGGTGCGAATAAATGTGAGAAAAATTACTGCTCTTCAGAAAACTATAAGGAATGGTGATATTACGGTCACCCACACTGTATGGTGGTTCATATCGAAAAGTAGAACTTCAAGGTATGGGTTCGAATCTCGACCAAGGCTAATAATGGCCATTCGGGCCTACCGCTTTTGTAAAATGGTGATACAAAACAACCACCAACTGTCTACAAGGACAGCTGAGCTTCTGACTGCTGGTGAGGCAGCCTGTACCAAATTTTAGACTCATTTTGGCAGAAAAGTTCAAAATATATTATAGCACTCTAAAAGTGAGAGTGAAACAATGAAATTAAAACACAATTAAAAAAACCATGGATCTAAATTTTATATACACACTGAAGTGTTATCGATTGAGTTCATTTTTTCTTCCGCCGTTGAACGTCATCAAGGCATTGATTGCAGTATTGTTTTTTCCCTCTGTGTTGAACGTAAAAAAGACATTGCTAAATTACTTATTTCATTGGAAATTTTGGCGTACTTCTAAAAGCAGAAACGGGAATATGTCAAAGTGATAATAATGAAACAATGCAAAAAAGTGAATTAAATGAAAAACAAAGTATTAAATAACTTAAGAGTTCACTTTATATTGACTTAAATACTCAAACTGCAAGACGTTGATCTTCGGATATTGGGCTAACAAACTACATTATTCGCGTTCGGACCATGTAAAGTGAGACTGAACTCCTCCGTAGCTCTGATACATATTCATTCTGATAGTTCACAACACAAAAACTGTATTTCAAGCACAAAATTTTGTTATAAATATCGTATAAACTACCATTATCCTATGCGTACAATGCATGTGCGCATGGATTTTGTGATTAAACTTGTTTCAAGGTTCCTTATTACATGTATGCTAATATTTTAAAATCTAAAAAAATTAATTAAAATCTGACACGCTTTTTGTCCAAGCTATTTCGGATAAGAGGTAATCAATCTTGAAACGTTATTGCCTTTAAAAATCGAACTTTAACTCTTCAGCGCGCACGCCCGTGTACAGAGTGCAACATTTTCGTAATTTTGAATGGTTTGTTTTTACATGTAATGTTTGAATGTTCTAAGCAGTTTCTATTCATAGCTACACCCTTTCTAACGCAGGTCTGATTTTCTGATCCTCGTATTTCCCTCCATTCATTCGTATAGTCGTGATTTAATCGTTGTAAACCAAATATTATACTAGATTACAATACGACAAAAGCAAGAGTTGATGTACTCGATCCAATGTGCAGCTATGAAACGGTATCCCGCATATCACAAAGATGGACTATCTCATTATTTTTAGGTTTTTGGACATAACAGGAATCGATTCGCAAGTTGTCCTTAGATCCAATAAACCGGACAGTTTTGAAATGAGGCGATTGTATCTATATTCTTTGGCTTTAATTATAAATATATCTCAATATTATCAACATTTTATATCTTGTCTTAAAAAGCAAAATTATTATTTTCAATTCGAAAAAAAAAAGTTTATTTCAAAAGGAATAATCAAGGTTGAAATAGACGTTGCACTTTGTGCCACGCGCGCCTGCTGGTGTTTCAAAAATTGGCGCGCTCGCTGAAGCGTTAAGAAGAATTCCATTAATTTGCGTAAGACAGTGGTTGCAAACGCGTTTTAATTTTGGATAAGTCAAGGGCATAAAGTCTGTTATCATTACAATGGGTACTCTGGCAAGTGTCTATATTGCCGGCAAGAGAATCTTGAAAACTATGTACAGTCCATACTATATACAATTATCTACTGTAAACCGGACAGTGGAGTGGCAGCAAAAGCTCTCAAACCAAAAACTGAGATATGACTCTCTCGCTCTGGAGATAGCTCCCGAAAAGCTAGTAACTTGGGAAGAGTTACTATCATCTTTTGCAATACGAAGGCTTTATAGACAAGGGCCTGAAGTTTCAAGCTAATTCCGAGCGGCTACAAACATTCATGCCAGTAACGGGGAACTTGAATTTACAGACAGGTACCGAATGCCAACGTCGTAAACCATCGATCGTCAGCCATCGTTCAACAATCGCCTCCGAGAGAAAATAGGCCATGCTTAGTATGTTCACACCGAAGATGACGCTCTATAAACAAACGGACAGGCTGATATGGCCACAATGATGATTTTTAAAAAAATACGGAAAGGTTGAAGTGTTTATCCCCGGAGGTTCAGGTGATGCTTACGAAAAACTTCGGACTAATTGTGTCTAAACTGGAGAGGTCTTTGTAAAAAAAATTTGACAGCCTTGAGTGTTGGCACAGGCCATTGTGCACTTGGTGTATGGGCGCTTGTGCGTATGGAAAAAAGTGAGTCTATTGTATTCGTGTAGGTTTACACGTTTTTTTAGTCTGATGCAAGTAAATGCTAGCTAAGTAGGGAATGTCGATTTAGTAACTTACCGCTGTTTTACAACCGATCTCAAAGGGCCCGACACTTCTCCAATTGAATAACTTATCTATTAATACAGCCATCTCGAAATAGGCGGAATATTCGTTACAGTCATCGTAGGGAAACATATCGAGTAGCAAATTAGAAGGATGGAAAATAACCACAGTCCGAAGTCTTCAAGTATCGAAAGAGGGTTTTTATCCAGAAACTCCACATCGTATCTAAGGGTGTATAAAACATAACTTTTTGGTAGCTGTGCGATGGAGGTTTATTCTATACCGATCAATTTTACGCGATTTTTTATTAGCGATGTCCCATAATTAGGACTTCTTTCTTTTATTTATTAATTTTTTAAAAATATTGTCACAAGTATTCCTTATGAAGCGTGCGAATCATTAGTAAGCTATTAAACTAACCCTTCGAAAATTAAGGAGAAAAGTTTGAAAACGCAAACCTGCGAATCCCAGCCTTTTATTATCGAACTATAAGCGTCTGCCTTACAGATCAAGGCGTAAAATATTAACAACATAAGCATAAGAACTTCAGCTTCTTTTCGTAAAAGAATGTTAATTTTGTTAAAAAATTTATCTGAAACTGATAGTTGCTTTGTACATTTATTACTTTATGAAAAATTTCTACAAAATTTTTCAATAACTTGGATTTAAAAGATACTCTTTTAAAGGAAAACATTTCTACATAAAGGAAATAATTTCTAAGTTGAGAACAATAGTCAATATGTAAAATATAAATATAAACAAAAAATTGATTTGGAATAATAGAAAAGAATTTTTGTTAATCTCGTCTAAAAAAGTAGACATTGTATTCCAAAAATTAAATTCCTTATAAAAAAAATAATGGATAAAAATTTAAGTACATTCGAAAATTTTCATCACGAATACTTCATTTCAGCGTTTTGTGACATTTACGGTCTAATACTTAAAGTTGGTTTTTCAGCTCAGTAAACACACATAACATAAGTTATTTAACACACTTTCTTCGATAACACAGTTGCGATAACTCGGTAGTATTTTAACTCACTTTGATCCGCGTTCAAAATCATGGGTAGTGGTTTGCTTAACTCACCTCTCACAATAACCTACGCGAAGTGGGTTGCAGAACCCACTTATTCCGGCAACTGACCGACTTTTTTTTCTCTGTGTAGTAAGGCTGTAACAATTTTTATTGCATTGAAGAATGAATATTTCCCTTCAACTCCGAGGATGGATGCATTAGAAAACAGTAAAATAACTTCTTACTCTGAACAAAAGAGCAGGAGTACCAATATCTCTTCGAAGTGCCATATATATTTTATTTTTTTCTTACCCATTTACGTAATTATAGAGAAAGCTGGAACCAACAACAGAGGATTCTTCAAAAAGAGATGTTGGGTAGTAGCGTGTACTGGAAAGTGACTTCAGATGGGAGGACTTTTCCTCCTAGTAATGCCTCCTCTGTCCACGATTAAGAGCTCATGATTTCCCTCGAAACAATAAGATTATTACAAAATCCAAGCAAAATGATACGGAACACTTTCTAAAGGATTATATTAAACTGTTTTCGGCAATCCTAAAAAATTAATCGTAATTTCCCTTAATCATAATATAGAGCATGGATTCAATCCTGCATTCTGCAGATGCACACGTACTGCCAAACCAACGCCTCCTTCTATCGAAGGAGGCGTTGGTTTGGCGTTGGTTCTCTCTTTAGGGGGTGTTGGCCAAACCCGATGCGTCGGGGATGCAAAATTCCCGCTTTTAGAAGAGGCACTTTTAAGAACATGGCTGGACGAGCATATGCTCGAAAAGCATTTCAATAAGTGGAAACATTATAAATGTATCCGTTTTAAATGTATAGGCAAACATTTTTTCTCAAAATCTTTTCTCCGACAACTCGTCTGACAGCTCATAGCTAATATTTTAATGAAGAAACGAACTGACGAACACAGCGATGGTTCCTTCTGTATAAACCGAAGAACTATCTCAAATTGGCATTCCGTTGCACCGGAAAAAGCGGAAGAATAATGTGCATCAGATATAAAAGACTGTTTCATATAACATCCCTGCACAGTGGGTCCCTTCAAGGTTAAAGTAACGCGAGTCACTACATTTTATTTTATTCAAGCATTTTTGGAGCTTCTCTTGCGCAAGTGCACATCTGCCATGCTTAACTGCTCGCGGGATGGCATGGGTCCTCAGCTTTAAATATGCACCTAACATGTACGCATGAATACATAATTTGAAAAAAAGACGCTTATTTCGCAACAATCCAGATTCTATAAATTTTTATTTCGAAAGACACTCTTTCCTGTGTTGAGACATGCATTCGAGGTTAAAAAGCGAACGGCCGGAATATATATTCCCCTCTTTACCAATGGTATCCTCCCTTTGCCAAACAGGAAGATAAATAAGTTCGGGACACAGGAAAGAGCCTTATTTAGTTCTGCATCTTATACAGTTTTTTCTCCTTAGTACTATTTGGTGATTTAGCAGCTTCTCTATATTTGGAGTTCACTCGAGACAATTTACGTGCAGAACTCGGAAAATCGAATATCGAAAACCGATCATGTCAATGGCCCCTTGCACAACAATGGAATACAGGAAAGGTTTATGATATCACTATCCAATAAGTGCTTCTTTTCGTATCCTTTATACATAAGTGATATTATATACCTTTATAATTGAATATATATCGTTTTTCTATAAGAAATTTAATTAGAAATTCAGTGATTAATATCTCGGATGCATCATACTCTAGTGAGATGATGCATCCGAGACGTCAAACTTGGAAGGTATATTTTCTAGAACAGAAGTGGCCGAAAAGAATTTTTTTCGGTCAGTCGCATCCACACTATGATTTTAAATTTCCAGTTTTGGTTTAACATCCAGTCTGCCTACATTCTTCATTAATATTTTACTGAATACTTTAGAGTTACTTGACTTTATTTTGATACTTTTTATACTTGAGTTTATTTTGACTGCGTTCAATCAAATGGATAATGTAAATAAAGAGGTTTAATACATATCATTAAAATAAATAGTCTAAGTATGACAGTAAAATTATTAGGTTTATGATTTCAGAACACAGCTGAAGTAATTCTTCAAAAGTTTTCCTTCAAAACAAATTTCGAAATCAAAATACTTTACTTGCAAACAGTTATACATTTAAAATATCACGGTTCACAACAAACGGATTCAAAATTAATAAAACAATGTTTTGTCGATGAAAAATTTGGATTGATTTTTCCTTAAATTTATACATCAAGTGTAAATTTTCAGTTATGGAACAATAATATAAGCTTGTATACTTTTCGTCGAACCGTGTGTCGAGTGTGTCCTAGTTCGTCGATCCGTGTTCTATGAAGTGTTTATTTTCTCAGCAAAATTCTGGAAAAAAATTCACACTTAGTGCACACACTTTCTACTAATTTCAAGAATTGTAATCGCAACCTTAAAAGCTGCAATAGTCTATTGCCGGTGTATTAACTACTCCGCGGCACACGTATAGTCGAAGAAAACTGTGTAATGAAATAACTGTTTAGAATAAATGTGAAAAACAGTTAGAATTTATTCAACACCCATTTTCAGAAACTCATCTAATTGCATTATAATAGTTTTGACTGAATGAAGCAAGCAGCTGACGTTTATTCCCACAGAATTTCCTTCGGTTAACGCAAATAGTTAATGATGCAGATGTTTCGTAAAAGTGAAATGGCGTAGGGCAAGCTTTCGTAAAGCATAAGATACTTCTTTGTTAAACATTAAGTGCTTTATAATGCTCGAAGCTCGGATAAGATCAAGTTTTAGATTTCTCTAAAACGCAGACAGATAATCATTTTTTTTTTTTAATATTAGAGTTTGACTCAAGTTATAAAATGAAACTAAAATGTTCAATGCTTTCTAAGAGTACATAAAACGACTACAATTTTAACCACATTTTGGAGAGGATTGCACACCAGCGACAAAATGACCAACTCGTAAATTACCATAAACACTTTGAAAACTATATTTACACATGTAACGTTGTTCACGTTGAGTAAATTGTACTGGTTAAACTATTTACAAAACCTTTAAACATCCTGTGATTCCTCTTTTAAAAAAAATTTAAAAAATCATTTCGTAAAATTTCCTCTATAAAGGAATATAAGTTTTACTTTGTTCATAGACACCGGATACTATGAGTTTTTACCTATCATTGTATGTCATAGTCCTCGTAACTTATGTAAAATTAAAATTTTCATCTCAGAAAGTACGACAGCCATTCTGTACCGTTCTAGTTCTTTCCAGGATTTATACAAAATTATAATAGATATTATATAGTTTTTCACGGGGAAAGTCGAGTATATTCCTTTGTTTACGAGTCATGCTATTTTTTTTAGAACACAGAGCATTTTATGATCAAACTCTCTCGTTTATAATACATGTATGACGCACAAAACGTACGGGTAGACGTACGGGTGCCAACGTATGGGTAATCAATGAATGGTTCAAAGACGATTTTATTGTCTATATATATAAAACAGTTCAGTGACTAACAGTTAACACACAGACCAAACCACTGGACTGAAATTTTGCATGGCGATTTTTCTTATAGTGTACGGGTGCACTAAGAAAGATTTTTGAAAAATTATTCTTGGATTTTTCAAATTAAAAAAAAATTACAAAACAGCTTAAAAATTTAAGTTTGCATTTAAAATAATAATCTGAGGGTTATGAAATTTATATCACGAGAGAGCACCGAGTCAAGTGACGAGACCGTTACACTTGACCCCGCACTTCCAGAGGTAAAATTTGAGGACTCGGAGGACATCGCGGCCACGAAAGATTTTTCGTGCACTTGCCTCCATTAGTGTACACGGCAGTGGATTTGTCAGCGACGAACATCGAACCAATGTCGTCCAGATCACTGGCTCGCTGCCTTTGCCAACTGGGCCACCGCGCCCCTGTTTTACACAGATGTAATAATAACAGAAGTTCTATAAAATAAAAATAAAATTAATCATTGATTGATGGGATATTTGTTAATAAATATTATTGTTAAATATTTTATATAGTGCTAATAATTAGTCCCTTAGAGAAAAACACTTGTAAAACTAAACACATAAGTTCAGTTATTTCTGATATCGCGTTTTACGGAGTTCATTTATGAAGACTAAGATCAGTATACTTATAGAAAAATAATTCCTATAGAGGCATACGTAGTTTTTAGAAGCAAATGAAATTTTCAGGTTTAGGATCCTAAATATCAGTATTTCATTATCTTCATTTTTGCTACTTATGTCCGATAACGCTCGGTTTCATTTGCTTCCAGATAATTTCTAAAATTGACAAGTTTTTGTTTCTGTATAGAACTGGATTAGAAACTCAGTAATGGCATGTGCAGTTTAAAAAAAAGTTTCTATAGAACAAAAAAAGCTGTAAAAATTACTTTTTAAAGTCTTTATCTTATAATATAAACAGCTTATAATATTTTATCTGGTAATAATAAACAGCTTTTATATTTATAAACCACATATTCCATTCACTGTCATTCACTATCTATATATACATATATATTTATATAAAACTCGTAGATATGCGGCACAAAAATCGACGATATTTCTACACTCTGAATGGCAATGGCTGCAACTACCAGATGTAAACATTAGCCGCCAACCGCGTGTGTGTAGTGGTTCGACGATGGCACGTAATTTGGCGCAATTTAATTGTTGTATTTTACTCGTGAATAATTTCAATTTATTCCCGAGATAATTTTAATTTATTCATTTATTCCATCGGTTTTTCTAAAGAGATGTAAGAGGACAAACTTTTGACAAAATATGTTTAGACTTATCAAATCCAGTGCTTAGTCATGTACAGTTGTATGTAAGTTTATCTAGAGTCTGTTCTTTTGATTCTGTCACTGTAGTATCTCCTACTTCTGAAATACTCAACTGTGTATATCAAGAAGTTTTAGGAATATCATAGTAAATTATTAATAATTGCATTATAAGACTTTAGTAGTAAGAAGAGTTAATTTCCTACTCTTTTTTTTAGTTTGCTGAATTTTTACTCCATTTTATAAGTGAAGAAATTTTCCCAACAATTTTTTTATTTGATATAATTAAGTGTAGATATCTGAATTGTGCGCAATAGTACATAAAGAGGGTGATGTAATCCACACTATATTTTATTACTTGTTGAATTTTTACTCCTTTTTTTAAGTGAAAAATTTTTCTCTAACAATTTCTTATTTGATGTAATGATAAAGTGAAGATATCTTAATTTTGAAAAATATTACTTACTGAAAGGGATATAATTTTTAAAATCATTGGTGTTGGGTTTCTCAGTCTTACCTTTAACTCTGTTCTGAAGTAATGGAAATTCACATTTTTTTAATTACGATGTTTTAGAATCAGCCATACAGAGAATTTTGTAATGATTATAAATTTTTTGGCTGAAATCCCATTACCACTTAAGACGTATATATATGATGACAGGTAATAGTGACATTCCTTATATATGAGGCGTTGAAAGGCAAAGTGTTGTAAGTCACATTTTCAACTTTTTTCATTTGAGGGCAAATATGTAATCTCCATGTTCAATTTATAGTGGAATTGTAAATAGTCATTATTTGCAATATTGTAATAACTGTTATGAATTATAATTTGTTCAATTTATGGTGGAATTTTTTGTAGTTTTTGCAGTTAAACTCTTTGACTTACACCACTTGACTTACTGACTTACACCACTTGACTTACTGACTTACACCACTTTCTGCCTTTCACCGCCTCATATGTTTCTTTCATTTGAGTTGTTTTGCAGAAGAAAATATAAAACTAAAAGCGACCATGCCGGTTGCGCTGTGGCTAGTATATTTAATTCTTAGGCCGTAGTGGTCTTGTGGTAAGCACGCTGGCTTGCAGTGCTGAGGGTGTTCGGATCGAGTCCCGGCGCGCGCCACTAAAATACTCCGTTCGTGTCGTCCCTTCATAGGGAGCAATGCTGGTCCGCTTTTATGGTGCTCCCATAAGAAAATGGTTACCGAAAACTGAGGTGAATAACAACAGGCGAATGTCTATCCGACAAAGTGCCTCCGCATTAAAAAAAAAAATTAATTTTTAATATTCTTTCTATAAAAAAGTAAGCCCGAAAATAGATACCAGACACTGCTTTTAAATGTTTAAGGATTTTCATTTCTTCCAGTTTTAATGTCTGAGCAAAACCTCTTTTCATACGGACATACTTCATCTTTAACAATAACGACAATAGTCTCTACCCATCTATTTTTCCTTTCTATTCATGTCTGAAAAGGTTCCTTTTTTATATCTCCGATGTCCGCATCTCTACATAAATCGCTATGTCTGTTTCGACTCCGACATCCATAAATAAAAAAATTAAAAAATCTAAATGCAGCATATTTGCGAGAGACCTTACGAAACACCACCAGCATTCTTCCCGTACTTTATGTCCCGGCACATACATAATTTTCTCGAACATCAAACTTCGCGTGTCCCCACCTAAAAACACACTTCCATGCATATACCCCTTTCACGTCATGAATGACGCGCGGTTGGGCAACCGCAGTCTAATGCGGGTCGTTTACTCCCATGTGCACGTCCTATTGAGCAATCCTAACTAACTCGTGTAGACCTTGTCTCGGTGGAATAACGGCGCATTCAGAATCGTGGTTTTTTACTATAAATGAAATATACTAGATGAACTGCTTCATTCAGAAGTGCGTTTATTGTCCCGTTCATTTTGGGAGCGGGTGTACTACCAGCTTTCAAACAGCAGGGAATATATTACTGAGGTCAACATTCGGCCCTGGAAATCTGCAGAATAAAAGATTGCGCAACGTTTTATACGAGTATATAAACATACCGTAGTTTTCGGACCAAAAGAAGCACCTCAAATTTATGGGAGGATTTTTAGAAAAGAATATTTTGTACTTTGCTAGACATATAAAGATATTTTCAATTTCTTACTTAATTAAGATTAAAAAAATACATATAATCTAAATACATAAAACAGTTCCGTAATTGACTGACTGACTGACAGACCAAACTGCTGGACCTGAAGGGCTGAAATTTTGTATGGCGATTCTTCTTATAGTGTAGGGGTGCAATAAGAAACATTTTGGAAAAATTCTTCTTAGATTTTTTTTAAATAAAATTTTTAAGCTGTTTTTGTAACATTCTTTAAAGTTTGCATTTAAAATAATAGTCTGAGGGTTATAAAATTTTTATCATGAGAAAGATCCTAAAAATTCCCTTAAAATGAAATCTTTTTCGAATCTTTACCTCCATTTTCTGATATTTGGAGAATTTTTAAAGATTAATTTTTAGAATTTACTTTATTAAATGCTGATTGTGTGGTTTCTTTTCTTTTTGTGATACTTTAATTTTGCGTCAAATGCATAACAACGAAATAAATTGACAAAAAAATATTAAAATACTGTAAAAGATAAAATTTAACCACTAGACTAATTGAGATGGAAGTTTTTTAAGAATTTAATTCAAATTAGTACGTTTTATGGATATTAAACATACAATTTAATTGCATACATTGACCGCTGTATTTAATTTGAATATTTTATTCTACATTATTTTATCTATAAAAATATCCGTTACGATTTTTTTTATAATATATATATTTTTTGGCATTAATTGCATACGTTGACCGTTGTATTTAATTTGAATGTACTCCGTAGCGAAGCACGGGTATTCAGCTAGTAAATATATATATAATCAAATATTCATATTATTTTAATGTTACCTTCGGACCATAACACGCACTTCAATTTTAAGTCGATTTTTTTATGTTAAAAGGTGCGTTTTATGGTCCGAAAAATACGGTAAGCGAAATTTTGCTTGTCTTTATGTTCCCTGTACTATCTAAATCGTTTGAGGTAGTGGTGGTAGACTATCAAAATCACAGCTAATCATTGTGCTCAGTATATACGTACAGCCAAATAATAGTTGCAAATATTTTAACAGGTATTCTCACTGATCAAATTTCACGCCTTAAGGGGGGTCCGATACACATTAAAAAAAATTTATTGAGTTAAAATTTTGAATTTTTTTGTGATGGTTAACTATATAATTTGTAAACAAAATCACATCATAAAACTTCTCATAAAGTTTTTAAAAAATTTTCAAATTTAAAACTTTTCAAAAAAGTGGGGTAATTTAAAATCGTTATAACTAGAAATATTATTTGCCGAATTTCAAAATTTTTTCTTTTAATTAAACAGAAATATATAAGTTTTAATTCGGATTCAGCGTTTTTTTAAATATTAATTTTAAAAAATTAAAAAATATTTAGAGAAAAATTTCAAAAAAAATTTTATGTAACTTATTAAAAAAATCATATTTTCAAAAGTTAATATTTTTTTCAAATTTTATGAATCAAATTAAATTAAAATAATTGAAAAAGACATGTTCCAAGTTTGAACTATTTATCGTCAACGGTTCTTGACTCATAACAGTTTAAAGACGAGAAATGGTGAAAAAACCCATCATGCAGAAAAACGCATTTACAGGTTTAAACAAAGATTGGATGCTATTAGAATGTTGAAAAAAAATATATACAATAATAATAATAATAGTAATATTTCCTGTTCTAATTAAGATAGAAACATGGATTAAACGCCATTTTAAGCGGAAAAGAACACAGAATTTTTTAATGCGATACATTTTTTTTTTCGAAAATTTGAAGAATTTTGTGCTCTGGACCCCCTTAAATTCAGAGTTATATAACAAATTATACATTTCAAATTTATTATTTTTATCTAATTTAACATTTCTAAATTTTAAAAATTTGAACGTTATGTTCATGTTTGAACGTTAAATGCGCATTTCTAATTATTATATTAATGCCAAGTTGATACCTAATATTACGTATATGCTCGTAATATTAAATAAATATTAGCAAATATAATAATAAAGCATGTGTAATTTCTATCAAATGTTTCACGCACTAAGGCGTTTGTTAGTATTTCGGATGTAACAAATGTTATTTAAATAAAAAAAATATTAAAAAAATTCCCTTGAAATGCGTTAAATATTTGCAATAAAGATTAAGATTGACTCTAGGGTATAAAAAAGAGTATTTGATATTTAAAAAATTCCTGCCCTGCATGGAAAACAAATACCCATGGAACAGTTTAAAATTAGACTGTTTATTCTGTTTTTAAATATTAAAATTTGAAAGTCTGAAAATATCAGTATATCAAGAAGAAATTTTGATCATCATTATATCACCTTATTACAAGAGGCATAGTCAAAGTTTAAAAGAAAAGAAAAAAACATGTTTTGTAATTCCACTGTTCGCTAAACAGGGGTACTCACCAGACTAATGCACAAAATGCAGGCTATCATAAAACTCAGTCACCCAACCCCTCAAACTGATTTTGTACTCTCGCCATTCAGCATAGCCGGTGTACAAAATTATCATCTTGCAATTAAGTTTTATTTTAAGAACTCGCTGAAAACCCGCACTTCGCTACAGAGTACATTCAAATTAAATACAACGGTCAATGTATGCAATTAATGCCAAATATATATATATATATATATATATATATATATATATATATATATATATATATATATATATATATATATATATATATATATATATATATATAATAAATACGACAATTAATGTATACAATTGATGTAAAAAAACAAAAAAATTATTTATAAAAAAATCGTAAGGGATATTTTTATAGACAAAATAATGTAGAAGAAAATATTCAAATTAAATGTAATAGGACATACTAAAGAATATAGTACAGTTAATATAGTACAGTTTGAGGAACATAATATCCTTTATTGTATTTTAATATTTTTTTGGATAATGTCCAATCGTCTGTCGCATTAGCAAGGGGAAAAAATTAGTTTAGTTGTTATGCACGTGACGATAAATTTATTTAATGTACCAGAAAAAGAAATCACGTAATCACCATTTAATAAATTAAATTCTAAAAAATTAATCTTTAAAAATTCACCAAAAATCAGAAAATGGAGGTAAAGATTCCAAAAAGATCTCATTTTAAAGGAATTTTTATGATCTTTCTCGTGGTATAAATTTTATAACCCTCAAATTATTATTTTAAATGCAAACTTTAAAAAGTTACTAAAACAGATTAAAAATTTACTTTTAAAAAATCTAAGAAGAATTTTTCAAAAAAATTTCTTAGTGCACCCCTACACTATAAGAAGAATCGCCATGCAAAATCTCAGCCCTTTAGGTCCAGCGGTTTGGTCTGTGCGTTGTATGTCAGTGAGTCATTCAGTTACGTTTTATATACATAGATTACCGCATCTGATCAGGAAAATCCTACCACTGCCATCAGATGGCTTGGTTTCTGAAGATCAAAGATAAACTATTTAATAACGTTGCATGGAAAATATCCTAATAATAATCATTTTAAATAAATTTTATTGAAATTAGAATTTTATTTGAAACTAAGTTTAAAAATCAGTTTAAAATAAATTTTCCTTCAAAAATAAAATAAATTTACAATAAGTTTTTATTTAAAAACAAAACTCATGGCACAACAGTCCGAATGTGAACCAGGGCCGGTGGTGGCCATCTTCGCTTTCTTGACCATGAGCTTGGGGTGCCATACAGCTTATATCTCGGTCAGGTGGTCAACCTGACGCAGGATCCCACAGTTAGTTCCCAACATGCCTGGTCCTCATTTTATTGACCCACTTAAGGGACGAAAGGCTGAGTCGACTTTGACCAGTCGCAGGGTCGAACCCTGGACTTGTGGTGTGGCAGCTTGAAGCTTGTAATTGCTACTCCACCGGGCGTTAAGTTTCATTCAAAGATGAAATAAATTTAAAATAAAATATTATTGAAATCTTCAAACTTTATCAGAATTACTTAGACCCGGCCTGCACAACAACGGCCCGGAGGCCACATGCAGCCCGCCAGCACTCACTCTGCGGCCCGCGAAGCGTTTTGTAAAGGTGCATGGTATTATAAATCTAAATAAAAGTAGAAATAGTGATCTTAGATTTATAATATTACGAAACGGCTATGTACGCAATCTGTAATTTATCTGTTGTTGTTGATATTATTTGTTACGCCCACTGGTTGGAGTATAGTTCCGGACCAGATCCATATAGGATACCGGCTGAAGTGTGAGGCTCCGGTTTGAATAGCACCGCAAGGGTCGAGTCCGTATTAGCTAGTTGCCACCTCAATTTTGACCAAGCACCCCCAGGGGCGACATATGGGGGGATCGTACCCTCCCCCACCCTCTCTGACCGTCATAGAGCGACTTTCCGGTCTACGGATTTAATGTGCCCATATCCGGCCTTGACAGGAGGTATTTAACGGCACGCGCCGGGGTTCGACCCGAGCACCCTCAGCACCGAAAGCCAGCACGTTACCACAAGGCCATTCCTAGACCATTAATCTTTTGTTAGATGAAATATTTTTCGCCTTCCCATCTATCCTCTCTTTTTGCGGCCCGCAGCAGGTTTGCATAAAGTAATTAGGTTCTCGTCACATTTCGAGTTGCGCAGGCCTGACTTAAGACAATCTAGCACAGTGGTTCCCTTCCGGTGGTCCGCGAGAGCCTCGGGAGTGGTCCGGCACCACATATAAAAAAGTTGCCCCCCCACCAAAAAAAAAGGGGGATTTTGAAAGCAATTTTCATTGACCTAGATGGGCCAAATATATCCGATGACTATCAGGTGTTGATTAAAATTTCTTAAAAGTTTAACGTAATTATTTTATTATTAGAATATGATACAAAATAATTTTCTTAACCTATGTATGTTTAAATATTAGGGCAATGTTAGGCTAACCTATGTATGTTTAAATGATTTAGGCTATCTAATTCTAAAGACTGAAAACAAGGTTGAAACAAAAAGTGAGTACGCTAATCCTGTATCCCTTTTGCCTGAGGGATATTCTATACCCCCATACCCCCCGGAAGGTCCCCCCCCCCCAGGCCGGTGTATGTGTATGTGGTGGGTCCAGACATGGTTCAATTTCTGGCTTAGTGGTCCGCAGCTTTATAGGGTTGGGAATCACTGCTCTAGCATATGCTGAGAATTCTGAATTCTGTGTTCAAATTTTAAAAAAAGAGGCAGAATTATTACTAAAAGCTTCGCATCTCACACATACTTCCACAGAAAGTGATATTATCTACCTCTTGATTAAATCTATTTTAAATAATAATAATTAAAAAAAAATAATCAGGGGAAATAGAGAACGAAATTCGTGACGGATGTCTTGTCATGATAATCCTTCCAAGCACTTTTGGTGCCAAGTTTTTTTGTCACGGAAGAGCAGAGCATCTGCGATTAGCGCATTAAAAATCAGATAAAAGGAAAGCAGCATTTATGTTAAAGGAATTCAAGGCTTTCTCAAGTAGTCATCAAAAGTTTATCAAGGGCCCAAGAAGGCTGACATGCTCACGCTGATACTATAATAGATACCACCCAGAGCAAATAGGAGTCGATACGTTTTACGCACCTGCCGCCTCAATAACACAGCACCTCTTCACCCTTTTGTTTTCCCCCAATTTTTGAATGATAGATCACATGGGTGTAGCGAAGAAGGAGATAATCGCCTCTTCTAACGAGGACCACCCTAAACGCCAGGATCTCACGCACCCCTTTTCTACATAAGACACCCTACGCAAATCAGTCGGTAGGTGAAAGACACTACTCCGTTTCCGGCACAGCGTGACGTCATCGCCATGTGCGCGCGGGTAAGGGGGGGTTTATAAATAGTACGCGAGCCGAGCGGAATGTCAAATAGAGGTGAAGTTTAAGGGAAAGAGCAGAAATTTGGCAAGGGGTAGACTGAATTATGGGTTGTGCAGGTTGTATGACCGAGAGAGAAAGTTAAAAGCGGAGTCGGAAGAGGTTTTTTATTATAATTATTGTTATTATTCGGGATATGAAATAAACCAACCGCAGCCATGAATAAACCCGTAGCAGTTTCAGTAGGATTAAACGTACAAAAGATACGTTCAAAAGTACGTAAAACGTACAAAAGATACGTACAAAAGTACGATCAAAGAAATACATTTTTACAAGGAGAATGTTTATCTGTGGTCTAGCGTGAATTCTCTCAGAACCCTTACGTTTAAATAATATTATTTTACTGCCTAACCGAAGTAGAAAACAGCCATTTTTTTTTTCTTAATTAGATCGTTAAAGAGGCGAATAAACTGTATTCTTAAATGCTCATTAATAGCGAAGCTCGTAAGATGCACAGTTTATTAAAATGTAATATGATAAAATATTTTTAATATCATTATCAGGTAGTTAAAAACTGTACGCTTCTTTCAAAAATTATTTATTAAACAGAGGTACAAGCCCTCTCTCTCTTATATATATATATATATATATATATATATATATATATATATATATATATATATATATAATATCGCTTTTCAAGGGACCGACTTATTTGAACAATAGATGCGGGAACATAACAAAGTAATATGATCATCGGGACTGGGTGAAATAAACGGCACATACGGGAAAACGATGATTCGAGGAACGATCGATCGAGATTCCACTGTATGTATGTATGTGTGTGTGTATGTGTATGTGTGTATATATATATATATATATATATATATATATATATATATAGTAGATTTGAGAGTTTCTAAAGAGAAAAAAAAACAGCATATAATACCTGCTAATGAAAATATCCCTTGTACTAACAGTTACTCACAGACTTTATACATACATGCATTCAAACACACATATACTCTCTATATACAATGGAGTATAGTGTATAGCCATACGGGTATTCAAAAGTCTAAAACTAATTATAGTGAGTTTTTACTAAAATAAAACAATTTTCACATTATCAGTTGTAAAAATTCAGTTACATACCTTCGTTTATGACCTGTATGATCTATCGAAGAATTTGTGTTTTACTGCAAACCTATGTCTTAGGTCAGTGCTCCCCAACCTTTTAATCACCGCGGACCGGTCAACGTTTGATAATTTTACCGCAACCCGCTGAAGGGGGCTATGACTGCAATTTTAATTCATAATTTTGAAATGTTTAATAAACAATAAACTAATTTAAAATAGTTACAAGATTTCTTCTGTTACAAAGGTATAAATTAGCACAAACCCGACAAAGTCGCACTAACCCGAGAGAAATACACCACAGTAAATAAAATAGAAATGATTTGATGTTCCTTGGGCGGCCCGGTACCATTTGATCCACGGACCGGTACCGTTCCGCGGCCCGGGGTTTGGGGACCACTGTCTTAGGTGATGCGCGGATTATACGCCCACGGAAAACCTGAAGTTCACGGTATCACGCTTCATGTTGTACTAATTAACGAGCTTGGCAATAGAAATGTTTTCCATTATTAACCTTTTCCTTACGGGGTGGGATGATAGCATGTATCCCAAGAATACGGCTCCAAGAATGAATGAATATATATATATATATATATATATATATATATATATATATAATCCACTTAATGGCCATTCTTACAAAGGGGGTAAGAAATTTCCCGTTCTAAAGAGGGAATCGGAAAAATGTTCCCCGTAAGCTAAAGGTTAAACAATCTCACGTGTTGAAATGCACAATAATAAAAGTTCAGTTACCACAGCACTCTAAAAATGAATTAGAAGGAAGATCCGTTTAATTCTCAGCAACATCACGGATGCGCAATAGGTGAAAAAACTTTAAAGGCTAAAATATAGTTCAATAACCTGACATTTTCTAATTATGCCTAGTTTTCCTCATATATATTTCTTACTTTTTAATCAGAATTTCTTTAATCTATAAACGTATTCAGTCAGTCAACTCCATTACACATTTCTTAATGGATATGAAACTCAATAAAAGCCCACTGCCCCATCATTAATTTCCGTACTTCCTCACTAATTAGCCGTCGTGTAGCAAAAAATGTCCTTAGTTGTTCCCAATCAACCAACCAACTATTAATAACCAGATACTAACTCATTATATGCAAAAACAGTTTTATGCATGCAAAACATACCATATCCCTGTACTGACTATAGATATGCGTGCAAGAACAGGGATTAAGAACAACATTAAGAACATAGAATTATAGCTGAGAGCATACATGAGCTGAACGTTCAGCTGAATTAACTGCCTTTCATCGCGGAATAATCATGGGACGTCACATTAGCAAGCGCTCTTTATAATAAGAAGCCTAGAAATACCTGCCTAGAAAAGCCTAGAAAGCCTAGAAATACCTGCTTGCATTTCAGGCAAACTTGGTATTTCTAGGATAACAGTAAGTGAAAGTACAGTAACCACCGCTTATAGTGATCAGTGGTTATAAGAATCAACCGTTTATAAGAATCAATATTGCAAAAACAAAAACAAATGTATTATTTCTATGCTAAAATTTTTGCTTTAAAGAATCAATCCACCGGTTTTAAGAATCAGTTTACACTCTTCGCTTTCCTTTCATTTTTCCAAAAAAAACCTCAAAAGGCACGAAGTTCTTTCCTTATTTTTTTTTAAAAGAAAGAGTGATAAGATGGGAAGGAATACAGTTGTAAAATGCATCCCTTTCTTTGTTAAACAAAATAGTTTCCCCTTAAACGTTTTAGCTAAACATTGTCCTATTAGCTTGACCCAGGGGCATCCTACCCGTCCGGATCCAATCTCACTTTTCTCCACTGACAAACAAAGACAGAGACTCTTTTTTTCCACCTCCTGCATCCTGGTTGCGGCTTCCTGGACACTGAAACACATAAATTTTCGGCGAAGTGTCCACTATCACTTAGGCAAACGTGACATTAGTAGATTCAGCACGTAATCAAACCGTGAAACGTAAGCTAGAAGGTAAATCTTCGTCTGAGACTATTAGTATTGAAAGAGTATTGAAACAGCCTCGTGAATACTTCATTACGTCAAACTACCATAGAAAACTTTTTCTTGCTCCCTTCCTGTAGTTGAAATGTTAAAACTGTTAAGCAGGTATGTTGTAACAAATATTGGATTTTTTTCTTCTCTTACTATGATCATGTGTATCTATCTACTTATAGGTCTAGAAATTAAGTTGTATTTTTAAAATTATAAAAAATAATTTTAATAAAAGATAATTAACATAAATTGAGGAGTATTTTATGGTAAATTATCTAATATATGTATATATAGGTGTGTGTGTGTACCTGTCCAAAAACCTAAATTTCGGCTATAAGAATCAACCGCTTATAAGAATCAAAAACAGTAATAACAAACGTGATTCTTATAAGCGGAAATCACTGTATATCCAAATGGTAGAGGAATGAGGGTTGAAAAAAAATTAAAACATCGAAACAAATAAACAAACGTCCAGCAAAACCTCCCAGAAAGAGATGAAACTTTTGCATAAAACGTTACAAAACCAATAGTGCAACCAATCACTTTCAAAAAATTATTTTTTTTCCCTGAAAAAATTTTTGTTTGGGGGGAATTGAGAGTCTCATGAAATTTTACCTAAGAATTACCTATTTTTCAACGATTTTAAGCTCCGTAGGCTATACGATACGGCTTGATTACAATGGTAGTTTCAGCTTTAGGTTCTGAAATATCAAGTAGATAAACATTTGTATTTATTTTGTAAAATAATAAGGCAAGTGTATTTGAATTTCAGAAGACGAAAGCTAAGAAAATGCTTCACAAAACAGTCTGAAATTTTACGATTTAGGACTTATATATTTCCTTAATGGCCGCCTGTGATAAATGGCCTTTGCAAGGTAATAAAAGCTACAATTAATTTTTCTTTGAAAATGGGAAATTGCGTGAGACATGAAAAACATATAGCAGCTCTACAATTAACAAGCACCTGAACTCTTTTGCATGATATTGTCTATAGAAACAAAAATAAACTATGAAAATTTAATGTATAGCATAAGAGTTCCATGAAAAGTCCACAAAAAATATGTCTGCTTCTCTCCAGAGATTTAATGAATGTGAAAATTTATAGGGTTTGAAATCAAACGCGAAATATAGAGCGATGTAAGGTTTAATTGCTATTAAACATGAAAAATTAGAAAGAATGTTAAATACTTACAAGACAATAAAAAGTCTCAGCGACTGTATGAAAATAAAGTTCCCTGAAAAAAGAAATTTAAAAAAAAGTTAATAAAACAGATTTAGGACAAACATAGATAAAAGCAAATATATTTAACAAATCTTATTAAATAAAAAAAAAAAATTACAAGCCAATTGAACGGTCTAAAAATAAACGAGTGAGAAATGTAATCCCAAAAGTTTCGAATACTTCTCACTGCCAGGATAGTTCAGTTGGTAGAATACGAAATAGAACTTTGGACAGCCGGGTTCGAACAACTGACTTGGCTAGACATCGTTAAACTGACGCCTGAAAAATTCTTAAGAATCATATTGGACTGATGAGTAACACATGAAAAAATATTCAGCGTCGCCGGATAAAAAAATAATTCAACAAATGAAGAAGTAAATGGATGCAAGTCGTCGTCCTAAAACAATTAAGCGGGGGGAGAAATGACGTTTGTGACGTTGCCCCCCCCCCCCCCCCGACGTTGAGATATCCAAATTTTGAAAACGGCATCCGTTTGAGTGTCGTTTGAGGGCCAAAATTTTTTGTTTGAGAGCCTTATGTAAAAGAGTTATGAACATTTCAATGATCAGCGGGAAAAACAATCAGCTCTCCTCAACGTTGAGATATTCAAATTTTGAAAACGCGTTTGAGCATCGTTTCAGCGTGTTTGAACGCCAAAATTATTTGTTTGAGCGCTTTTTGTAAAAGAGTTATGAGCACAATATCTCATTTTATCTCTATGTAGAGGGGAGCTGGGTGTTTTTCCCGCTGATTATTGAAATTTCTCATAACTTTTTTACAAAGGGCACTCAAACAAACATTTTTGGCTCTCACACATGTTCAAACGGATGCCGTTTTCAAAATTTCGATATCTCAGTGTCGGGGGTCGGGGCTAGATGTTTTCCCACTAAAAAAGGAAATGCTCATAACTCTTTTACAAAGGGCGCTCAAACAAACATTGTTGGCTCTCACACATGCTCAAACGACGCTCAAACGGATGCCGTTTTCAAATTTCGATATCTATCAGTGTCGAGGGTCGGGGCTAGGTGTTTTCCCACTAAAAAAGGAAATGCTCATAACTCTTTTACAAAGGGCGCTCAAACAAAAAATTTTGGCTCTCACACATGCTCAAACGGATGCCGTTTTCAAAATTTCGATATCTCAGTGTCGGGGGTCGGGGCTAGGTGTTTTCCCACTAAAAATGGAAATGCTCATAACTCTTTTACAAAGGGCGCTCAAACAAAAATTTTTGGCTCTCACACACGCTTAAACGACCCTCAAACGGATGCCGTTTTCAAATTTCGATATCTCACAGTGTCGGGGGTCGGGGCTAGGTGTTTTGCCACTAAAAAAGGAAATGCTCATAACTCTTTTACAAAGGGCGCTCAAACAAAAATTTTTTGGCACTCAAGCGAAAGGCGTTTTCAAAATTTGGCTATCTCAATGTCAACTTCACAGACGTGGAGGAATGTAAGGAATCGTATTCAAAAAAGACCCTAGAAGTGCTCGGATAGCAAAGGGTGGAATGCTAGCCTTTAGGATGAGAGACCTGGGTTTAAATACTGGTCGTAGCTGACGGTCTCTACAACCAGTTTGACTGCAAAAATGCACATAAGAAAAAAACAGTCCAGAACAAAATGCATGAAGTCTTAACACATAAACGCTGTTCATAGTGATAAGAGGATTTAAAAATAAATAAATATATATATATATTTTTTTTTAAGCCTTCAAAATTTTAATCTAGTTATAGCTTGTTAAAGTAATATCAACTCGACATCGTATAGCGGTGGGCTTAGTTTCAAATCCTGACTAGGCTTGAACATCCCTGTGCTGTCCCCTCACTAGCAGCTATGTTGGCACGTCTAGATGGTGCTCCCATAATAAATCAGCCAACAAAATCGCGGTGTATGTATGAGCGATTAGCGTCCTTTACCAACACCTCCTATAGAAGACACGCGATATAGAAGACACGCGATCTTCTATAGGAGGTGTTGCCTTTACACGTACGCTCTTTCGCGAGTGCTTGGAGCGCACTGGATCGCGCGCGGGAAAACTTGCAGTACGCTCCAAAGCAGCTTTCCCTTCCTCTCCGACACCTTCACACGTGCACTCAATCGCGCGGGTGGTTTTACGAGGGAAAGAGCGTGCGTGTAAAGGGCGCTAGTATCTCCTGACAAGTGCCTAGCGCACTTAAAAATGTTTATGTATATCAGCTCGAAGTTTACAGACCCGGGTTCTAACACCGGTCATGACAAGGGGATATAGCAAGTGAATAAGTCAACGTTTATTTGCCGGCTGAAAACAAGACCATTATTACGCATCAAACTTTTCACACTTCACCTTTTATTCAAAAAAAATGATAAGTAATGAAAATAGTCACTTGTAACCTGAGTTACCATATTTATTTGGTAAGGAATTTCGGTCCCTAAACCAGAAAATGACCCTTTTACTAGTATTTCTTCATAAAGATTCTGAAACCCGTTCCTTACGCAGCTCCGCTGTTCAATCACATACGTATGTCAGCACCATCGCGTGTCATTCCTCCATCATAGAGTCAAGGACTTTCTATTCCATCTTCACGAAATGCCACACAGATCGATAATCGAATTCTTCTATTTAGGTTCTTTAGTTCTTAAAATAAATCGAAAGCACATAGATGGAAAGAGAATTCATCGTGTCGTATTTTTTTCGGCAAAGGGCGGTTTCGCGTGCATACTCTTGGCATCTGCGGCGTTTACGCCAGATTTTTCAGTTTTAATATTTTAATTAAAACCCAGAAGGAGATCAAAATATTAAAATCGATATAAGAATTTATTGTTATTAATATTTTAATCTCCTTCTGGAAGATATCGATATATGATAGATAAATTATTAAAATCGATAAACGATCGGGAAAAGTATTAATTTCGTTATTCCTATCGAATAACGAAATTAATACTTTTCCCGATCGTTCATCGATTTTAATAAATTATCTATCATATATCGATATAAATATTTTCCCAAACACGTAATATATTTATTTTGGGATGCCAACATAACGCATATTTTTCTTTCTTAAAAATATCTTGGATCTACAAGCTTGTTTCTTAAATGCTGCATAAAATCGTTTCTTTCTAACTTGCCTATCAAAACATTATAATTTTTTCACAGTGCTTTTCCAAATAAATTTTTTTAAAATAAAATACTACCGTGACAAATATCCGTTTAAACAAAATAACTTGATTATATCCATTTAAACAAAGTAAAAATGTTTTTTTTTTCACAAATTAAATAAATTAATTTTTTTTTCTCTTAGAAATTTCAAGTTCTGAATATTTAGTCTCTCTTCAAAACTTACATTTCTATCGCTAACAGAGCTTCACACTCTTATATCATTGCTTCGGAATTCCTGTCATGAGTCTTGATTGTAACATTTTTACAGAGTGAAATTAAACAGCGCCCTAACCAGATTTTTTGGTGGGAAGTCTAATCTCAAGAGACAATTATTGCATTCACATATAATTCTATATATAATAGCCGTTCTCTCTGTATAACACTTCCGGGCTGTACTCATCTTTCAATTGAAGCCTTCGGTAAACACACAGCCGGTTAGGCTTAATTTCAATTTCAGATGTGGATCAGAATTTTTTCTTACAAAAAACTAATATCTTCTCCATCAAATCACGTTTGTTCAGCCTATTTTTCTATAAACATTCAGAACTACAAAAAAGTGGATGCTTTTAGCTGTATATTTCACAGTTTTTAAAAATCTGTTTGCTTTTGCGATGAATTCTGAAAGTAAACAAACTTGAATGTGAATGAATCAAGTAGCTCAAGTATTCATATCGCGTAGTGAGCTGTAAAAAACTGGATGGTAGTCTACTACTCCAAACGCATCAAAAACTAAATAAATAAAAAATAATGAAAGGGTTTGCTTTTACAAGGTGTGGATTAAATGCAATATTGTTAGATAATTCGGGATATTTTTTAACCTTCATATACTTTTTCTATTATGACGTCATTATTAGTATTATGACGTCAAAATGACGGGTTGGATGGCAGTCTACTACTCCAATCGCATGAAAAACTAAATAAATAAAAAATAATGAAAGGGTTTGCTTTTACAAGGTGCAATATTGCACCCCCGAATTATCTAACAATAAATGCAATATTGTTAGATAATTCGTGATATTGTTATACTCTTTCCATTATTACGTCATTATTAGTATTATGACGTCAAAATGACGGGTTACCTTCTAGTTCTAATTACTCGTGTGGTATTATCATTACCATTATTACTCCTACATTTTTATATCGGACAGTTTTTTTAATACATACTGACGTAAACCACCATACCAAAATCTGAAATATCATATACAGAGAAATGCATGAGTTTTTACTTAGATTAACTCGGTGACTGACTCAAAAAAAAAATAATAATAATAATTGTGTGGTCGGGGGACCCCCGTCAGGAACGAAGTTCCTTACGTTATTTTTTCAACTCTAAACGTGATTTAATATGTAGATTTCTATTGATTACATTAGTGTATTTTTGTCACGCCAAAAAGCGCAGCCCTCTTTTATTCAACCAACTCTCTCTCTTTCTCTAATTTGTATATTTTATTTTTATTTTTTATCATTTTTTCAAAGCAAAAATGTAAAGTAAGGATTTAAATCAATAAATTTCCTTTACTATTTTAGGAAAAATAGTTATTTATTAAAAATTAAATATAAAATAGTGAATTATAAATTATATATAAAAAATTCCAAATAAGTAAAAATTCTTTTTACATTTTATCATTATATTATATCGTGGTAATTATTGGCTTAAGATGCATATGTTTGAGATTCAATTTTATCCAAGTATCTCGAGAAAACAGCATCAACGGTTGTACAGTATTTCGTTGTGAACTGCGCTAAGTCTTTATTAATACTTAAATCAAATGTACCTGATAAAAAAGATGTGAGCTATTCAAATTTTTCTTTATCATTGAAGTTAACGTTGAAGTCTCCAGCCAATATGAGTGGAAGTTTATGAAAATTTTGGTTAAGAAATTTAGGACCTCCCTCAGTATATTCTAACAACGATCGATGGATAAATAAGTTTAAATAATATTTACACGTGTTTAGAATTGAGGTTATACAGCTGACCGCGCACAATGCTTGCTGCTTGAATCTCGATACTCGCACGAACACACACACACACATGCAACCGTATATAATAGAAAGAGATAGAGAGAAAGAGAAAGAGAGGGAAGGGCGCCTGGAGGGGGCATAGTAGCGAGGTATATAAAGATTTTTGGAGTGCCATGGTCGAACGACTTTACCTCCAGTAGCAAGATATGTGCATCAGAAAATATGTGCTCAGCAGTATATAAAATTATAAAAATTAAGTAAAAAGTAAAAAAAGTAAAA
Organism: Dolomedes plantarius; assembly: GCA_907164885.2. Lineage (NCBI taxonomy): Eukaryota > Metazoa > Arthropoda > Arachnida > Araneae > Dolomedidae > Dolomedes > Dolomedes plantarius. The sequence goes on from OU015496.1 coordinate 184,601,708, forward strand.
TTAAAATAAGTAAAATAAGTAAAATTAAAATTATAATAAGAATTAAAAGAATAAAATTGAAATATTTAGAATTGTCTACATAAAAAGCATCCACCGAGATCGAACCGCGGACCAAAGTATTGGAGCAGCGCGCTCTACCACTGTGCCAGCCATAGCCCAGCAAGTTGAAGTTATTAGTTGAATACATTCGCACCGAGATTAGATGGAGGGGGCATAACGCTTTCTCGTTACGTGACGATTTCTGCCAGTTCACTCTACTGTAAGCCGCGTAAAAGAACTTCGTTCAAAAAAATAAAAGACTTGTACAGACAAAATTTTAAAAATATCTCATATAGACAATTTTTAATTTATTTAGCTCATATTAAGAAAAAAATAATAGACAGAAAGATTACGCTTCAGTGCGCCATTTACAATATCATTTTCTTCACATATAATGCTATGAACGATAGTATTTAAACTATACCCTCAATCAATTTTTTTTTTTTTTTTTTTTTTTTTTTTTTTTTTTTTTTTTAAAGATACGAGCAATCTCTCGACCGATTTTTTGCCTTTAGTTGCGAGATAAAATTCGTTCTAAGAGCCAGCTTCAGATACCCTATCGCTAGTTTGCGGAGCGAACGCCATGTAACGTTCTCGTCAAATGAACACACGAAAAACTTAAAATATTCACAACTTTTATGTACAATTATTATACAATTATATAATATTATTCTAAGACTACTTTCCAGTCTTAAACCGAGATATTAACTCTCAACAATTATCACACGGGGCAGCTTGTTCTGCCCACACTTGAGTCGACCTCCGAAACCGAACAGTGTCCCATCTCTCATTTCAAAAACATTCTGAAGGGGGGGGGGGATAAAACAGACCTCATTGGACAAGTTTTTATGGAAAATCCGCTGCAGATGAAAGTGAGGAAAGCGTGTCGAAAAGGACAAAAATCAGTGAATAAGATTTAATTATTCAGTTCGTCCTTTCTCCTCCATCTCCGTCAACATCTTCTAGTCGTCTGATATCCACAGTAAATGTTGTACATTATACTTAGTAAAACCAGCACATTACAGTACAGTTAATTGTATTGTGTTTTCATACAATATATGTTATTTATAAATACATGTGTCTTATGTAAAAACATGTAACAAAAAATTGTGGGTTTTTTATTGGGGGGGGGCGGAATGGATTAATAACATTTCAATTCATTTCAATGGGGAAAAATTGATTTCACATACGAGTCAAGGCACCATTATACTTCTAAATAGTGAAAACTATCGCAATAGAGCAGGGGTACTTAAACTGCGGCCTTCCCAAGCTTTTATGTGCGGCCCGAGATACACACACACTCGTTATCAGTCAGGTACTTTTGTAAATACAATTTTGAAAATGAGTGCCTGAAAAATTGAAAACTGTATAAAAAAAAGTCCGTTTTTCACATCAACGCATCTTTGTGAATCGTCTAGTTTCAAAATGACATAGGCCATAGATTCTTAAACTGTGGTCCGCGGAACCCTGGGGGTCCGCGTAGCCATTACCAGGGGTCCGCGAAACAATTTTGACATTAACAATCTATACTTGAACAAGATATTCTCGTGGAATTATCATGCAATACGTCTTTGAAACTACAATTCAACAAAACTGAACTCACAAACTTTTGGTTATTTCTCAGATCTGATTACCCTGCACTTGCAAATGAAGCCCTCCAACATTTGATTCCGTTCTGCACAACATATTTATGTATACAGGCTTTTTCGGTACTGTTATATATATGAAATCAAAGTATAGAAACAAACTCAATGTAGAGGCGGACATCGGAATAAAACTTTTCAACATAGAGCCTGACATTGCGGTTCTGGTTTCAAGAGAACCACTGCACCCATCTCATTAAGTAAAAATCATTTACAGAAAACATATTTTAATAAGATAGATCTATTTTGCCCAATATTTGACCAAGAAATTTTTGTATGATTTTAATGTATTATGATTTTCAACTTTTAAAATTCTTTTTACTACTGTTTTTATTCATTTTATGGTTTTTATTCCATGTCCTAATAAAAATGTTCGTCTCTATAAATGCGCAAGACTATTTAATAAAATAACCAGCGATACATTTTTACCAATATTTATAATAACGTATTGCCTATGAGATTATTGAGCCAGAAATTAAGTCTCAAAAACGACTTAAAATGCCTAGAGTTGGGATGGGGTCCGCAAAAAGAAATGTTGTTCAAGAGGGGGTCCTCGGACTACATAAGTTTAAGAACCCCTGACATAGGCGAAGAATGTATATAAAAATCGTATTACTGATTCTTACCTTGATGACGTACCGAGAGTAACATGCAGCAAGTATAAACCTGATTTCTCTAAACTAGTCAAAAGTTTGTTTCAACATAAAAAAAAAACTTCACCACCACTTTTAAATAAACGTTTGAACACATTTGGGTTTTGAGTTTTACTTTTTAGATTATTATATTTATGAAATATAGTGTACTATGTTATGGCCCGCGTAACGTAACAAACATATGCATGTGGCCAGACAGCAGGCAAAAGGTTGAGTGTGACTGCAATACAGGATTAAACACCTGTACATATTTATAAACTCTACAAGCTTATAAAAAATACCGAGTTCCTGCCAATCAATAAAGATCCTGTGATCGATGAGTTCCACCCAAACTTTTTTTCTCGTCCAATTAGAACAATCAGTTCCTTTTCTTATTACCCTGTTCTCTATGATAAGGTGGTTTTGTTTCTTCATTCTACTCTCAGAGGTTCTCTTTTACCTTAATCAATGAAATCTACTGAAGTTAATTTGCTAATCAGTGAAACAGCAAAAATCAAATTAAAATGGATGCCTTCCGTCACGATATAGCTAATTTTATAATTAAAGTAATCTTATTGTTTAGTTTTTAAGTTTGACGGGACTATACCCTTCTCCAGTTGTGTTACCTATTCCTAGACTATAAAGAATTCTAGCTAATTATATTGTTGCACCAAAACAAAGACGAGATAATTGAATAAAATATTTCAAATTCTTTCATCTTAATCATAATTGAAGTATTGGAATTAATTATTTCTTCTTATCTTTTTTGTGTTCATGATAATAGATTTTGATGTCAATAATTTTGGTTGGTATTCCATCTTCCAAGTATACTTGGAAATAGAAAAAAAAAAGTACTCAAGTATACTTGAGTACTTTTTTTTTTTCCATTTCCTTAATTTAGAGTCCACACTGTAGTGTTAGAGCGGCATTTTTTTTCTCACAATAAAATAATTTCGCTTAGAAGAAATGATTGCCCTTTCAGCCGACACATGTCAGCAGTGAAATCTGAAATAATTCCGCCATATTCCGGTAAAAATTAATGCTGGATAAAAAAAAATTCGGTAACTGTGATCCCTGGATTGATTTTTATCAAAATTTATTTTATACTGCTACCATGTTTTAAGAAATATAGCGTTTTTATGCTATATTTATAAAAATATGACCCAATGGCACTATATTTGTACATAATATTTCCTTTTTATTGAATTTCAGACACACAAACTCATAGTAAAAAATAAATTTCACGTCGAAAAATTGCAAAGAATAAACTCAAGCCATGGAAGATAATTTCAATAGTCCTTCTAAAGACACCGATTATCTGATTACTAGTGCATAGACATTTATGATCAGCTCTTAAAATTTCCTTTAAGTTATTATTATATACCGAACTACTGAAAATAATTCTTTTATTCAGAAACTCGGTGAACAATTCAATGAATAATTATGAGATAACAATGAAAAATATAACACTTTGCGTGAAACAAATTGCTCCTAGTACGATGAAAACGGAATGATTTGAACCGTAATACGGCTATCTAAATTTAAATAACAAAAATCTATTTTTTTTTAAATCTTCGTTTCAGACAGAACAAATCAGGTTTTACTCAATTCACACATTTCAAAAGCAAAAGTTATCGATTTGAGTTTGTTTAATCAACAAAGTGGCAATATGAGCTACTTTAATTCTTCTTTTCAAGGCTAAGAAGTTTAAAAAATTATTTTTACAACACAGGATTATTCGAACGTTTAAGGCTGCTGTGTACTACTTACCCTATTGGATTCGCTCACCTCAATGTTAATCTATAGAGAAAATATGTCCAAGGATTGCCAACTTGGATTTAAAGATTTTTTTTAAAAATTGTACCCCGTAATAGAGAAAGAAATCTTACACCTTGGGGTATTTTTCATTTTTAAAAAAATGCAAATAATATTTTTAAATGTAAATTATTCGGGGGGGGGGGAAATTTGGACTAGTGTGTTTTAATTGCTCCTAAATTTCTTTGGTGGACGAAATTTATAGAATGAATCCTGTTGCAAGGTATAGAAAAGTTTAGGCTATCTGAAAATACCATTTTTATTGGATTATCAACATTTATGTAGCTGTAAATCGGGATGGGCATTAAGTCGATCGCGATCGACCGGTGGACCACCAAGACATTTTGGGGTGACCGCCTTTATTAAGACCTAAGACGCGCATACTAGAAGAAACATATTTATGGAACACCGACGCGATTTTAAAAGAGTAAGTTTTTTTTTCTTGTAGTTATTTCTTGTAGTTATGTAGGTAAGTACATATTCCGTATTTATTATCAAGTTATAATAAATATTGTAGACCGTTTTCTTTAGCTCACCACACCTACGTCACTGGGTGGACCGCAACACCTTGAAAATATTAGAAGTAGCCCGTACCCTGGAAAAGTGTGCCCACCCCTGCTGTAAATAGTAGACTCATTTTCTCCACGGTTTAACATTAAGGTGAGCGAATCCAATAGGGTTAGAACACAGCAGCCTTAAACTCTGGGGGTGAAAATGCGGGTAAAATGCAATTTATAAGCATGCTTTCAAATTACCCTTGCCTACTTCTTGATTTTTCTTTTCTAAAATACACCTTCTAGCAAACACAAACTTTTGTCAATATGTTACGAACTTGGACACACCTTTAAGACGTTAACAGCACAGTAAGGTATTATAACATAAATATATGGGAGGGAAAAAATGAAAATTATTTATTGCACAGTTTGAGCCCCTCGCCGAAAACGATCCGATTTTGACGTAAATGCCCACATAGACTATTCTTACAAGTAAAATATGTAGACGTAAGCGTTATTTTGGCGCCATAATTTCGTACTAAACCACACCTCCTTGGCTTTGAGAGGAAACAAGTTAACAAGCCGCAAATATAGACGAGCGGGGTTTTTTTTCTCCCAATTTCTTTATCAGATGGCAACAAAGCAGCACCGCTCGAAAGTGGAATAAATATGCACTGTTTACACTCCAGTTTTCGAGTAATATACAAGCATTATCTTATTTTTAAAGCCTAATTTAAGTAATCTGACTGGCTAAGTTATCGCTCTTAAGACATTGCGTTTACAAACGCAGTCAATTAAATAAATACTTGTTTAAGTAAATACTCTGTTAGGAATATACTAATGGTAAACGGATAAGCTGATTAAATTGTATGTTTTAATTCTTCTCCTGAAGAGAAAATCGATTCAAATACCAGTGGCGTGTATTGAAGGTTATCTAGGTCATCTGTAAAACCCAGACATTGCAACTGATGTAGTAAATTAAAGCTAATTATCAATCACTGGTAAGATTAAAACAATGCTTCCGCGACTTATAAAGGAAAAATACTCCATCACAGTAATAAGCAAAAAGTTTTGCTTACAGTATTCGCTAAGTCTAACAAAGACTGTCAATACGTTTGACCGATCGGTGTTTCAATTACGGGGAACTGTTTAATGAACTTTGTTTTATATTAAATGATTTACATACAGGTATTCAGAGATTAGAATGCTCCTAAAATTTAAAATTACAGCCAAAATAACAGTTGCTATACGAAAAAAAAAATTTCTTAAGAGTTACAAAAATACTGTTGTTAAAATGTTTTTTAAAAACTTTAAAAAAAAAATTCTAACAGTGGATACTTTAAAAATACCAACACAGTAAAAAAAAAAAAAAGAAAAAAATTTCAGATAGTCTCTTCTAACGAAACTACCGCGGGTTATTAATGTAGGATTACTAATTGTTGCGTACCTCTTTTGAATGTATATATATACGTATTATGTGTATATGTATCTACAGAAATGTACGTGCGTGCGTGCGTGCGTTCATACATACATACATACATATATGTCAAAATTTTGACGCATTTTGGTATTTTTATGTTTAACTGTTTACTGCTTGGCCAAGCGATACAGACTGGGTTTGGCGCGCTGCCAAAATTGTAACTCGCGACGACGGACGGTTTTAGTGTCTGAAATTTTGCTTTCCGGAGGACCGTTATGAAGGAACGTAATTCTACATTAAAAGGAAAAAAAGCTGCTACGTTTGAAAAAGATCAGTTACAAATAATTGAGCATCACTGTAAAAAAATAAATCTCCCATTTATGAGTTATTTCAAAAAGTTCTTCCTGGACAATCATTTAACAATTTTACAGGCAATGTTAAATAGGTTAACGTTAATGACTTTGTGAAGTCAAGAATTTTTAAAAATTAAAATAGCTAGGGAAAAAAATCCCATTTTTTAAAATTTCATTTTACGAAAGAACAAAGATATCCCTTGTGCTAACGGAAAATGATATTAGGAGTATAGCCTTACATTTCTTCTTTGATAAAAACGGAAGTAAAGCCCGAGGTGGTGTGCAATGAACTCTTATAATCTAAACAGCTTCTGTAAAATCAAATCTAATGAAAGGGAAGTGAAGAGGGGGAAATCTAGAAGCTAAGATCCCAAACACTTCTTTCGTGCATGGAAAAACGAAAGGATAAAACTAAAAGTTTTTAAAAGCAATTCTAATTTTACAATTCTAATGTGATTCTCAATAATTAAAAGAGGTAACATTAAATAGTGGGGTGGTTACCAGTGGCGTAGGAAAGGGGGGGGCAAGGGGGTCTATCATGCCCCGGGCGCCACTCGCAGAGGGCGCCAATGTAAGATCCATATATTATATTACTATATGTTTTCGAGGTGGATGCCAATATAAGGTCTATATATTATATTACTATATGTATTTCAGGGGAGGGCCCCAATATAAGGTCTATATATTATATTACTATATGTTTTTCGGGGAGGGCGCCAATATAAGGTATATATATTATATTACTATATTATTTTGTGGGGGGCGCCAATATAAGGTCTATATATTATATTACTATATTATTTTGTGGGGGGCGCCAATATAAGGTCTATATATTATATTACTATATGTTTTTAGGGGAGGGCACCAACATAAGGTGTATATATTATGTTACTATATGCTTTTCGGGGGGGGAGTGCCAATATAATGTCTATATATTATGTTATTATATGTTTATCGAGGGCGCCAATATAGGGTCTATATATTATATTACTATATGTTTTTCAGGGGGGGGGGCGCGCCACAAAGGTATCGTGCCCCGGGTGCCATTTATGCTCGCTACGCCACTGGTGGTTACTTATATTAATAGTAATGTAACTGATATAAATATTAGTTACATTAATTTATAGTTAAGGGAGGGACTCTATGAGGGTAGTGTGTTTCTTAATCGATTTTATGCATTTTAGTAAAAATAAATGGACCAATACATTCATACAATCAGTTATTTCCATATACTATTTATCAGTATTAAAGTTCCCTACCATAAACAAATTTAAAGGCCAAAAAAAATTTTATCCTTTTTATAAATACTCAAGTTTAAATTTTAATTTGTAAGAGGGAAATATTTAAAAATCTATTAAATATGCTGGCAGATGACTCTTTAATTGTGTAAGCACAAAATTTTACTGCAAAGTGATCTTTCATCCCAAAGCTCAAATAAAATTAGCAAACCTTCCATGTATTAAACATCAGATTTTAGGGATCAGACGTGAAATAACACTAAATAATCAAAGGGTGAGCAGTATTTTCTAGCGCAGAGCATTTAGTATCACCCCTGTCGGAAGGGTAAAAAAAGGTGGAAAAACAGTGTTCAGTTTCAGATTATTGACTAGAAAATGCAAATTATTCAAATAACTGGAATGTCGTTTATACGGTTCTTTAAGTTTTTCAGAGCTACGCCTAAATTTCTGGAAAACTTCAAATGTAAACAGAGCTAAGAAACTTCAGTTACACATATTGATCTTAGCCTAAATTCCATTTGTACTTATTTTTTCTAAACGTGGAAACTGAAAATTTTACTTTTCTGAAGAACTTGTCATTCTGCTATAAGAAAACTGAGTGTTTCAGTGAATGTTTTTCCCACTGTAAATTTGATTTCATATTAAAGATTGATTCCATATTAAATATGCAATCAAATATGCCCCTTCTTCATGGTATATTTGATTGTATATTTATGATGGCATATTTGATTAGCCTGTAGTTAGTGATGCGACATCGATAACAAAACATCGATGTTTTGAAACATCGATATTCAATATTAAAATATCGATGCTAATAAAACATCGCCCAAAAACCATCGATGTTTTTAAACATCGATGTTTTAGAACATCCATTTTTTAAAACTGGTTTAGTAATCTCTAACATTAATGTTACTTCCGTTAGTCGTGTGGTGAGGGGGTGATTTAATTTTACTCTCTGATTGGGCAGGCACAAATGACAAAAACTTGATTGCTTTGGGCTACATTGATGAGTCAAAATTCTCGTTGTAAATGCCGCCATGTTTTGCCTTCAAATGTCCAGATAAATTCGTGGTATTGCCAGAAGTTTTGAGGGACTTAAGGCAAATATTGCATTTCGCCAATTTTTCAGTGGTTTTGTAAAAATATTTCCAAACGGTACTTTTGGGAGGCATCTTACTAATAATATTAACGTCAACTTATATAAAACCAGAACAAAACAAAAACTTAAATGGATGCACTCGTGTATATACTATTTGTAAAATAAAACCCCATGGAAGTTTCTGGAGTGTCAGAAACATTCCAAGCGCTGTGATTGGTTCAATGGTTGTTAATTGCCATTTGTCTGTTTGCTAAGGAATCATTCCCCATTTTGTATTCGTCCTTTTCAGAATTCAGACTTACATTTACTGAGTGTGAAAATTATGCTACGTGGTAAAATTTTTTTTATTACGGTACTTTTTCATTAAAAAAAACATCGAGACAATGTAAAACATCGAGCACAAAACATCGATGTTAAAAAAACATCGGCTTCAATAAATCGATGTTTAAAACATTGACATCGATGTCGCATCCCTACCTGTAGCGCGATTCACAACTTCCGATGTCATCCCTAGTAGCTACATGCGGAAAAGACATAAAATAATCAGAGAGTAGTCAGTAGTGAACATAAATTGGAGAGTATTTTAACACTGAGACTATAGTTTTACAAGTGCCATAATTCGCTTTAAATCTATAAAACCGAACTGAGAAATTTGAACGAACAACGCTGCATGAGTGACAGGTAACTCTTATTTCCTTATTTCCGACGAAAAAACGAAGAAAAAAATTTAACTCAAATGGTTCAAAATGGTTCAACTCAAATTTCATTTACTTGTTATTCACAGTTTATACGATTTTTTTTTTCTACCGTCCGAACAAAAATGTACAAATAACACTCCATCAACGTTCCCTCTAATTTTTCTTATGAACCGCACGGTATAGAAATGCACTCGATTGAAGAAAAAAAAAATCACGAAAAAAAATTTATTTGGAGAGTATTTCTACAAATTGTTTTAATTATAAAGAGGGACTGTCATTATGGTAAAAAATAAAATGTTACCTATAACTATACATTCACACTTTACAGTTATTACTAATAAATTTACACACTGTAGGGTGTTTTTTTTTTTAGTTTTCATGGAATTTTTTTGTTCAGTTCTTTGAAGAGGTCCATACTTTGTAGACAACATTTATTGATGGACCACGAGTCTGCATTTATAGTTTGTTCATTATCTAAGAGCAATTGGATTTTCACATGGTTTTATCCGTCTTAGTTGAATTTATAATACTTAATCCGCATTCGCAGAATGCACTAGATCTTTTAAATAATCTCATAATATCGGTCAGAATGGCTATGGTACAAAACTCTTAAATTTGAAAGTACGAAATTTAGAATGTCAAAATTTTGCAGTTTGAAGAAGGGAATTCAGTGCTAGGTTTTTTTTTTTTTTTTTTTTTTTTTTTTTTTTTTTTTTGGGGGGGGGAGCAATAATATACTTGCAACCTATGGGCAGGGCCGGATTTTCCTATAGGCTAACTAGGCTTCAGCCTACGGCCTCAAGATCAAGAGGGGCCTACATTCTAATAAATTTATCTGAATTGAATTTGGTTTAATTTTACATGTATTGAATATATATAGGTTAGTACCAATAACAACATGTTTCATTTAATATACTGATATATATCACAGTAATGATGTATTTTATTATCTCTCATGTAATTTACAAATTTAAAAATGAGAGGTGAAAGGGCCTCATAAGTGGAATAGCCTAGGGCCTCTTTTCATATAAATCCGGCCCTGCCTATGGGTATTAAAGTTATGTTAATCAGTGTTTTAAGATGTCTAAAAGTATAGTTCAACATATTCCTGACTATTTTTTCTTAATATACCTCTCCGCTTATAAAAATCAACAGGAATTATATATAAATGATCATGAATGTTTTATAGGATCAATTTTTGCGTTCATTTGTGCTAATGGATAGTAAAAACACAAGCATTACTTCATAAAAATCATTGCGAGGCAGCACACGGCCGAACTTACAGTGCAACTTAGCTATTCGTGAATTTATAGGACGGTTCCAATGGGAAAAAACGGCGTGGAAACATGGGATAGAGATTCGCAAATACTTCCCGGGGCTATACTCATCCGAATCTTGTAAGCAAATATTTTATGCATGCAAATGACAAATTCAAAAGCAATCTACGACTCATTAAAATATCACAATACTTCGACCTCACCGTTTTTCTCATTTTGAAAAAAAAGATTTAACCTTTTGTTAAAGTAATCTTCCTGCATCAGATTAATTGACGGTCGTTGGGGAAAAGAAATAAGAAAAACTTTCTACGCGTTAAGCCCAAGCGGGAGAAATAGGAATCTTAAATCGAGCTATTATTCAAAAGCCAAGCTGAAGACAATTGCTTCGTCATCTGCAATTTTCGCGAAACCTCAAGAGGCAGTATTCATCTACTTTAAATCTTTCGGCTTGTCCCACTCTGCGCTACGAGATCTCGCGTTTTCACAACAAAGAACATTGTGCTCCGGGTCCCGGATGCTGAACGTGACGGTCAGGGGAGAAACCACAAATAACAAAACCTAATACAAAATCGTGGGTTATTGAACTACAAATATCGCTCTTAATTGCCAGGGGAGCAGTGCATACCACCGCCACCACCATTTTCGTTGTGCTAAAACGCTATAAATAGCCCTCGAAGCATTTTAAGAAACAAAGAATTATATAAAGAGAGAGTTAGATATACACTCACAAACGCTCACAATTTAGTCAACTATTATTTAGAACAAGGGTCACCGAACTGCAGCCCGCGGGCCAACACCGGCCCGCGAGCACCACCAATCCTGCCCGCGGTAGTGGTCCGGACATGCCCGGAATCCGGTCCGCCATAGTTTATTTTGATTACATAGTAAAATTTACAAAATTTGCCGTCATACAAAATAATAATCAGATGTTTTAATTTAACGACCAATTAAGAAATACAATAACTGGCATACATAATGAAATAGAACATTTTAACTGTAATTAATTATTACAGTTAAAATAAGATAGTAATCAAGTCTTTCTAATAATAAGATACTTAGAAAGAGAAAATGTTAGGACAATAAAAGAGCATTCTCTCTTCATATGATATTATTATATTTGAAAAAATTTTACTACATTGATTCTATTGCATTAAATATAATATAGACCTCATTAACTTGCTAGCTTGTCTTATTTTTTTAAATATGGAATTTAGGGATTGTTTTTATGGAAGTACTTACCTTTTGAAGTCATAACCAACGGAGAATTTATGTTCTAAATCAAGGGTCTCCAGACTTTTTAGCCTAAGGGCCACACTGACTCCTCCACTAAGGAGGAGTAACTTTTAAGACTTGATTTATCCTAAAAATTTACAGTAAGTGACATAGATAGGTAATTTACATAACGGAATTAAACATTATAATTATGATTAATGAGATTTATGTAGTTGTAACTTTCCACTGACAATTGTTTGCAGTTGTGGACCAAGTTTACAAGTGGAAATTATCAGCAGCGACTTCAAATGCTCATCAGTCAATTTGGATCTGTCAATATTTTTTGTATACTTCATACTGGAGAATGTTTTTTCACACAGATATGTAGTGCCGAAAGCGGAAAAAAGCCACGGGCAAATTTATACAACTGGTGAAATTGCGTGAGCGGAAGGCATTTATAAAATTCGAAACGAAAATTTGCGCGTAATTCAAAACTACAATATGTTGGTATGATGAGCTAGCTAGCTACGTCTTGGCCCTTGGGACTTAGTGGAGGAGTCAGTGTGGCCCTTAGGCTAAAAAGTCTGGAGACCCTTGATTTTAGAACATAAATTCTCCGTTGGTTATGACTTCAAAAGGTAAGTACTTCCATAAAAACAATCCCTAAATTCCATATTTAAAAAAATAAGACAAGCTAGCAAGTTAATGAGGTCTATATTATATTTAATGCAATAGAATCAATGTAGTAAAATTTTTTCAAATATAATAATATCATATGAAGAGAGAATGCTCTTTTACTGTCCTAACATTTTCTCTTTCTAAGTATCTAATTAAAATGATAAAAGGCAACCATCATTGTAAAAAGAAAAAAAAAATCCTTCAGGATCATTTTAAACAATGTCTCCAGGAATTTGTTTAAAAGATAAAAGTAAACACACAAATCTGAGAACAGAAATTTGATTCGAAATTTTAACAATTCTTGAATTGCGAGATTAAGAGTTTTTACAGTTTCAATACAAGGCTTAGCATATTTCTTTAAATTCTCATAGATTTAACCTTTGAAGCGTCCAAGTGGGGTTTTCCAAAGCAGAATGGAGCTTATGGGATATTAATATTTTACGTTCACCGGGGAAGACAGAAAATTTAACGAAGTGTGCATTCGCAAGGGAAACAACTATGCATGTTTTTCAAGTAATCAAAGGAAGCAATTTCCTGGCACGCTTCACTTTCTTGTCTTTTTGCCAATTTTCTCTCAAAATCTGCACGTGTTCCACCTTGTAGCACAGGAGGTTAGTACTGCAAAGGGATTTGAGAAGCCTCTTAGAAAATAATAGACGAGAAAAAAAGCAGTTACGTACGTACTAGGGGTAGTTATCAAGATCAGAGTTCGGCCGCAGTATCCCAGGTTCGAATCTGCATCTTGTGCAGATTGTATATAACATATCCGGGGCGCGCATTGTGCGCAACGCTCTTACTAAAAGGCGGCGCATGTCTGAATAATGGTTAAAAATATGAAGATAAAAGAAAAAAATAAAACTGTGCGTTCTGGCGGCAAATCTTCATTTAGTGTACAAAACACGTTTAGAGTAAAGAAGAAATCTAAAAAGCTAGAAGCTGATACCCTATAAAAGCAAAAGGAATAAACATTTATCGTGAACTTACTACCATTTCTTGGGAACGGAAGCAATCATTTTAAAACCTTATCGCTCTTCCAAACTATGGTCGTTAAACCACGTAAAAAAGCTCATTTATTATAATTATTCTTTAAGCCATACAAAAAAAAAAAAAAAAAGAATGTTTGTAAATTGTTAGTCGCTTAAACACCAAAAATACATCTTTTAGAATCTTTAACCACTTGCATCTATAAAAAAGCTCTCTCTCTCTCTCTCTCACGCACGCACGCACGCGCGCGCGCGCTCACACACACACACACACCAAAAATAAAATAAAATAAACAAATAGAATAAAATATTTTACACATAAAATGAGATTTTAAGAAACCTTTTTGTTCAAATTAATTTTCTTTACATTTTAGTCTGATGATTGGGTAGGATATCAAAAAGAAGGTTTTCCCAAAAAGAAAGAATTTATATAAATGCAATCAGGGTACTAAAAGTTTATCCAGAAGCTTGGTTGAGAGCGTTACTCTCCCCCCCCCCTTCACGAGGGTTAATTAGACCAGGACAAACTGTTTAAGGCTCGGTGCACACGAGCGATCCGATGTCGTTGCGGCACCGCAGTTGCGATCAGGCAGTACATAGAGTTGAACTAACTGACTCACACGGACAACGGCCGTCGTCCGTGTGAGTCACGACACCGAATCGCTCGTGTGCACCGAGCCTAAAGCCAATTCCGAACGGCTACAAACATCCATGCCAAAAATGGAACTTGAACCCACAGATTCTGGTACGGGTTGGCAGCGCCCTAGCCATTCGATCATATTATCCAGAAAGAGGTTTAAACACTAGTTCATTACATTAGTCGATTACTTGTAACCATTTCCTACTACCATTACCCCCTTCCCCTCTAATTTGCATTGAACTCGTTCGTTTTTTACATGAGCAGAAAGGCCAGACAATAAATTCGGGTTCTTTTTTAAAATTATGGTTAAGATTCTCCATATAAGGGGAGAAATTAGGAAGGAAGTTCCCTCATAGAGGAGAAATTATATAAATGACCTTTGACATGAAATGTGTATATTCTGCAAGCTTAATAGTAATTGATATTGACCAGGCTGCGTAGCCCAAAAAATACCAGTTCAAGTACCAAATCATTCCTACAGATCTAAACACGCACTTGTCACTGGATTTTGCAGCGATACTAAAAAATGAATATAAATATAAAAACAGGTGTGCTAAAATAACTTATTATCACGCCAAGAGATCTCAAATGCAAATAATAAAAGCTAAAAATAATAGAATAAATGAGTCATGAGCTTTTTCTCTTACCTACAATGACGACAGAAAATATTTTGATACCCGTTGCTAGTAAACTGGCTTAAAATGTAACCAGTGTTTGTTTGAAAAAAAAATAAAGTAATACAAAAATAAATAAGAGATTGTATAGAGGGAAATGTGCTTCCTATAAATGTAATCACGGAAGGTGCAGCAGAAAACGAAAATAGCGGTCACGCGACATGTAGCGCTTGAATCCTTTTGCAATGACACTATACACGTGGAGTAAACTTGTATTTTGGGGGGATGGGGCTTTTCTTTCATAGCAACTTGGAAATCAATTTTCATTTGAATAGCTGTGGAGTCGAAGCTTATAGTTGGTTTTAAAACTAAAACTGTGACAATTATTAGATAAAATCAATCCAGAAGTAAGATTCATAAAGTCGATCCTATGTTACTTCGCCCCGTTTTGTAACTCACGTACAGATAAAATTACTAAAAAAGGATAATACACTGGAAAGAGTTCTAATAACCAAAATGGAAAATGCTCATGGTCAAGATAAAAGAATAGGGTTGAAATTTTGGGAACTTTCCACTGCATAAACTTTCCGTAGATGGGTAGGAGCCCTGCGAACATCAGTTGCTACACGATGACTAGGCAGAATGTAGTAACACAAAATTCCTCTCTATATATTTTGAGTCGTTTCTCAGACAAAGGTGGCTTGCGACTCCCCCCCCCCCCCTCCTCCTTTGCCACAGCTGCGTGCAGACTCATCGGGGAACGCTAGAATGGAACAAACCCTCAAGAATTTCAAACAAGAAAAGGGTTACAATATATTTTTATGCGGGTACACCAAGGATTTTTGGTTTGGAGGCTGTGGCACAACCTCGGAATCGGGGCTCAAATGAACGTTAGAAAAATCGGTAACCACTCAGAAAATTTTCATTACCACTTCAGAAATGAAAATTTCTCATTCTCATAAACGGAAAAAGGCCCTCCTTGAAATTGATTCTGATTGCAACATTGAATGAGAGGTCCCTTCCGGCGTCGGTACATAAAGCTAACCAATTAATTTTGGGAGGCAATCCAGAATGAGAGAGAGAAGTCTCCAGTTTTTGATTTAAGGGTTCTTGTAAGTAAATTAAGGTAAATATTGTATAGTAAAGACTGTAACATTTTTAGACTCTCTTATCATTTACTGGTCTCAGTACGTCCATGACCCCTAAAGTTTAAAGAAGAATTCGAAAGGCTAAAAGCCCAAATCAACCTCGTAACCCGCAGAATGCCAATTGCAAACAAAAACGAAGGGAAAATTGTTAGTGGGTTGGCTAGGTTGATTGGCTGCACGCTTCGGCCATTTGGGTGGCTACAAGTTGCTAAACAAAACGATACTTTAAGTTTGAAAATGATTTTGAGGGTTGCAAACACGGATGTCATTTGCAAGACTGGAATTCACAGTCTGACCATCTTTCTACAGCTGGCTCTGTCTTCGTGCGGCCGTTATGAAAAAGAGAGTAAGTGATGGAGCCCAAGGGCCGATTTAGAAAATTCTTGACTATAGGCATAACTCGGGATGGGGGCCCCCTAACACTGATGTGGGCGCAGCATTTCCAAAATTGACACATAAAAAATATAATCATGAATCATTGTGAAAGTACCATTTTACCAAGAATTGGCTATTTGAAGCGTAGAAGCCTAGAACATTATCAAATAACAAAAAGCAATACAACATATTAACTTCATCATTAAAACACCAATACAATGCAACCAGAAAAACTGATTAATCCCTAATATACACTATAACATACATATGATGAACTATACATATAACTATACATATGACGAAATCAATGAATCAAATTTTGAAAGAATACATAAAAAAATTGCTATTAAAAAAGGTAAAAAAAATTTTAATTGGGAATTTTTTTTCTTTTCAATAAAATTTTCCCAAGTAACACACACCGTTGGCCCAACCGCATATTTTCGTGGCATCGTTGGGGAATGGTTACCGTTGGCAGAAATTCCAGAAATTCAGATGGGCCAACTGCAAATGAAAACGGTTGGGCCAACGGTTGCAAAATATGGTTGGCCCAACTGCAAATGGAAGCGGTTGGGCCAACGGTTACAAAATGTGGTTGGCCCAACTGCAAATGGATGCGGTTGGGCCAACGGTTACAAAACATGGTTGGCCCAACTGCAAATGGAAGCGGTTGGGCCAACGGTTACAAAATATGGTTGGCCCAACTGCAAATTAAAGCTGTTGGGCCAACAGTTACAGAATGCATTATTCACTACGACAGAAACTGGTTTGGCGAATTGTTTGCACGTGGGGAGAAGAAATGAACGGTAAAAAGAAATGGATGTCGGCCATTCCATGTTCCACGTGATTGTAATATTACGAAGAATTCCAGAGTAAGTATATTATTTTATTAGTAATATACTTTTATTTAGTAAACAAAATGATGTACTTGGCTAATTAGTAGCATCAAGTAGTTTTCTAAAATGCATATCAAAATGAAGCGTAACTTGGTAAATTTAAGTAAAATGCTTTGTTAAACTTCTATAAAAACAGCCAAAGCTTTCCTCAAATAATAAATTTAACTACTGTAATTGTATTTGCTGTTTCTTTATTTTTAGAACACAATAAGTAATCTGCATATTTATAATCCTTTATAGAATGGTTGTATTTAAACTTTTTGAAATCATGGATGTGTTTATGTTATTTATTTTAAATGGTTGAGTTACTTTAGTTAATTGGATCGTACAGAAAGTTTTTAATTGAATAGTTGATCAAATTTGGTGTTTACTGATGATTCTTACCTTGTACTTTCAGTAAGATTATTTCTAACTAGAGTATTTATAATAAAAACATTATGGTAAACTTTTATTTATGCTCAAATATCTGTTATTAAAGTTTACTGAACATTTTATATAAGAAGTTGAACATTTATTCTGAGTGTATTCAAGTTGTTTATAAGTTTATATCTCACAGTTTACTTCATAAATTTAGAAAACCTACTCTATTAAATCGTCAAATTTATAAAGAAGCGTCAGTTAATCACTAGCTTATGAATACAAGGATAAAATAGAATTAGCTGTCTCCTTTGGTGAAATTTCAGTAATTTTTCTCTCCTTACTATCAACTTAGCAATTGTATTTTATTTCAGTTTAAAATAATTGTCTGTCTTAGACTCGAACAGGTATTTGATGTTAAATATTTTGTTTGAAAGTAAAATATCAATACAAAGTATTTATGAAATGTGCAGATCACTCATTATAATAATTCATTTGTCTTTAACATTTGATTATCTGCTAGTTATTGTAATATTTACATTTTAAGCATTATTTATATTTATGAAGTAAGCTGATCACTCATTAAAATAATTCACTTGTCTTTAAAATTTGATTAGCTGCTACTTATTATAATATTTACTTTTTTAGCAATATTTTTAACAATATATATTATAAAGTTTGTACATAATATTAAAGACTGTATTTTGACAATCCCATGGTATATGACTTATTTTTCTATTTTTAGCTGTCTATAAGATCATGTATTCAAGGAACTGGTATGCAGAATTGAAAATTCTGGAAATTTTTATTTGACTGCCAGTCCTGATCTCATTAGCACCATAGATGAAAGACCTGGAAGTGTGGTTATCATCTTATGAATGATTGAATCTAGGTAAAAACTTGCTTTGAATTCTTGGCCTATTTGTATAAACTGAAGTCTTGTTCCTCACTATTTTTTATTTTCCCTTGTTTCCTACCAGTATTATTTGATTAACTTTATTAAATATGTATTTTTAAATCATTATGTTAATGTGTTTTAAATTTTTTAGTTATGTCTAATTAGTACAGTATTTTATGCAGTAGTTTATGCAGCCTCGTGCTTAGTGAGTATCTAAAGCCAGATTTAAACATGTCGCTGAGCATGTACAGAAAACAATTTTAGATTATAAATTATCGCTAATTAATAGAGATTATGGTTGCAAAAACCATATTTGACACATCTATAGATTAAAATCTTTTTTTTAAGACCAAAATGAAATAAATTGATGCAGTAGTTTTCTCTCCCAGACAGCCCAAAGAATCGGTCTGGCTTAGCAACTTAAATATATAGATACTGTGATGTTCAGTAGATAGAAAGGCATTAGTAGGTTTGATATTTTGTACAAAATTTGTAATTTTTTTTTATATTCGTGGAGTTATAAATATTGTCTAAAATTATTAAAGTGTTGGTTTTTTTAAAGATATTGTGCTAATAAAAAGCTTTGTGTTGACAAACATACATTTACAAACTGTTGGGCTTTTGATGCTACAGAATTAATTTGACTTTTACTGAGAAAATATTGTTTACTGTGTGGTTAAGAGAAGGAAAATTTCACCTTAATTTTTTCAATGTTGTATTGGTAAAATGTATGTGGAAATTAATCTTATCTATCATATACTACAATGTCTTATTTTTCTAATTTTAATTTGGTTCAAATATTTCAAATTATTCTTTAATTTTCTGCTCTGTTAATTTATGAAAATAAACTTTGCTAAATACATACAAGCAGTTTAAGATGATTAGTTCCTATAATGTAAAGAAATTTCTGCCAATAGCTCTTGATATTTTAATTTTTCATGTCTAAATTTTAAGTAAGTTTTCAGAGAGTTGATATATTCATGTAAATAAATATGTACTAAAATTATTAAAGATCTGTGCAGTGTCAAATTTGCCTCTGGTGTTAATTTAGTTTGCATATTTGAAATTGTTGTTTTATTTTGTACTTTGATAATTTAGCAAATAAATAAACCTTTACTGATACATACCTGAAGCATTGATATTATAAATTGTATATATATATATATAGTTAAGACAAGTTCATGCAACATGAAGAAATTTTTGATTATGAAGTAAATGCTAGGGTTAGATTTCATAATAAGTTAACTTGTTTCTAAAAAATTAAAAAAACTAACTTAATCAGGCATTTTTGTTTGACTGTTTGGGGCATATATAGCTATTTTTCTTTTGACTCATTTACTGTACTAATTTATTTTTATATTAACAGCTTCTGTCGGACTGGCTTACCAGGGAGAAGTCATAACGGAAAAATTTGTTGAAGACTTAATAAAGGGATTTTTCCATTTTTCGAAAGACAGAGAAGGACGGAGAGAAAAAAGAACTGTGTATTTCTGACAATGTAAAATTAAATTTTATTAAATTTTTTGTTAAAATAAAAAAAAATTGATGAAAAGTTGTGTTTTATTAAAATTACTATAACATGCTTTATTAAGATGCTGTTTTAAAATATTAAACAAGGTAAGTCCAAAAATTGATATAAAAGTTTTATGGAAAGTTTTAAAAAAATCAGACCTCAGTTGTATATATTGTATCAGACCTGAAGACAAATCGGAAGATAAAGTGTTTATAAATATATATATATATATATATATATATATATATATATATATATATATATATATATATATATATATATATATAATGAAAAAAAAATTTTATAAAGGTAATCTTACAAAAAGTATTTGTCATATCAACTCAGCATGAGTGTGCAATTTGACACCAGTTGATTATAATGGAAAGGTGTTTATATAAAAAAATTTATATATGTAGTAAAGTGACCGATTAAAAACAACAGGTAGCATTGATATTATAAATTTTATATATATATATATAGTGACATGAGATTTATAATATCACTAAGGATATAATCTATAAGATTTATTCTCTTTAAAAAGATATAAAGTGTTTAAAACAAAACACTTTATATAAACAATGTCAAGCAAAATATAAACTGTTAAAAATAACATTAAAATTAAAATGTATTGTTGCTTTTTGTGCATTTTAATATTTAACTATGAAAACTTTTTGATTTCATAAAAGAGTGAATTTTGCAGTTTTCAGACTACTTTTTGGGGAAAAGAGTTATACATTTTTCAACCCAGCCAACAACTCTTTGTTCATTGGGCCAATTTTCAAACTATTCAAGGGTCAATAGTTTGACATTTTGCTAATTTTCAGCAGACCGTTTACAATGGTGATTTCCCTTTTTGTATATTCAAAAAAGCATTTTTGAATAGACTATTTTTATATAAATATACTTTAATATCCTATTTCATATATTCAAAATAGAATTTCGAATATACTATTTTTATATAAATTATTTGTGGCTAAATACTAGAACTTAATAAACTGTTTAAAAAGGGGAAATCCTCTTTGTAAACGATCTGCTGAAAAATAGCAAAATGTCAAAACTATTGACCCTTGGATAGTTTGACTGTTGGCCTGATGAACAAAGAGTTGCTGGCTGGGTTGAAAAGTGCATAATAGCCCTAAATAAATTTAATGTAGGCTTACCTACAAAGTTGACTGTTGGGCCAACTGAATGCCTACTGTTGACCAACCTCGTGCCAACGGCCAAATCATTTAAATCCAGCCTTTGGGCCAACAGAACGCCAACCGTTTCCCTACAAATCCAACCGTTGGGCCAACAGAACGCCAACCGTTTCCCTACAAATCCACCGTTGGGCCAACAGAACGCCAACCGTTTCCCTACAAATCCCACCGTTGGGCCAACAGAACGCCAACGGCCAAATCCTGTAAATCCAATGGTTGGGCCAACTGAATGCCAACCGTTGGGCCAACTGAACGCCAACCGTTGGGCCAACTGAACGCCAACCGTTGGGCCAACCTCGCGCCAACGGCCAAAAACCACCGTTGGCCAACCATGCCCGAAAGTGGTTGGCCAACGACTTGCCAACGGTTTTGTGTTACTTGGGTTCTGGGAGACCCCCAACATTCGGGGGCCCCTAGGCCCGGGCCTACTGTGCCTAATGGAAAATCAAGGCCTGAAGGAGCCACCCGAGATATTATTCTCCCCATATTAAATTTAAAATAACAACGAAATATTAAACAAATGTATTTGTAAACTTTTTTCACATTTTCATCACCAGGTGAAATTGCATTTTTAACATACCCTACGAACATTCTTAGTCATAGCAAACAACAAATCACATCATTCATGGGCACAGAAAATTTTCGTATCTGTTTGAAAAGTTTTCAGAGATAATCTCCATCGGATGATAAAGTGACACTTCTATGACACTGTTACTAATTATTGATGTGTGTCGGCAGCATTCAATGGAAAGAGAGGAAAAAAATATTTTCAAAAGGGGTGTCACGCAGTTTGTATTAAGCTTTCATCCCTCCGCCCACGGTATATAGGATCGCTCTAGGACAATTCATTCACATAAACAGCGGTGACAAAGCATATATATGCATGTGTATAATAGGCGACCAACTTTTACCGATGGTGTCATTCCTCTGGGGTTGAAGCGGGCTCTGGGATGGGCTTGAAAACTGAAGGGTGGAGGGCCTATATTCCAACCTTGAGACAAAAACTTGCGGAGACGCCTCGCCGCAAAACAATTTAACGCTTGTCACACGATTAGCATGCACCAGCCTCTAGCTGATTTTATGAAAATGGAATATGAGAAAACTCGATGAACGATACTCCCAGGAGTTATAAGTTACATCAAGTACACTAGAAATCAGTTAATCAGAAAGAAACGTGCAAACAGTAACATCTCACTGCTCATTTAAATGTCTCACTTGGAAGTTTAAAGGATCGTGGTCTAAACATTGGAATATTTTTTTTTTCTACTCAAGCATCTGTAGAAAAAAATTAATTATTTCAACAATTTGCAATTATTGATAAATATAAGTAAAATAACTATTACAGTATTTATCATTTATGATGGGCAGCGGTGGCTCAGTTGGCAAAGGCAGCGGGCCAGTGATCTGAACATCACTGGTTCGGTGCCCGTCGCTGACAAATCCGTCGCCGTGTTCATTAATGGTGGTCGGTGCACGTAAAATCTGTCGTGGTTGCAGTGTTCTCCAAGTTCTCAAATTTACCTCTGGAGATGCCGGGACAAGTGTTCCGGTCTCGTCACTTGACTCGGTTCTAAATTACGGGACCGGCTTGTAGGGGATAATGCTGGCCACCTATACGGTGTCCCCTTAAATGAATAGCCAGCAATATTGCCCTTTATCTGAGAACTAATGGCGTCATAGCCAATCTTCTGCCAATTTGCAATAAATAAATAAATTATTTATGAAAAATATCTATGGATAAAAAAAATAATTCCTATACTAATTAATATTCATGCAGCGGATTCCAACATTAAAATTCTGGCTGTTGCTCAAAACATGACTGTTCGGCAAATCACTAACTCCCCATGGTATTTTCGCAATGTTGACATTTATAGGGAGATAAATCTCCCCACTATTCAAAATTATCTTCAAAATCTTGCCATTAACTTCCATAAAGATTTACCAAATGATCTTATTAAAAATCTTGACGATTACGATCCTGCTGACACAGCTAACAAGAAACGGCCCCGTGTCATTCTTGCTCGTAACTTTTAATTGTTTGTCCTGTTCTTTGTTCGCTCAGTCTCTTTTCTCCCCCATGTTTTAGCTTTACTTGTACTATCGAAGCTTTTTGTTTTCCCCACTTTCTATTTTCCTTCCTACTTTCGTTTTTTACTGATCACTGAAGTTTTATGCATTGCTATATCATCCTACAGTGGAGGGCCCGGCCCATGTACTGTAGTTACCACTACTCTTCCTGAAGCTCCTGAAGCTAATTAATATTCCAGGATTAATTCTAATATTCTTAGCAGTGGCACTGAAGGGTACGATCTTTTTTGGATAAATTCGTAAATTCGTAAATCATGCCGACCACTGCGAATGCATAAACGGCAAGGTTATGTATATAAGTCACATTAACTAAACAAAACAACTTAAGTTCAAAAATAACATAGTTATTGCCTAGCCATATCCGTGGCAACAGACTCTCTACTTGGAGGTCTAAAACAAATTAAATTTTCGAGCTGGCCGTTTCCGGTTCCAGTCGACTTTTTCCTTTCTGTATTTATTTCTGATTACAAGCAAAGTTAAATTACATTCCTTCTTTTTGATTTCTATGTGTAACAGTAGACAAGTGGTATTACAACTCATACTACTCAAAAATACATCATGTAAAATTAATATCACAGACAATACATTAATAAATTCCCTCGGCACCTGTTTTGTACACACTGCCAACTTACATAATAATAACTAACTGTGTGTAATCTTGATCTAATTTGGATAAATACAACAATGACAAAAAAAACCTATACCATCATGCATAGGGGGTTGCTTGGCCACTAAGGCAGTTCACCGTACCCTCTCTTCCCTCGCATGGTTGCCCCACTGCCACACAATCAAAATATTTATTCCCAGCTGACATACTTAAACCAACACCTTCTGGAAACCTATATATACGCCCCTCAAAGAGCGGCAGGAATATTGATAATTAAGATAAGTGGAGGGGAACTGTATGAACACAGTTAAAACGCTAATGATAAACCCGCAAGTTCTTTCCAAATGGGGCAGACATACATCCAAGGGACATCTACCCATATACATCACGATTTTCGTTAGCTACTTTGAGATCCCCTATAGTGACATCATTCTATTGTTACAGCATGGAACTCGGCACACATAATGTAACTAGCTGCTCAAAAACAAAAGCTGCAATAGGAAAAAAAAGAGATATTAATAATTTAGCTAAGCTACAATCAATCAGAAAAGGATTCCACGTTAATATAACAGAAGATCGTGATATGCTTCATTTTCGAAACAAAAAGAATTATATAATATAACATACACTACAGACATTACTGTACGTGTCAAGGAAAAAGGGATTTAGGGTATCCAAGCAAAACACAAGAGTTATAGACGACAGATCGATGCCGACAAATCTTTTCCAAAACAATGATACTCTCTCCCCAAGGGAGACATAATCGAAAACAAGGGGGAAGAACGATGGATAATATAAAATAAAACTGAAGACAATGTTATTGTGCACCGAATAAACAGGAATGATTAAATGCCGATAAATATTTAAGCAAGATAAGGATAAAATCTGGATTGCTGATAAATTCCTCTGAAACTGCTATAAGCATATTATTACTGCTTCTAAAATAAATGTTATATAAAACAAGATAAATTAAAAAATAGTTGGTCTTTTAAAAGAAACAGGAATCAGGGAAGCTCAAATTGCAGCACATGGTTTAAATCCAATAAATCAGTTTATTACGTATAACTGCCATAAATGAATATTTTAAACTCCAAATCTTGAAACGTAGGAAATCTTTATGAAACGGAAAAAATTTAAAGGCAACCTAAGAACACTCCTTCATGATTACATACAATGAATGTTCCGTTAGTGAGTCAGTGATTAGCTGATTATCACTTTAAGGGCATGAAGTTTATTTTATGTGAAATTTCGCAAAAAAATTTCTCATAAAATGTTTTGACTGTATATATATATATATATATATATATATATATATATATATATATATATATATATATATATGCACCGAACAATTTTACAAAGGCTGTTTAAGTTTTTTACACATAATCACAGACTTTAGAGCAATAATCAACGTTAAAGCTTATTGGTTTGGTTTGGTTTGGTTTGGAGCACTATGGTTATTTTTTGCTACACGAGGGCTAATTAGACTGGGACCTACAGCTTAAAGCCGATTCCGAACGGCTACAAACATCTATGCCAAGAGGGACTCGGACCCATAGGCTCTGGTATCGAACGCTAGCGCCCTAGCCATTCAGCCATATGGCTAGTAGTGGGCTATAGTTAAAGCATATTAATCGTCATCGAAGTGTTTCAGCTTCTTTACGAATGTGGTACTGAATTTAAGGAGCGTGCAAGATATGTGAAGTTTATAACAGAGCCTAAACGAAATTGCTGAATCACTTAGATTTTTGTCTTAATTTATTTTCATCCTGAAAATTTTAGCTATATTCCAGGGTTTCAATGACAGACCAGGATCCTTTCGGTAGTCGCATACTATATGCTAGTGCCCAGGATCCAAATTTCGGGGCAGTCACTCCTCCGACAATTCGAGAACCCAGACTGGAGAGAGATATGTTTGTATTATGGTGCTTTGACACATACGTATATTGCCAATTTATATCACCACTTTTAGCTCTCTACTCATGGTGGTAGCTAGTTGACATATGCTTCGGCAATTCGTAACTCTTCTTTGCACATAAAAAGTACCGAATAGCACCATGAAAACATTTTAAAAACATTCTTTTAATTAAATGCAATTTTCTGTACAAAAGCTCCGTGAGTTTCTAATTACAAATAAATGCAGTGCGCAAAGGAATTGCTACGGCATTTTCATTCACGCCACCTTGTTTCAAATAGCGGACTAAACAAGCGTCTAGACTTCCAATAAAAAGATAAAACAGTGGACGGTGTTTTTTCCGGTTACCTGACACTATCTTTGAATCAAAATGACCTATGCAGTCCAAATCAGTGCTGATGGCTGAGATCCAGTTACTGTTTTTCCATATCACGATTAAACGCATACTGTTCACTGTTAAAATAAATTACAAATTATAAATATTACCTCGTAAAATTTGAATGCAATTAATGGGCATTTTATCAAATATATGAGAAAAGTATAATCCTGCACGAAAATTTACAGCGTGAGGTATAACTGAACCAGAATAAATAAAAAATGTCCCGTGGAGGTTATAAGGGGACCATCAAAATGTTTACGGCAGGGGTGGGCATTAAGTCAATCGGGATCGACCGGTGGACCGCCAAGACATTTTGGGGTGACCGCCTTTACTAAGACCTAAGACGCGCATACTAAAATAAACATATTTATGGAGACTAAGTATGCACAGGGCCCGATTTAACCTAATTGGGGCCCGGGGCAAAAACTTCTTTTGCCCCCCCCCCCCTCTGCTTCACTACTTCAGTAATGAAGAACTTAATACTTAATACTAAACTTTCTATTCGATTTGGGGGCCCCCCCTCTGATGTGGGGGCTCGGGGCAACTGCCCCGTATGCCCCTGCCTTAGTCAGGCTCTGAGTATGCAGACTAAGTCTTCTACTAACTGTAACTACGAGAACTAACTTTAGATAAAATTATTTATTTTTTAATGTATTTTGAATTGTTTGATAATAAATGCATCATCTGATATTGTATTTGTGGCTATTATTTTTATGTTTGTA
This sequence comes from Dolomedes plantarius, assembly GCA_907164885.2. Taxonomy (NCBI): domain Eukaryota; kingdom Metazoa; phylum Arthropoda; class Arachnida; order Araneae; family Dolomedidae; genus Dolomedes; species Dolomedes plantarius. Next base: position 184,628,637 of record OU015496.1, read on the forward strand.
TCTTGCATTTTGCTTTAAACGCGGTTTTAAAAGGGTAAGTTTTTTTATTGTAGTTATGTAGGTAAGTACATATTCCGCATTTATTATTAAATTATAATAAATATTGTAGACTTTTTTTTTTTTTTAAGCTCACCACACCTACGCCACTGGGTGGACCGCAACACCTTGAAAAAATTAGAAGTAGCCCGTACCCTGGAAAAGTTTGCCCATCCCTGGTTTGCGGGAACATGAAGTCCTGAAATACCCATATCTTTTAACGTCTTTTAACACAAAGGAATTCAGGGTTCACACCGTCGGCCACAACGGACACAATTTCTCCATTTCACTTCCGGACACATGCAATGGATATTTCTCCGGAAAAATATTTAAAATCCGTTTCTCAGGGTAACTTCCGGGCGTCCCAGAGCGAGTGTCCAGTATCCAACTTCCGTTCAAGTAAACGATTCTCCAAATCCGTACGTCGAAGTGTCATTGACGGATTGTCCTTTTCTAGTTTAGGAATGTACTCTAATCAGTACATCCCGAGTACTTTATTGCTTCTAGTATGTGTCCAATAGAAAAGTTAAACTAAGGAATGATGATAAGTAAGGAAAAAAAAAACCTCAAAATTTGTAATATAAATAAATTTACAAAACGAAACTCTATTCGCTAAAGTCAATACGTCTTCCTTCACCTGACGCAAGAAAACTCACGCATGAGTGAAAGAAACCTCAGGTAAAATTATAAATTTAAGACATAATTCGAAGATACAGTCGAACCTCCATATACCGAAGTAGCAAAATGCCGGGAAAAATTCGATATATAGAATTGATCTTAGTTTCATCATAATTCTCCTAAAACATTAAAATTAAAGCTAATTTTCGTATAAGAAACTCCATTTCCAATTTATATGCGAATCGCATTAAATGAAAGTTAATAACTAAAAAATAAATTAATGTGAAAGATTTATTGAGCACTATATACCTTTAAAAAAAAACAATAATCCAGTTAGTGGTTACAGTGATCACAGTTACATTCTTTAAAAAAATAACTACGAATGTCTTGCTGAACAGCCAGTTTTGAGGAAAGTTCATCAAAGAAATGCTCGCGTTTATTCAGTCCATTAAAAACTTCATCAGGGATGTTTTCCTCGAATTGAAGTCCACGAAGTAATGTTTCTAACGCCAAAAATTGGGAGATTTTATTCTAAAGTGGAATAAAATCTCTCAATATGTCGTGAAAAAAATTTCGATATATAGAGATTTTTTCGATATATAGAAACAGTTTTTCTATGTAATGAACATGGAGATTTGCTAAGAGTTCGATATATAGAAAATTTCGATATAGGGAAGTTCGATATATGGAGGTTCGATTGTATTTTCTTCTCTCCTAACTATGTGTCTTCATTTTACTTACGCTATATCTAAGCCGCGGGTGTAGAGAAAATTCAGCCGCGGTAAAGGTTTCATGTTTGCAACTCACGGCAGTGTTCAAGAAATTAGACGTTATTACATAAAAACCTCATGATGACTCAGGTATATGGGCAGGGAATGGTACACAAGGTACCATAATTTAGACTTTCTTTAAATAATTTCAATGAATAGACCATAAATGGCTTTTAATGACGTTTTCGTCCGATATTGTGATCTCTCTTCTGTAATATTTTTGCCCACATTACTCTTGATTACGTCATTTTTCACTACAAAAAAATGACGACCAACTTAAAGGTTTTGGGGAGACAAGGTACTCTTCTCCCCTAGGGAAGAAAATTCTAATGGACATTAATATATTCTAGACACATTTATTCCTATTGTTTAAGTGACTGAATATTAAAAAATAGCCTAAAAAACAAATTAATAAAACAATAAAGCTGCCTCTTATATCTATTTTTGAAATTTCATTAGTATTAACGTATAAGTGAGAAAGTTTATTTCTATCTTTTCAAAAGCTTCTAAGGGAAATTTGAGGCACTGAAATAACGGGACTCGGCTATCATACGAATGACATCGGAAAACGATTTTCACCGACTGTTGAAATTCGAATAGTTGAGATAGTTCTGAATAGATATAAGGTATTGTCTCTTTTCTGAGATACACAGGCCCTAATTCTCGTTTGCGGTTTAAAAACCGATGTGACCATAGAAAAAAATTTTTTTTTGAAGAATTCATGATATTAATAATTGTTATCATAAAAAAAATCAAAAGAAAACATGCGTAGATAGAGATAGAGAATAAATCTATATATATAAAACAGTTCCGTAACTGACTCATTCATTGACTGACTGACTGACTGACTGACTGACATACAACGCACAGACCAAACCGCTGGACCTAAAGGGCTGAAATTTTGCATGGCGATTCTTCTAATAGTGTAGGGGTGCACTAAGAAAGATTTTTCAAAAATTCTTCTTAGATTTTTTTAAATTAAATTTTTAAGCTGTTTTTTAAACTTTTTTTACGTTTGCATTTAAAATAATACATTGAGGGTTATAAAATTTATATCACGAGAAAGATCATAAAAATTCCTTCAAAATGACATTTTTTTCGAATTTTTACCTCCATTTCCTGATTTTTGGTGAATTTTTAAAGATTAATTTTTAGAATTTAATTTATTAAATGCTGATCACGTGATTTCATTTTCTGGTACTTTCAATAAATTTATCGTCACGTGCGTAACAACTAAATAGACAAAAAAATATTTTTTTCTTGCTAATACGGCAGACGATTGGACTTTATTTTGTCTATAAAAATATCCCTTACGATTTTTTTATAAATATGTTTTTTTTTACATCAATTGTATACATTGATCGTCGTATTTATTATAAATATATATATATATCTTTTTTTTTGGAATTAATTGCATACATTGACCGTTGTATTTAATTTCAATGTACTCCGTAGCGAAGCGCGGGTTTTCAGCTAGTATCAAATATAAACCTACTGGATTATTTTAGGATTTGGATATATTTTTACAGCACATGTTATTACACATCCACACTAGAGATTAACGAAGCATGAAAATGAAAAATAATGCAAATCACAGACGCTGGCCTCACTTTGTTTTCCGTTTATTTAACTTATTTGAACAGATGCTGAGAACAGATGGCACTCTCCTATACACTTAATAATGAAACAGAGACAGAAACAGCTTCGAGTATATTCATAAATGACGTGGGGGTGGGGATAAACTAACAGTCTATGCAAAATAGTAAAACTAGGAAAATAACGTTTCCTAGCAGATGGAAATCCAGGAATACAATATGACCAACCGCTTTAGGGAGATACGTTGAACTCCCGCTTACCATCAGTTTCATATAAATATATTAAAAAATAAATCTGTTACTTCACTTCCCCGTTACTGGGATTAGAACCTGGCTTTTAATCTCGAGCTTGCTATACAACCGACTGAACAAACCATTGATTTGAGGAACTCCAAATAAAGATTGCTAATCCTAACGTTTTGTCATTTCTTTACTAGATTGACACTGTATTTTGGCATAAATATATTATTTTTATCAGCTATTTAATTCATTAATTTTATTTATTCGACAATTCTGAAGTTTTTTTGTGTCTTTTTGAAACTTAATATTTGCCATATGTTAGCCTAAGTCTCTTTACCGTTCTATCAACACTGGGGCTCCCCTTTTTCCAAAAAGTTCAAATTTGTGGTGGTAGAGGCGTAATCAATAATACATGTTATAGCCACAATTCTTTATTAACATTCTACGCGGCCACAAAACACATTTACGCTTATTAAGACTGCTGTGTACTAACCCTATTGGATTCGCTAACTTAATGTTAACCAAGGGAGAAAATGTGTTCAAGGATTGCCGACTTGGATTGAATTTTTTTTTTTTTAAATTGCACTTCGTAATAGAGAAAGGAATTTTATACCTTGGGGCATTTTTTGATTTAAAAAAATGCAAATAATATTTTTAAATTTAAATGATTCGGGGGGAAAAAAACCTGGTCAAGTGTGTTTTAAACGCTCCCAAATGCCTTTGGTGGACGAAATTTAAAAAATGGATCCTGTTGCAAGGTGCGGAAAAGTTCAGGCTATCTGAAAATACCATTTTTAGCATGTTTTTATTAACTTGTTTTCTTGTTTGTTTGTGTGTTTGTCCCTTACAAATCTTGCAATCGATTTTTAACTAACTTCCCGACTAGGTAGACATTTGAAACGTTTAGAATAGCTCAGAACACGATGGCAATGCATTTTTTTAATACTTTTAGCCATCTTTAAGCAGAATTAAATTAATTTTCAGTTATTTTCAGTTAATTTTGTTTTGTAGACTGGTGCAGCCATCTATCGCCCGGAACGGGAACGAAAAGTTAAATGCAAGTTAACTTCCAATTAACTTTATTTTCTTTCAAGTTGATGGGATAATTCATCAAAAAAATTTTTAAAAAGTATTTATTAATATACATAGAATTGTCAAGTTTATATGATTCAACAGAAAATTTAAAAACATGGTAAATGAAGTTTATTTTATCTTGTAATTATAATTGGATTCTGCCATCTTTAAGCAGAATTAAATTAATTTAAAGTTATTTTCAGTTAATTTTGTTTTGTAGACTGGTGCAGCTATCTATCGACCGGAAAGGGAACGAAAAGTTAAATGCAAGTTAACTTCCAATTAATTTTATTTTCTTTCAAGTTGATGGGATAATTCCTCAAAAAAATTTTTTTTAAGTTTTTATTAATACATAGAATTGTCAAGTTTATATGATTCAACAGAAAATTTAAAAACATGGTATATAAAAAGTTTTTTTTTATCTTGTAATTGTTATTGGATTATCAGCATTTATGTAGTTGTAAATAGTGGACAAATGAGACATTGAGTTGAGAAAATCCAACAGGGTTAGTACACAACAGAACGCCCAGGCAGAACGTGGAATAGAACCTGGATCTCCTAGATATCCCGGCTTTATGAAGAATACTTCTAATACTTCATAATACTTATTCCTCTAAACTCATAATACTCAATCCTCTGTAACGGATGAAGAATACTTATTCTTTATCCGTTACAGTTGTCCGAAACGAAAAAATAGCAAAAAATAAAAGAATACGAGTATTAAAGCTTACACACACATTCGTTAGTATGGATAATCAGGAATTTAGTTTAGATGAGAGTAATAGTGTAGATAAGATGGCTTTTCCTGCAATACTTCCTAAAAGGACGTGTGTACGTTTCATAGGACATCTTAGTAAAATCACAGAAACTCAATATTCGCTTTTGCTGTGGAGGTATTAAATGATAAGAACGTTGTTGCAGATCGATCGAAATTCCTCGCGTTTTATTACGCTCTCCGTACATAAGAGTTTTTCCACTTATGTAATCGTTAATCAGTAATGTAGGCAGTCATTCTTAGGGATACGTAATTTTCGTATTTACGAAATAAACGCGAATAAATGCGAAATTGCCGATATGAGCGAATAAATGCAAAAATTATTTTTTTTACTACTTTTCGGCGAAAACTCGGTGATCAACGGGTTTTTAAGCGAAATTGGGTAATAATAGTAATAATTTATTAACATAATTGCTTATCTATGCCTATCCAGGGTCTTTAACTGAGAGATCTCACTCTCGAAATTTGTTTATTACTTATTGCTAAAGACTTAAGGAATAGAATGTGGAGACTACTACAATGTTAGCTTATAACTAAGAATTTTGATACTTACCTAACCAAGTAAGTAAAATTGTGATTTTTTTTTAATAAATGCAAAATTTTTGAATTTATATATATATATATATATATATATATATATATATATATATATATATATATATATATATATATATATATTGCGAATAAATGCGAAATTTTATATACTGTAAGTTTTTTGGTGAAATTTCGATATTTTTTATGCGAAATTTGCGTACCCCTAGTCATTCTAAATAAATCACTTTGGCACAGCCAGGAAAATTTAGCAGGTAGAACGTCAGTCTCTAGATTATAGGTGACGTGGTTCCAAATCCAATTCCTATAGAACCCTAAATATTTACTAGTGATTTACTCTTCGCTGCGAATGCGGATAAATTTTTAGTGGTGACTTAAAGGGAAACTAGTTGGTACCCGTCAAAACATGACGGCTAGATAGTAAATAAATGCACTAATACACAAATTATACTCAACACATCATTGCCGAATGTTGAAAATCATAATAATGCGCAGAAACAAATTAATGTGTTCAAACAGCCTCGTGCTTAGTGAGTATCTAAAGCCAGATTTAAAAATGTCACTGAGCATGCGCAGAAAGCAATTTTTTTTATTTGTAAATTATCGCTCATTAAACAGCGGGAAATAAACAATTTCCATCAGGTTTAATCTTATATTTCACAAACAAAATTATCATAAAAAGAAAACTGCCAGAGAGAGATCTAGAGAGACTCCTCGGAATAAAAGTTTTTATCACTAAAACATGTCACTGAGTATGCGCAGAAACAGTTAGTTTCTAAAACCAGATTTAAACATGCCACTGGGCATGCGCAGAAATAAGTTTTTAATGGTAAATTATCGCTAATTAATAGAAATTTCGGTTACAAAAACCAAGTTTGACACATCTATAGAATAATATCGTTCGAGACCAAAATGAAGTAAATTGATGCAGTAGTTTTTTCTCACGGACTCAGGCCCAGATTTCCGCATGGGCAAGTGGGGCACTTGCCCAGGGCCCCCAAATTTATGGGGCCCCCTAATTTAGTATTAAGTTGTACATATTTTTGAAAATTTGGTTAATTCAGTAAAGGTGGGCAGTGGCGGATACGGAAAAAAATCCTGGGTGGGGCACAGTGTACCCACTATATTCATTTCAAAAGAAAATTTCCTGAATTTATTTATTAACATTAAAAGTAAATTAATTAACACATTATTATTATTATTTTTCAAATGTTTGACTTTTTGGTCGAAAATTTTTTGAATTTCCGGTCCGAATTTATGGGGGGGGGGGCCTTGGTGAGTGTCCCACATGTTTATGTGGAAATCTACACCTGGAGGGGGAGGGCACATGGCCTCCCTCCGGATCTGTCCTTGGAGGGGGCCCCCAAAGTCTGCTTTGCCCAGGGCCCCATTGGGTCAAAGTCGGGCCCTGCACGGACTGTCCAAAAAGACGGCTTAGCAACTTAAATATATAGATTATTTTCAAGTAATCTATATTTTGCCCTACAATTTAAGGAGGACACTGGTTTTTCACTATGTATTAACGAGTAGACTATCCCTTGTCAGTCTCCAGGAAAAATAGAAAAAATTATAGCAATTCTGCTCGTAAAATTCTTTTCACCAGCGTACTTATCGGTTATCTCACTGCAAATACATAGCACGGACGAAACTTTGCTAATGGGTAAGCTGGAGATGTCTACCTCTACTTATACTGTTTAAAATAGGACTTAGCTAAAATAATAATAAGCGTTAAATAAATTTACGAATTTTCCATGAAAAAAGTCCTATATAATACATTAATAGCAAGCAGTGCTAACATTTTTACGGATAATTTTGTTTGTTTGCCAGTGCGGGGTACTTGTCAATGAAGACATTCGCGAGAATAATTGGTCGCTTTCAATGGGGGTTCCGTATAGGTTGTTACGGATAATTTATGTTTTATTTTTTATGTTTTTATATGCTGTGAGGTTACTCCACAACGGACAATCGAGAGTACCGTATACATAAATATACATACATATTTACCCAATAACATTAACCCCTCAAAGTGGGGGTCGGATCCGACCCAAGGGTGTCTTCCCCCTCCCGTATTCTCCCATCTCATTGCAAGAGATCGAGTTGACAAGGAACCCTACCAGATAGACCTACTAGACTCCCCCTACTAGATATAGGAATAAGTAAATACGAGTGTCTGTTGAAAAACATTCATGATCACTAGTCATTTTTTAAATTTTAAATTTTTTTATTTCGATCTTAAAGGCCAAAAATGTATTATATTATTATAATGCATATACAATCGAACCTCCATATATCGAACTTCCCCATATCGAAATTTTCTCTTTATCGAACTCTTAGCAAATCTCCATGTTCATTACATAGAAAAATTGTTTCTATATATAGAAATTTTTTTCAAATTGGGAGATTTTATTCCACTTTAGAATAAACTCTTCCAATTTTTGGCATTTGAAACAATATGTCGTGGACTTCCAATTCGCGGAAAATGTCTCTGATGAAGTTTTTAGTCGACTGAATAAATACGAACATTTCTTTGAACTTTCCGCAAAACTGGCTGTTTTTTTTTTTTTAAAGAATCTAACTGTGATCATTGTAACCACTGTCTGCATCATTGTTTTTTTTTAAAGCTATGTAGTACTCAATAAATCTTTCATATTAACTAATTTTTTAGTTATTAACATTCATTTAATGGGATTCGCATATAAATTAGAAATGGAGTTTCGTATAAAAAAATTAGCTTTAATTTTTTTTTTTTTTTTTAGGAGAATTATGATACAATTAAGGTCAATTCTATATATCGAATTTTTTCCGGCAATTCGCTACTTCGATATATGGAGGTTCGACTGTATATATTTTTTTACTATTAAATGTATTATTTTTTATTAAATGTATATATATAAATATATTATTTTTTACATTTTTATGCTCGGAAAGTTGGCTTAGCTAACTTTTAAAACTAGGTAGATTAAATTACATATTATACCTAATATATCGAACATTCCCCGATACAACACATTCTTTGTAAATGCCATAGACATTTTCTTTGTTTCGCAAAATTACAATTCGTTGGTCATTATTTCTACAAAAAGGATTTCATTTCATGTAAAATATTATCATTAAATGTTATTATAGAACAAAAATGCTTATTGTGTACTTATTTGTACCAAATATCTCATCAAAAAAATTGATAGAGTTGGATCCGACCCGACTGTACCATCTATTTCGTCACAAACCACTGTACCGTTTGAGGGTTAAAATAATATTACGCAATCTCCATACATAATATGAAGGTATAAAGGAAGCTCACTAAAATATTGAAAAATTGACAATTTTTCGTATGATTATAATAAAACTAAGATACGATCGCATCTAATCAGATGTTTCTCGATCATTCACTCTTGAACAAAAAACGCCAGATGAAACTCACGAGAACGCTATTTTTCGGTTCCAAAGTCAGTAGGTTCGAGTCCTGGAGTTCGTGTGTTCCAAGCCGTTTGAAGAAATCAACTTCAAATAGTTGATAGGTTTCGAGTATTACGGTAATATTTTGCAATACGAGGACTACACTTGCAAGGAACTATACATCAAAGGAGATTCTGAACGGCTACAAACAACCATGCGTACCGTAAAATTCGAACCTGCAGACTCCCATTCCTAGGACTAGCACCTTAGTCATTCGACCAGCGTCCAACAACCCTAAACAGCAGGTTGCTATCTGTTTAACATCTGAGTAGTAAAATAATGTAGTAAAAAAAAAACAAGATATCTATACGATACAATACAACTCTCTTTACTGTTATTTATCTTTAAAATATATAATAATAATAATAAACTAAAACAATGACCGATACTTTTGAGTCCTGACAAACATATGTTGATTTACATAAAAAGATGTCAGCGTCATTTAATAACATCACTAAAAGCCAATTAGAATAGATATATTTAAGTATCAGCGACCCTTCTTCAAGTCAACATGAATCTATAAAAAGACAAGACACCGAGACATGAATACCGAACATAAATTATCGCCTAAAGCTCTTCAACTATTACCCGATACAATCGATAACCATCTTAGGCTATGTCATCAGCCGACTATTCCTAAACATTAACAGAACTAATGATCCATTATTTAACAAATACACCCATCTAAGGTACAAACAAAGCGTCAGAGTGTTGCATCAGGGCGATGACGTCACCACACCTGTATTAACGCAACGGCAAACAGCTGCAAGGCTTATTTCCCAAACAATGCACTAGGAAGAGAGACATATGTGATGCATTGACATATAGAGAGGCAAAGGGCCTCCCGAATGCGGTCAACTACCCTTCCAGATTCAATGCGCGAATAACTCGTGAATGCCCAAACGAATTCTATTGCCCAAGAACACGCGAAGTTTGGCGCGTTTGGGTCAAGGCTCGATCGAAAAGGTGTGAAGATTAAAGAGTCGTACATTCCAACGGCAACACACACCTGCCGTTTTGGAAAACTGAACACACTAAAAAGGAATGACTTATTTAAATTTTAGCAATTATGGAACTATAAAACATATCACAGTAGTGGCGTACATAAAGTCTATTCATCAGCAATAAAATTTTACGAGGTAGGAAGGAATGATATTTCCGACTAACTAAATTTGCATGGTTTCCTTTTATTTATTTAATTTTTTTAACCCTTCAGCGGGCATGCCCGTGTACAAAGTGCAACATTTTCGTAATTTTAAATGGTTTGTTTTTACATCTACGGTTTGAATATTCTAAGCAGTTTCTATTTATAGCTACACCCTTTCTAATGCAGGTCTGATTTTCTGACCCTTGTATTCCTTTCCATTCATTGATAGTCGTGATTTAACCGTGGTAAACCAGCGATTATACTGGATTACAAATACAACAAAAGCAGGAGTTTATGTAGTCGATCCAATGTGCAGCTATTACACGGTATCCCGCATATCACGGAGATGATAATCTCATTGTTTTTAAGTTTTGGGTAATAGGAATCCATTCGCAAGTTGTCCTTAGATCAAATAAAAAGTTTTGAAATAAGGCGATTGTATCTGCATTCTTTGGCTTTTAATTATAAATATATCTCAATACTATCATCATTTTATACCTTGTCATAAAACGCAGAATTATTATTTTCAATTTGAAAAAAAAAAGTTTATTACAAAAGGAAAAATCAAGGTTGAAAGAGACGTTGCACTTTGTGCCACTCGCGCCTGCTGATGATCCAAAAATTATGGTTAAAGAAGAATGTTCCCTCTAGACCAGTGGTCCCAACCTGTGGGTCGTGAAGTTTGTTCTGAGGGGTCGCCACTGTTTTATTCAGTTAAAATAACTTTTAACCGAATTTCACCGAAAAAAATTGTTAGTATATATTTAGCATGAAACTGTAAGGCAATGATGTTATTTAAAGGGAAAAAAGTCATTCAATGCGCAAACCCAGTTCGTTAGAAATCTACCACCTTTATTGGGTGGTCAATGGAAATCGCGGTTACTTACTACGTATAGTACACAAATTCTACTCATCAGTTTGTGTTTCATCAGTCTGTCCTCTCACTTTAGTCACTACTATTGTAGTTTCTCCAACGGACTAAAGAAATTTTATTTAGTAAAAGTTTTCTTTATTATTATTATTATATAAATCTGTATCAATATGGAAGGTGCATTATTTTTCTTCAGGTTCTGCTCTGTTCTTGCTTTTACACACCTTTCACTGAGGGATGAATGTTTTTTTATGTTCTTACAAATTTCTTTTTGGTTTGATTAAACAGTTCGATAGAATTAAATTATGGAAAATTTAGTTTTTTTTTCTTTGTCTTAAAAGTCCTTTTTAATGAAAACAGGCAGAAAGGGAAGATGCGTAGAAACTAATGAAGGGGGTAGCGACTGGAAAAACACTGGGGAAAAAACTAAACTAGCCCATGCAATCGCTTCTTTTGAGCTGCCTGATATGGAAACTTGTTTACAGTTCAGTATTTCAATACGTAAAACTCCTATACTGCATCGGTTTTAATTTCTTACAAACCGCTAATCAAGGACATATAGGCTGCAATCGCTTTTTTTTTTTTTAAAAACAAATTGAACCAGTTTCAACTGTTTAAACAACTGAAACTGGAAACATTTTATCTTTTAGTTTTTAAATAAGTTCACATTCTCAGTGATGGGAAGTTATAAATTCTGGAGTTACAATAATCCGCCATCAACTAGTAAGTATTTTCTAATTATCTATAGATCACAAAAGAAAGGGGGGGGGTTGAAAAAAATACGAATTGTCTGACAGAAGTTCAGTATAGCTCATAAATAAAGGAATATAAAAGACATTATCAACAAGAATAACTGAAAATATGTCAGTTTTTGTTATTGATTAAATCTGTATAAATCCAGTGGTGCAGCGAGCATAGCTGGCGCCCGGGGCACGATACCTTTTTGCCCCCCCCCCATGGTCTTGGGGACCATTTGGCGCCCCTCTGCGAATGGCGTCTGGGGCATGATAAACCCCCTTGCCGTACCCTCGCTACTCCACTGCATAAATCACTAAATCTTGGTCGTGTAAAATCCTTGAACAAGAAGTTTTAAACACTGGACTCCCGATAATGCACCGGATAAAACTCTTCTTTTTTAGTTATCCCTGTATCATAAAAGAAAAGAATTAGAAACAGAAACACAAATTGTCTGACAGAATGTCAACATAGCTCGTTAACAAATTATTATTAAAAAAAAAAAAATCGAGGAGAAAAACTAAAAATTTATAAGATTTATAATTAATGAAAATCCATAAATGTCACTAAGTGAAGTTCATTTAAACCTGAAAAATGATTTACTTTAACGATGAAAGGGCTATTTTTGGACTAAAAGCGTTTTTGGTTACACTCGTTCACAAATTAGCCCGAAAATTCGAAAATAAAAGTTTATTCCCCTATAGGAACACAAGATACAAAAACCTGGTATAAGAATGCCTCTCATACAAACTGCTTTTTAAGAGGAAAACACTAAAGAACTTAACCTAATCCCCCATATTTCGTAAGAGGAAGCTAATATCTGTTGAATCATTTTAAAACTTAAACACTTAAAAAAAAACAAGGAAAAATATTTACGACAAAAAAAAATGGAAAGGAATATTTTGAGCACAGCCCAACGCTTTTTCCTAGACGAAATAGTTCATGTTTTCTGCAATTACTTTCGTAAATGCAAATTCCATTTTTGAAATTACAAATGTCACGCGATTTATAAGTGTCGTTTATTTTAGGAGGATAGAAAGACATCTATAAACTAAAAGCCTATTAATTTGTATTATTCTATACAAATGCTGAAATTTGCACCATTTACCTAAAATAATTCTGGCTCAGAGTGCATCCAAACATACCATTGAAATCGTAGGGGCATGGTCGATTCAAAATTAGGCTAACTTCTTCTAGTTCTGGAAGTTCATACATACTTATAACCGAGAATATAAAAAATGTGGGGTTTAAATTGGGATTTTGGGGCTCAAATTAGATGATACAAATGGAGAAAATTCAGGAGAGGGAAGGGATGAATAAATATTTAGTACTGAGATCCCCAACTGTTTGTTCTATTTTTCTTTTTTAGTACACACCCGCTGCAAAGAATGCTTATCATTCATTGAAAAACTTATCGTGGCCATACAGGTGATGTCGACCGCATTATCAAATCTAGAGCGATCCGGGGCCTCCACACAAAAGCAAGCGATTCGCGACGCACCTGTGAGGTCAGCAGAGGGTCAACAACTGACTTACCTGTAGGCTTCCGCCATCAAAATACCGCCGCAGAAAACGATAGGCATTCATACGAACAAGAGAGCAAAACTTTGTATAACGCAGGAGTTGAAAGCTTTGCTCCATTGAAAACTAGTGGGCTGCAGGTGAGTGGGGAAAAGAAAACCAGGGAGTTGGTCACTAAACCGATTCGAGGGGTTCTACAATAATAGATATCCGAGGTCCAGCGATGTGAATGTGGACCCCTCCCATCTAATAATGTCTACCAGGCGATGCAAGAATTATGGTAGGAGGGGAAGGTAGAAGATTTGACATACTGGCCGATACAAGAACTGCAAGAAAAGGTGGGTTTGGAGGGGGGGGGGGGAGAAACTTTTGTATGTCATAGTAGGGGAAGAAACGTTCATATTGGTAATACAGAAAACTTCGATTTCATACGGATGATTAGGAACGTAGGCCGTTGGGCAGCAAGGTTATTTCCCTACACAATACATGAATATTGAAAGTTTCAAAAGAAATCGCGAAACTGATTTCTTGTTTTATTCAACCACAGGAATCGGATATTAAAGAATATAATTTCCAATGCAGACGTTTTTTGGCTCAAGGGCAAACAGCACAAACAAAGGCAAGCGTGAAACGTAAACCGATTATAAAATTGTGTCTATGAACGCGATTCTATACTGAATATATAACTCCAGATATATGAACTCAAACATAAAAAAATGAATTCAAAAGACAACGAAGGAAATTAGTAAAGAAAATCAACAATTAAAAACATAGATTGTGTTCTATCGCCTGAATTTAATTCATCCCTAAAAAATTAAATTTAGGTTTCTTTTGGTTAAATAATGTCTTTGGTTTATTTTTTCAGTTCAACTTTCCTTTGGTTGAACTGTACCGCTTATTTTTTTCAAAATTCAGCTTTATATCACGAATGAGACGAAATTCTTACAGACAGGAGTAAAATAATAACGTTAAACAGAACTAACAATTTCAGATATACATATATTATAGATATACATATATAGATATACATATATTATAGATATACATATATATTAATTCAGATATACATATATTCAGATATACATATATGTATAAACCTGACCTGCACAACTCGAAATGTAATAAGGGTCCTATTACTTTATGGGAAGCAAAAAAATAGAACAGATGGGAAAGCGAATAATATTTTATCTAACAAAAAAATAATCACTGATTATTTTAAATACTAAATAAATATTGATATTATTGCTTATATATTCCTTTCGTAATATTGTAAATCTAAAAATAATCCGTATTTTTTTAGATTTATAATATTATGCGTCTTTACAAAAGGCTACGCGGGCCATATGCGGCCCGCGGGTTGTATGTTGTGCAAGCCTGGTATAAGCAATTCAGAAATTAGGAATTCTCTTTTCTTCACAGAAACTCTGCTATTTTGAAATAAAAGTAGATTTACCGATGATTAATCATCCGTTTCTAAACAATACTGCCGAATACGAATTCGTGAAATCGGTATACACGTACAAGCTGGCCTGAAAGTATTAAAACGATGCGTTAATATTCAATTACGCCTGACAATGGCCGAATTTCTAAGACCTGGTTTTTCGGTACAGAAGCCGAGTTCGAGTTCTTAGATCTTTATGTGGTCCTTCGAAATCAGCTTTAGACAATAAATCCCGGTCCTTTAGCGATATTGTAGTAAAATATAGGGTGTCCAGGCTAAAGGTATTCAAAAGTCATGACTTATTTTTTACGGAACTACCCATTAGAATTTAAAAAAAATTTAAATAGAAAGAACATCTCACCAAGTTTTAATATTCAATCATAGATTTCTGTCATAGTATCATAGATTTCGATGTGTGCACCTTTCGTAGCACGACTAACGTCTAAATGGTAATCCAATTCTCTCCAAGTGTTTCGTAGAATATCAGGCGTTATTAGACTTTTTTGCTAGGGGATTCATTAAATCCGTTGTGTATAAACAAACAAACAAAAATTGAAACTGAGGATGAGTTCAAGAAGCGTATCATTCAAGCAATTCGTGTAATCACTTCTGATATGCTACGAAACACTTGGAGAGAACTGAATTACCATTTAGACGTTTGTTGAGATACAAAAGGTGCACACATAGAAATCTATGATAATATGATAGAAGTCAATGATTGATATTAAAACTTGGTAAGAAGTTCTTTCTATTAAAATCATTTTTTTTAAAAATTCTTACGGGTAGTTTCGTAAAAATAAGTCATGACTTTTGGATACCTTTAGCCCAGACACCCTGTGTTCTATCTATTCAAATTTCGATATCTAAAATCTCAAATAGTTCGTGGGAGAGCTTCGAATGATGAGTCTTTTGTAATCCTTTTAATAGACTTTATTTCACACGTAGACAGACGCACATGAATCACAAACAAAACATGTATATATATATACTCAAATCAGAAGGTGGGGCGATCGTAAATCTCAAACCGAGACACACGTCTGTACATTGTGGCTCTCGGCGCTCAACTGTCTTTTTCTCGTGGAGTGGCAAGCCAAAAATCGGCGTTGCCACTCCACTCAACTAAACTGCAGATCTCGTGCCGGCGACACCCTGTATAATGGCGTTGTAAAGATTGACCAACCGATCCTCGATACGTTAGTAGAGACAAAATTACTCCATACAATGAACAATGCTTAAATATGCTTTATATATATATATATATATATATATATATATATATATATATATATATATATATAAAGCATATTTCAGCATTATTCATTATCCATATAAAGACAAGTTATTTTTGAGCACCTAAAAAGTATTCATCCACTCCAAAAGAAACATACAAATTGCTTTTGATACATAGCAATAATTTTAAAGAGTTCTAAGCTGACGAAAGAATCTCATAATTTTTACCAAGACACTATTCATAGGAGATACGGAGAAGCCAGCTTTAAAGGGGAGAGCACGTTCTGCAGCACAATCAATTTTTGAGAGATTTATGACTCTCAAAATCAATTTCGCCACGCTCGACCACCTCTCCTTATGTGTGTTGACAGGCAATTTCTTCTGAGACAACTGAAGAAAAATCAAGAGCTCCTTAACTTGCAGTAGAAATGGAGAGCAGAAGAGTTGCCGTTGTAGTCAATACTCTGCTTCAGTGGTCGCGAAACACGATGGGGTCGTGAAAAATTCGCTCATAGTTTGAAGTACATTTAAGTCACATTGAACTAGTTAATTAAAAAATATGCTTTTATAATTTTCTATAATTACACATTTTTAATATTTTTCATTTATAATTTTACATGTTAAAATATATGATATGGTACTGTTAAATAAGGTGTCAAACAGTTTTACTATAAAATCTGCACCAGAAAAAGGCTATACTCCCATTGCTTCTGTTATCTAATAATGTATGACGTAACGCCTCCACTCACTTGTCTATGTACGCCCTCTAGAGCCATGTATGAATCAGAACAAACTCTGTATCGATGTTATCAAGGATCTCCTGCAACAAGTGGAGTTTACTATGACAAACAATGCCTCGCTATTAAATTTTTATTGCTTTTACAGTCCATTGTGCTTATTTTCTTAAACATGGAACCTTCTTAAACACGTACACCTCCGTGCAGCTTCTATTTGCTTCTACCTATCTGTGTGAGACAAGGTTTTCAAAATTATTAGCTGTAAAAATCGAACAACGATATAGGCTTAACTAATCAATAATTTTAAAGAAATGATACGAGATTAAGATGATACGAGATTAAGATGATATGAGATATAAGATGATACGAGATTAAGATGATACGAGATATAAGATGATACGAGAGTAGCACTCTCACATATTACCCCAAATACTGAGCAAATATTATCGGAGGTTCAGGCTCACCCTTCTCATTATTTTTTTTTAAATTTTAGTTCTAGATAAATAGATGGAGTTTTATAATTTTTAATGTTTTAATAAGTCGTGTATAATTTTGAAATAATGCTCTTTTGTAATTTTAATTTTTGTTAATTTTTACCTAATTAAAGTACACATTAATATATCTGTCGCGTTATGGCAGATATTTATATGTCCAAAAAATTCAATTTTATGTTTAAATCTGATATGTCACACTTAAAATTGATTCTTTAATGTGGCAAAAGCTGATACGTAGAATTATGAAATAATACTAAGTTATTCGTATTGGCAAATGCTGTTATGTATAAAAGAGTTTTTTCTCAAACCTCCCCAAAAATTTTAATCCCTAATTGAAAATTTTCATTGAGGACCAGCCATATGCTTGAGGTTGAATATGAGTATTAACTAAAGAATATTTGAATTGAAAAACTTAATTAAGCTATTTTATATTTCACAACAAAAATTACTTTCCTAATTTGCCGAAAACATGAAGAAATGACATATCCACATCTGCCATAACGCCACAGATTTTAAAATAAATGAGATTAATTCATTTTAGTTTCACAAGATTGTCCCAAAACAAGTGCAGAAGGTAAACAAGGCACATTTTTATCGTTATTATGCAAAGTAGATATATACCCAAAATCTACAGTTATTGATTTTTAAAATAGTTTGTGAAAATTGGTTTATTTCTATTTTATATTTTTTGTTAAAATTTTTCTAATTTTTTTTTAATTTTAAATTTGCTAGCACCAAAACATGTTCATTGGGGGTGGAGTGTTTTTTTATTGAAAGAAAGTGGGTCGCAGTCGAAAAAAATGTGCGCACCACTGCTCTACGTCATGGATTCAAACAAGAAGGTTTTTGAGATCTTGTTGTACGACGGTAATTCTTCATCGGTAAGAGAAACTGAAAGCTGTAATAAGGCTTCAGGGGGAAAATATACAAGAATGAAAGTTCGGCGCTCAGCAAAAAAGTTATTCGATCAGACGAGGGTAAATTCGACATTTTTGGGTGCGATAACAGACGAACTGATTGGCGAAAAGGAAAGTTCGAAAGTTACATTGACCTCAGCGAAAAGCTTATACGGCGGTTTATATATTCACATATTGTATACTCGCTTTACAACACTTAATATTATCTTATATTACATTATTATACAAGTTTACACATATTGAAGTCGCATTATTATTTCACATAAACATAATTTTGTTCCAATAATAGACACATTTCCAAGATCGATATTATAAACAAGTATGCAATACCATTTTCTTAGCTATAATACGTAATTAAATTCTCAAAATACTATAATACAATATACATTGATACTAATTTATTTAAGCAAATATGTACAAAGCCGATCAAGGTACATGTTCATAACATTGGCATCGTACCAAACCATTTTAATACAATTAAATACCACCTAATAAATACAATTACCTATGTGAGTATTTCCGCAGTTAAAAGGTGTTCCGCTCTTAATGCAGATTCCTTTTTTCTAAAATACTTGTAACTAGTTGCATGTACTTGTTATAACCCCATTTGTTCACAAAATAATATGCAAAGAAATATAAAACATAAAGAAAAAATATAACATAAACAAATGAAGACAAATCAAAACAGCTCAACAAGAGGCTAAGAAACTACGTGCGAAAAAGGCGTATGCTGGTCCATAAGATCCCTCACAATATTCTTAATAGCTTTCTTACAATAGTAGTCACAAAAGATCTTATACAGATCCCAATTCTCAAATACTTTTGGTAAATTTCTTCTAATGATGTTATAATTGTCACATTCGAATAAGCAGTGCTTGACCGTTTGAATGGCCCCACATGGGCATTTATCGTCCTTCCTATGGAAGCGCTTTTGGTCAGCGCCAAAGCACCCATGTTCAGTAATGGCTTGATTGATCATAAAATCTCCATAGAGTCTGCTTTCACTAACATATTTAAAGATGTTATATACACTTGTTCCCTTACTCGAATTATCCCAGTTAGCTTGCCATTCCAATTTCTCTTGGTGTTCTATCTTTTTATTAACTTTCGATTATACTTATAATTGGTTTCTGCCTCTTCCAACTCCGTAGCCTCTTTGGCGGCTTTATCTGTCTCTTCATTTCCCTTTATACCGACGTGCGCTGTGACCCAATGGAAGTTTAATTTTAAATTTTCTCTACTAATGATACTTTTAATTTTTTCCACCTCAGACCCTTTATAATTACAAGTGCCTAATGACTCCAGGGCGCTTCTAGAATCAGTATACACGTTGCTTTCCCTCAAACCTCTGTTCTTCATAATTCCAGCACTTTCTGAATAGCCCGCACCTCCGCCAAATACGAGTAACCGCCAGCAATTCTTTCTCTACTGGAAGGTAACCCGTCATTTTGACGTCATAATACTAATAATGACGTCATAATGGATAAAGTATATGAAAGTTAAAAAATATCCCGCATTATCTAACAATATTGCATTTAATCCACACCTTGTAAAAGCAAACCCTTTCATTATTTTTCATTTATTTAGTTTTTCATGCGATTGGAGTAGTAGACTGCCATCCAACCCGTCATTTTGACGGCATAGTACTAATAATGACGTCATAATGGAAAAAGTATATGAAAGTTAAAAAATATCCCGCATTATCTAACAATATTGCATTTAATCCACACCTTGTAAAAGCAAAACTTTCATTATTTATTATTTATTTAGTTTTTCCTGCGATCGGAGTAGTAGACTGCCATCCAACCCGTCTTTTTGACGTCATAATACTAATAATGACGTCATAATGGAAAAAGTATATGAAAGTTAAAAAATATCCCGAATTATCTAACAATATTACATTTAATCCACACCTTGTAAAAGCAAACCCTTTCATTACTTTTTATTTATTTAGTTTTTCATGCGATTGGAGTCGTAAACTGCCTTCCAGTTTTTTACAGCTCACTACGCGATATGAATGCTTGAGCTACTTGATTCATTCACATTCAAGTTTGTTTACTTTCAGAATTCATCGCAAAAGTAAACAGATTTTTAAAAACTGTTAAATATACAGCTAAAAGCATCCAATTTTTTTTAGTTCTGAATGTTTTATAGAAAAATAGGCTGAACAAACGTGATTTGGTGGAGAAGATATTAGTTTTTAGGTAAGAAAAAATTCTGATCCACATCTGAAATTGAAATTAAGCCTAACCGGATGTTTGTTTACCGAGGGCTTCAATTGAAAGATGAGTACAGCCCGGAAGTGTTATACAGAGACAACGGCTATTATATATATAATAAACTTCTATCCGTTCTTCTTTATAATACATAGTAAACAACGCCCGAGCCCACTCTGTCATGAATTTTCAACCCGTCTATGTAAAAATCATGGTCCGAAATCGGCTTAGCATCTAACGTCCATTTAATTACCATGTTTTTATTAACTTGCTTTCTTGTTTGTTTGTGTGTTTGCCCCTTACAAATCTTGCAATCGATTTTTAACTAACTTCCCGACTAGCTAGACATTTGAAACTTTTAGAATAGCTCAGAATACGATGACAATGCATTTTTTAATTACTTTCAACCATCTTTAAGCAGAATTAAATTAATTTTCAGTTATTTTCAGTTAATTTTGTTTTGTAGACTAGTGCAGCCATCTATCGCCCGGAACGAGAACGAAAGGTTAAATGCAAGTAAACTTCCAATTAACTTCATTTTCTTTCAAGTTGATGGGATAATTCATCAAAAAATTTTTTAAAAAAGCATTTATTAATACATAGAATTGTCAAGTTTACATGATTCAACAGAAAATTTAAAAACATTGTGTATAAAAAGTTCTTTTTATCTTGTAATTATTTTCATTATATCTTCTATATTCTTTATCTGTTTAATACTGATTTCACAATTGGCACTATTAAATACCTCATTTCCAATCATGATCTCTTTACTTTCATCAAATAGCTCATTCAGCTGCTTATTTTCTTTAGCCTTAATATCGAGTGGGACACAGTCCGCCAGTACGTTTAAGGCATCGGTTGCTACCGTAGAGTAGCACTTTGTAATAGCTAGCAATGAGGGTCTCTGCGCTTGCCTGATTTTAATTTAAAATTTCTCTTGGTCTCTAAACCACACCTCTGAGGCATATAAAATTTTTTCTATGACTATTCTGTAAATTTCCTTAATGATTTCAGGTTTCAATCCCCACGTCTTTTTCACCAAGCGCACCAGTTTATACAGAATGTTAATTGACTTCTCTTTGACCGCCTCAAGATGTTGTAGAAAATTCAGTTTGTGGTCTAAGATGACACCTAGATATTTTATTTCCTTTTTATATTTAATGCTTTCATTCTCTAGCCTAATAGGCGACTTTCTGCTAATATTCCCTTTACATGCTACGATCGTATAACAGCACTTATCTATGCTGTACTGCAGCTTGTGTTTCTTTGCCCATTCTTCACACTTATTAAGCACTACTTTAGCCAATTCAGTGAACTTATACGCACTGTGCTCTTGATCAGTATCGTCACATCGTCAGCATAGGCCTGTATATGGTAATGGTTTTGCTCATTTTGCATTTCTAACAGCTCGTTAATGGTGATCAGCCACAGCACAGGCCCCAGAGACGAACCCTGTGGCACACCAACATTATAGGCATGATCTCCCTTCTTCAAAATCAACTTTCTTTCATCTAAAAAACTAATTATGATCTTTCTCAAAGACGTATTTATCTTCAAATTCTTAAAGGCATCCTTTATACTCTTTTTCCTTATGGAGTTAAATGCATTTTTAAAATCCAGCGATATTAAACACGTATGTTGACCATTATTTTTATTCTCCTTCACAATCTTCATAATATTGTTCAACGCACTAATTGTGCTCCTCCCTCTCCTAAAACCATACTGTTCATTCGATAACTTATGTTCCTTTTCCAGATAGATCACTAGTCTATTGGTTAGTATCTTGTCAAACAGCTTACCCATTACGGGCAACAAGCAAATCGGCCGATATGCGTTCGGGCGCTTCAGATCTTTCCCTTCCTTTGGTAAGTATAATACTCTGGCCCGTTTCCAATCTGTAGGTAAATAACCAGCATCGAGGCACCTATTATAAATACTATATAAGATCTCATCCTCAGTCGAAAAGGAAACCTTTGAGTTTGACACCTCGGACCCCCAGACCATTAAGGTCCGTCGTCCATGATACACCTGAAGACCAGTCACTACGTAGCAAGAGCCTGAATACGCAGTAGACGGTTAATTTCCCAAGTTCGGTGGCATTTTCCATTGCTGTGGGGCTGGAGGATGCCGGACAAACAGTACAGATCTGTCATCCACTCAAGGCACCCCCAGCCCCCTCAGCCGAAAAGAAAAAACAAATTACAGTAAAACCTCGTTTATCCGGATCAGATTTCTAAACATTTCTTTTATTTAACGTTCACATTAGATCAGGGGCCGACAACGCGGTGCCCGCGAAACAATTTTAAAGTTCCCGCCGTCTATCTAAATTTTATGTATCTAAATTTTATGTATTTGAGTTTAGAAATTTGATTTTAGATATCATTCATTATTTGAGTTTAGATATTTGAGAGAGATCAGTAGAGGAAAGATACTTGAGTGGTTTTTAAATTTATTGCCACAGGTAAAAGAATTTCTATTATACAGGAATGAAATTTGTTTAGAATTAGAGCAAAAACCTTGGTTAATTGAGCTAGGCTTTCTAACTGATTTAACTGTAAAATTGAAGGAACTTGCCAAACATTTTGATTCCTAATTGGAAGAATTTAATACCAGATTTGAAGAGTTCTAGGAATTGGAGGCATTCTTTTCGTTTTTTATTAATCCTTTCTCTCATACACAGGACGATGTGACTAATAAAATCGCAACATACAAGGTGCGCCCATAAAGTAACCGGACAATTTATTTATAAATAAGAAAAATATTACTCACCTTCAAATAAATTTAACTCCTTCAAAATAATCACCAAAGGAGTCTATACAATTTTTCCAACGTTTCTCCAAGTCATCGAAACACTGTTTATAGGCGTT
This sequence comes from Dolomedes plantarius, assembly GCA_907164885.2. NCBI lineage: Eukaryota > Metazoa > Arthropoda > Arachnida > Araneae > Dolomedidae > Dolomedes > Dolomedes plantarius. The sequence continues at coordinate 184,651,929 of OU015496.1, forward strand.
GGAACTAACCGTTCGCAAAATACGCGTAACATTTCCGAGACGTTTTCAAATCTCTCTCTGTCCTTTCATGGTCATCTTCAGCTTCGGAAAAAGGAAAAACATCAGCTGGCGATAAGTCGGGAGAATATGGTGGGTGATTTATCACTGTAATTGAATGCCTAGCAAGATATTGTTGTACAGAAATTGCTGTACGGGGCCTATCATTATCGTGTAAAAGAAAACATTGCCGAGAATCAAACAGTTCCTTCCTAACTCGCCTTATCCCGTTTCTTAATCGAAAAAGCACCTCCTTGTAAAAATACTGATTAATTGTTTGATTTTCAGGAACAAATTCGTGGTGAATAAGTCCTTTGTAACCAAAAAATGCAATCAGCATCACCTTAGTCTTTGGTTTTAAGAACGAATTTTCTCCACATTTTCCTCATCCTTTGAAGTTTAGGGGCGTCCTGTCTTTGGTTCATCTTCAATGCTTTCCCGCCCACATTTAAAGCGGTTGTACCACTCATACACTTGTGTTCTTGATAACGATGCATCACTATATACTGTTCGAAGCCTCTCTAAAGTTTCGGTAGCAGACTTACCTAATTTGTAACAAAATTTAATGTTACAACGTTGTTCCATTTCGAAGCAAATTTTTTTGTACAATGCCTTCTCAGTAAATGAAAATTACTACGGCGTTTTGATATGCAAACGACTAAATAACCCGTTTAAACTGGCTTTAACAAGAGTTGAGATGTCACTCTTTCTAGCCAGGTGATTATTCTTTTACCTTTTTTATTTTATTGTTTGATCTTTTAATTTGCCCGGTTACTTTATAGGCGCACCTTGTATTTTGATATTTCCAATACGAGGGATTGAGAATTTTAAATTATGATTATAAGAAATGACATTGAATTAAAATTACATCATAAGAAAGAAAAATTCTGTAATTTAGTGTATGGAAATAGTTTCCATTTCTAATGAATGTCTGATTTTGTGACCCTTGTATTCCTTTCCATTCATTGTTAGTCATGATTTAATCGTGGTAAACCAGTGATTATACTGGATTACAATACGACAAAAACAGGAGGTGATGTAGTCCATCCAATGTGCAGCTATTACACGGTATACCGCATATCACGAAGATGGACTCTCTCATTGTTTTTTAGGTTTTTAGACATAATAGGAATCAATTTGCAAGTTGTCCTTAGATCCAATAAGCCGGACAGTTTTGAAATAAGGCGATTGTATTTGCATTCTTTGGCCTTTAATTATAAATATATCTCAATACTATAGCTGAAAACACGCGCTTCGCTACGGAGTACATTCAAATTAAATACAACGGTCAACGTATGCAATTTATGCCAAAAAATAAATATATATATTTATAATAAATGCGATGATCAATGTATACAACTGATGTAAAATATATATCTCTCTCTATATATATATTTATAAAAAATTCGTAAGGGATATGCATTTTTTTTGGATAATATCCAATCGTCTGCTGCATAAGAAAGAGAAAAAAATATTTTTTTTGTCTATTTAGTTGTTACGCACGTGACGATAAATTTATTGAAAGTACCAGAAAAAGAAATCACGTGATCAGCATTTAATAAATTAAATTCTAAAAATTAATCTTTAAAAATTCACCAAAAATCAGGAAATGGAGGTAAAAATTCGAAAAAAATTTCATTTTGAAGGAATTTTTATGATCTTTCTCGTGATATAAATTTTATAACCCTCAATGTATTATTTTAAATGCAAACGTAAAAAAAGTTTAAAAATCAGCTTAAAAATTTAATTTAAAAAAATCTAAGAAGAATTTTTGAAAAATCTTTTCTAGTGCACCCCTACACTATTAGAAGAATCGCCATGCAAAATTTCAGCCCTTTTGGTCCAGCGGTTTGGCCTGTGCGTTGTATGTCAGTCAGTGAATGAATGAGTCAGTTACGGAACTGTTTTATATATATAGATTATCAACATTTTATATCTTGTCATAAAACGCAGAATTATTATTTTTTCAATTTGAAAAAAAAAATTATTACAAAAGGAATAATTAAGGTTGAAAGAGACGTTGCACTTTGTGCCATCAGCGCCTGCTGGTGTTCCAAAAATTGGCGCGCCCGCTGAAGGGTTAAAAAGTGTCAACATTTTCGTACCTAATGAAACTAAGGCTAAGAAGTAAAATTTACTTCTAAATGAATATATACTCTCGGTGATGTAAAAGTTTTGTCTTTAATGCAGAAGAAAAATTACAGCAAAAAAAATATTTAACTCACGCCTTTAGTTAAAGACTCGGAAAAAAATGACCTAATTTAAATTGTCCCGAACGAGATAAACAAAAATCCTGGAACATGTTTGCGTTCCTTGTAGCTAAGTTAAATGTGGCCACAACAAACGAATTGCCAGATTCAAAAAGATCTTCATCTAAAAATAAGATATAAGGATCACACTGGAATAGCAGAGTCCATGTTCCAGTGAAAGAAAATAAATATTGTCATTGGGATGTTTCTCACAACATACAATAGGGGATATTGAATATTTGTACGAAATTCACACTGACGTCACTTTCGAAAGGTTCTTTATTCTGAAATTTTTGGGGCTGACAATATATCGCTTTAAACACAAACACTATCAAAACCTTTAAAATATTTTGAAATAAGCATGAAAATTGATTAAGAATTTATGAATTTTTTTTCGCTACGGGATACTTTTATGTACTGTTTGCACGAGATAATTTAATTCGATATGATTCCAGAGGATTCTAAACATCATTTATTTAAATGGATGTATGAAATTCAAGTTATGGATCGATCTATGATAACGGTATTCATGAATCTGATGCGAACTTTAGTTTAAGAAATGTTCCATTAAAGGTAAAACTGATAATTCTCCTGCTACATACAACATTCATAATGGCTGAAGCTGTATATGTTGCGTTTCTTTCAGGGAACAGTGGCCGTTAAAATTTATTTTTTTTACTTTTCATCATAGAGATACGAAATTTTGTACATATATACATTTCACTATAAATATATAGAATACCTTAAAAGAAATTTCCAATCTCATTATAATTTTAAGATTTTTTAAAAATTTGAAATTTATAAACACAATTTAAAATACTCCTTGCTACTTAATGTTTGAGATATTTCCTAGATTTTGCATTTTAATCACTTTAAACTGTATAACAAACAAATCTGGGTATCAATTATTTAATACCTTGAATAGATAATCTTTGAGAGATTTTTTTTTCTGTATTCCATCCCGATTTTGATCAAAATTTTGCCTTTTGATAAGTTATAAATCAAATTTAATTACCTTAATGAAGTCAAATTGTAAAATGCATTCTCCAGTTTTTTTTAAACAGTATCAGGATTTTTCCTAATCAATTTCATGAATTTTGAACAAAAATTAAGTAGCATAGAGCATTTAAAAAATCTAAAAACCTTGAAAAATCTGTTTTGAGAAAAACAGATTTAAAGTTTATTACTACACTTACCCTTTATAAATTACTTCGTAGAAGCTTCATAAATGATTTTTTACTTGCGAAAACTATTTTGGTACTACTAATCTACAGAAATATATATATTTTTACTATAAAACAATCACTATTACAATGGAAAGATTTGCTCAAGTAAAGGTCCACTGTTCCCTAACGCGTGATACAGAATTATTTAAATACATTTTCGCAATTTTTCGTGTAGAGTAAAATTTACCCTTTTTTAATGTAAAAGTCATTTCAGTTTGGGAAAAGTCTGCTTAGTAAATTGATTGATTAGAACAGGAAACAGCTAATGACATGGCTAAATTGTTGGATAATTAACTAAAATACCAGACGGTAGCTCGTTTCTCATTAATTAACGAAGTAACATATAAAATATATTATCATTAAAGGACAATTTCTAGAAAATGAAAACAATGTTTTACGCGGTAATATCTATAAAATGTTTTTTTTCTTATTTTGAAACCTAAACTACCTTTTGAAACTCTTCCGTTTAATTTTCAGACATCGTCAGCCTAATCTTAACTAAAACATTTATTTTAGTTTGAAAATCCAATTACTTTAAGTAATGTATAGGAAGAAATTACTAAGATGTTATACAAATGAAGCTTTAATAGAAAAGTATTCATGGTTTTAACACACATGACGTTAATTTTTTGTTAATCCTCAAAGTTCTATTAGAAGAAAATTCTATAAGGCTTTCATTTAGTTAATGATCAACAAGGTTTTCATAAAATTTTCAATAAAATACCTCTAGGGTACTGTAATCATGGATTAGTTAAGGCATATCAGCGGTTATATATTTCGAGCTAATCGATCGAAAAGATTTCAATCGATTTCACGTCAGAATGACACGATGCTTACAATTTTCTATCACGTACGGGAAACTGATGTTAAGTTGATCAAAAATCTTTTCATTCGAAAAGTTTGCTACATATGTTCTTGATATACAACAACATAAACCCATGGTTGTAGCTGTAATATATACAGTAATACCGCGACATACGCTACCCCGACTTACACGAAATCGGAGTTACGCGGTTTTTGATTTAACCTTTATAAGTCCTAGAATGAAATTTCCCAAAAAAACTTCAAATGCTGTCTGGAACAAACTTTGTCCAATATTTTTTAAAAACGGAAACAACGCCTGAAACTCATCATATTGCTCGTGTAATAGAAGAAGTTATCGATCATGGAAGTCGATGGAGATGATGTCAACGAGCTGTTGGATTCTCATCTTGAGGAGCTGACAGTCGATGATCTCATAAAGATTTGCAACCAAAGCATCACTGAGGAATCCAACACTTCAGACCCAATTCCACAAGAAAACCTAATGACCATTATAAACTTACAAGGTCCCAGAGCAATTGAGAAAAGGTTACAGATTTTAGAGAATATAGACTCTAATAAAGATCGCGTGATCACGACAAAGCAGGGAATAAAAAAAAGATGTTAGTCTGCTATGAAGAAATTCATCGCGAAAAAAAAAAAAGGCATTAATACGGCAGACTACTTTATTGGATTCCTTAAAACCATCAACATATTTTTTTTTATGTAATACACTATTTTAATTTTAATATCATATTTTTACTTTAAACTGGTGTTTTTGTAATTTCTTGGTCCCAGTTAGTCAACATTTATAAATATTAATACGCAAAGTTGTACTCCAACTTACTCGATCTTTCGTCGGTCCCACCTATAGCGTAACTTCGGGGTATTACTGTACTTTCATAAATGTGGCAATAATCAAGGATGACTCGGTCATAGTTAAATAATTTCTTCCGTTTCATCCGCTTACTTAAAACTTTTCTACATTTAATGAACAATCCTTTACGTGCTTTACGACGAAGAAAATATGTCTCAACAAGTGACCTTTTTCTTGTTTTTCCTGACTGTATCAAAAATCCTTTATAATTTTGTGAAGTATAATGTCAGTGGAGGGATACCTTAAAATTTCTCAGCTGTAGATACAGTTAATAAGGTAAATGCACCTCTAATGGGCCACCCTTTAGAAATGTCGTGAAATTAAGGGTCTATTGTTACCTTAGGCAGTGGAAGGGGTGAGGGTCATTGGCTACTACCTGCGAGGATCCCTTAGCATTGGAATTCAGTTCATTCCTTTACTTTGTGCGAAGTGTAATAGCGCATACAGATTGGTACAGAGTTCTCTGCATCTGCCAGTGATTTATGTCTCTCTGTACTCTGTACTATGCGTGGATCGCCTCCTCTGGCGGTCCATCAAAGAAAGAGTGGGGGGGTCAGCGGGTCAAATGGTGTCGAGCGGGGTCGGGGGAGACACCACATCAAAGCAACCTTGCGGGCGGGAATGGGGGTGGTTCTAAATACCGTGTCTAATGTTACCGTGACTAATGTGATGACAGGAGTCGGGGATCTGCAGGCAGAGAACTCTGTACCAATGTATATGCACCATCAGGTGTATTCTGCTAGAGAGAAGAAAATTTGTGTTTGTTTTAACGTCTGCTTAAGAAATCTGATAAAGTAAGTGAATTTTTCAAAATTTTTTATTTAAGTACTATAATGCCTGTTTATTGACTTAAACTATTATTCATTACGATAGTATGTATAATTCAAATTGTACAGTGATTAAACGACAAAAAACTTAGATTCCATTGTCAAAATAGCGTGGCCCATTGTGGGATCACGAATTGTTACACTGTCCCTGTATTGGGCCAGCCCGTGTACTGGTATAAATTATTTTTTCGGAAATGTCAATATTTGCAACAACATACAAGCTGTGACAAGTAAAGCGGTACATCACCGGCAACATTAACCACAATTTTCAAGTAAATTTAATTTTAGATGTTTAAGTTAATACATTTATATTTCAGTTGTATTTCAGTTTTTATATATTTAGTGTAGTTGTACTGTAGTTATAAAATGAATAAACCGGTTTAAAAATATACATCAAGTTTTTAGTTCCTTTTCCTTCCAATTTTATGATATTGTAGAATTGATTTTTGTTCCATAACAGATTAAATAGATGGCCCATTATTGGGTGGCCCATTATGGGCACATCGGATAAAATAATGGCCCATTATAGGTGCATCAGGTTGGGTATTATTTATGTATATATATATTTTTTTTATAAATGCAACCAGTGCGCTCCAATTGCTACTACAGATGTAAGACAGTTATTAAAATGGCAGGTAAAAATTTGGACCAGTTTGCTTTATCTATAGCTGTGAAAATTCAGATTTGCTTCACTTTTTCTCTTAACCGGCCCATTACTGGTGCGTTTACCTCAAATGTCTCTTAAATCTGGACGAAGATAAAAATAAATAAATATAGGCAGTATTCGTTTTACTTTCAGATAAATATGACAGATATCGCCTCCTTATTAAAATATGAATGGTAACTAATCGGAAGTAGAGTTGTTTTAATCTTATTTTCATCGTATATTCATTCATCAACTTTTGACGAAAAATGGTTTATTTCAAATTTTTTTTCCCTGCGTTTATCGATTGAAAGAGGAAACTTTAATCAACGCCAATACCATTTCATTTTCATAAAACAGGACTTTGTAATTAGGCTCTGAACCGAGGAAAAGTAAAGGAAAATGATCAAATATTCTTTTAAAGATAGAAATAAATAACCAAAAGACATCGATGGAAATGCTCTCAGCTGACTAAGGCTAGTTTTTCTCCCAAAGTAATGAGGAATAATTAACTGTGGTATTTGAATTATCCATAGCACGGACGGATCAAAACTTCTGATTAAATTATCTCAAAATAAACGTAGTTTTGCGTGAAACATCAAGAATAGGTGGGATTCTTCGCAATCTAAGAATTTTTTGAGACCCAATTTGTTATGGTGCATATACATTGGTGCAGAGTTCTCTGCATGTGCCAGTGATTGATGTTCACTCTGTACTCTGTATATGCGTGGATCGCCTCCTCTGGCGGTCCGGATACATAGCATCAAAGAACCCGGGGTCAAGGGGGTCAAATGGTGACAGTGGGGGCGGGGGACACTAGATCAAGAAACACGAGGGACCTTGGGGGCTTGAATGGGGGGGGGGTTCTAAATGGGGGAATATCTGGAAGACACGTGTTCATTCACATCGCTTTGGACGGGTAGGGTTACCGTGACTAATGTCATGACAGGAGTCGGGGGTCTGCATGCAGAGAACTCTGCACCAATGTATATGCACCATGACGGGAGACACAGTGACGATTTAATGCAGTGAAATATTTTAGTGAGGTTCACGTTACACTTTGTAGGCCAGTTGGGCCAGTGATCTGAACGTCCCTGGTTCGATGCTCGTCGCTGCAAATCTACCACCGTGTTCACTAATGGTGGCCGGGGCACGTAAAATAGGGCGTGGCTAAAATGTCCTCCAAGTTCTCAAATTTACCTCTGGAGGTGCGGGGTCAAGTGTTCCGGTCTCGTCACTTGATTCGGTTCAAAATTTCGGGACCGGTTATTTAGCCAAGTCGGACTCCGACCCTTGTGGAGCTAATTCAAAACAGGAGCCTCCCCTTCATCGCCCATAGCCCTGAGGACTTCATCTGATGTTGATGTCGGTCAAGTGGCATAAGCAACAACAACGTTATACTTTTAACTAACTTAGGCATTCAACATTCTTATGCTGTTCATTTGATGTTAATAAGTTACCTGGAGCGGTAGGCAATCTCCTTTTGAACGCCTCTTCAGCTTTGCGGGTAAGAATTAAACCAGGCTCTGAAAGGTTGATCCCCCCCCCCCCCATCAGTGTGCAATAGAAACGATACAATAGAATTGGCGATAGTTGGTTACGTTATGCTTTTTCAAACCCACCCATGAGTATAAGAATGAGGCGCCGGGGATATGACACACTTTATGGAAAATTTATAAATGCATAATAAATGGTGGGCAAGGACGCCGCGGAATGACTAAAAGCATTACACAAAGACCACACAAACCGCAAAAAAGATATTAAAGCGAAACTCCAACGCCGACGGAAAAATTATGCACGGAACGGGTCCGAAAAACGTAGACGACTAAATTACGGAGATTACCGGCTCGAGGTACAGAAACGGAATAAATAATTACAAAATTTCGAATTCAACATCGGAATCTTCCCGAAAACAATTGCACTGCCATTAGCCTCTTTTCGAAAGAAAAGAAATGGAAGAAATAAATAAATAAAAACAGCACCGAGGCGCTTTAACAAAAACCTAACAACGTCTCGAATCGGAGATGTATTTTATTTCCTTCCTTTAGCTCTAATCTGCGGTTTTGTGTTTCCAACATTGCCTTCGTACTGACCTGCAGTCACGAGCTGGAGGCACGCAAGCACGACTCATTTTTCAAGGGGAACAAACACACAAAAGACATGTAACAATCTTATTTTTTTTTCTTCTTTTCCCGCTGGAGAACGGATGATTGGGCGTAAAAATGGCTAAAGTATCGCCAGTTATAAAGTACTGGGCAGAGAGAATTTACAGCAGGGGACTTCGCTAGTCGTATATTACATGTTTAAAGGTTATTATCTGTTTGCACAGATCAGAGTGTTAAGAAGCAGCCATTTTCGTGACTTCTGAGCATACTCACATACTTTTTAAACTGTTAAAGATGTTCTCAGGAAGGATGAAGGATGGTCGAAATTAGACACATTCTTTCACTGTGTTATACAAAAGGGTGAAAAAAACTGTTAGGAATTAATACAAATAAATTCACTAACGACTGTACTCGGAGGTTCCTCCAATAGCAATAAGACCTGAGTGTTAGAAAGCAGTCATTTTCGTGGCTTTTTAAACTGTTAAAGAGTATGTAACTTTGCTATACAAAAGGGTTAAAAAAGTGTTGGAAATTACTACAAATAAATTCATTAACGATTGTACTCGGAGGTTCCTCCAACTAGCAATTAGATCCTCCAAATAGCAATAAGATCTGAGTGTTAGGAAGCAGCCATTTTCGTGACTTCTGAGCATACTCACATACTTTTTAAACTGTTAAAGATGTTCTCAGGAAGGATGAAGGATGGTCGAAATTAGACACATTCTTTCACTGTGTTATACAAAAGGGTGAAAAAAAAGTGTTAGGAATTAATACAAATAAATTCACTAACGACTGTACTCGGAGGTTCCTCCAATAGCAATAAGATCTGAGTGTTAGGAAGCAGTCGTTTTCGTGACTTCTGAGCATACTCACATAGCTTTTTAAACTGTTAAAGAGTATGATGTAACTTTGTTATACAAAAGGGTTAAAAAAAGTGTTGGAAATTACTACAAATAAATTTATTAACGATTGTACAAGGAGGTTCCTCCAAATAGCAATAAGATCTGAGTGTTAGGAAGCAGCCATTTTCGTGACTTCTGAGCATACTCACATACTTTTTAAACTGTTAAAGATGTTCTCAGGAAGGATGAAGGATGGTCGAAATTAGACACATTCTTTCACTGTGTTATACAAAAGGGTTAAAAAAAAAGTGTTAGAAATTACTACAAATAAATTCACTATCGACTGTACTCGGAGATTCCTCCGAATAGAAATTACAATTATTGACGCGTCGAAAGAACAGCGAAAGACATATTTACATAATACGCCAGTCAATAATATGGAACTTGAAATAAAGATTTAGAAAATGAAAATAAATCTGGTTTTTAAAAAGTCTTTGTTTCAACTACAAATAATTTCACTGATGAATATACTAAAATTCCTGCGGATTAACAGAACAATATTAGGCTCGAAAAAAAAAGGGTATATTTGAATAAAACGCAAATGAAAAATAATGAATTCAAAAGTGTCAAATGAACTAAAAAATCTAGTACTATAAAAGTTTTCTCTTTTATCGACAAATAATTTCACTAATGATTGAATGTGCAATTTACGACTACAGTCATAAGCGAGTCGACAGAATAAAGAAAGACATTCTTCAGTAATAACCAATTCAATAATAACAAATTTCAGTACAAAATTTTTAAGTGAACAATAATTGTAGCACTTTGTAAGTTCCTTTTTTTCTTTTCAAGTTGGACACTCGGACTAAAACTAAATTCTTATATGTCCATTCTTCTGTTTGTTTTGGAGATGAGTGACATTGTTTTAAAGCAACTTAAAAATATTAATACAGATTTCAAAACTGCAGTGAATAGTTTAATTTATGAAACTGCAGTGAATAGTAAAATTACTTTGTTTTAAAGAAGCTGATGAAATTACTGAATATCTGCAGTTTTCTTTCAAAACAAATTTCAACCCTAAATAAGAAAACAATTGTACTCGGAAATGGCAATTAAAATACAAAAATCTCAGGCTTGACTACTCAAAAAATTAGAAATGAAAGTACTTTTGTCAAGAAAAAAATATATGTACATGAGAGGGCGTCAGTTAAATTACAATTAACGTTTAATTTGTTGAGACGAATAGAAACTTCACAGAGGGGTGCAGTGAAAGATGTATTTGAGGTTTATTTATTTACACAAAGGCTGTCCATGTTCATGATATTCCTGAGTGGCCTATAGGTAAATCTGAGGCAATGCTACGGCTTTTTTCTGGCCATGATTTCCTCCGCAAGCACCTCTACAGAATTAACTAGGCTCCCGACCCTCTGTCACCTGTGTGATGATAACCAGGAAGAAAAAGACATGCCTCACCTTACTTCTTGTCCTGCTCTACCTCCCGTTTCTTTATGGGAGCGCTATTGGATTGCCAGACATAAGTTGATGGATTAACTGGTGTCATTTTTCTATCTTGTATTTCTGTCTTTTTGATATCTATTGTCCTGTAATTATTGCCATTGGAAATAATTAAAAAAAATCCTTAAAGGCACTTAAAGTTTCGTTATTTCCAGTAATTTTGGTACTCTTTTTCCAGACCAGAATCCTGGCACTGCCACTGACTCTTTATACACGCGGTCGATAACGTTTGTTTTTCCGATTCTGTCTCAGTCGTTGGAGTCTTTTAAAGCTTGAAAAGTCGATCGCAGAAGTTGATCGAGTCATCATAATTTTCATATACTCAAACGTCTATTAAAGCAACAACACAATGTGACATAAATGTAGAATAGATTAGATAAACGGTTAACTTACACCTAATTTACGGTGCTAATAAAAGAATCAGGCGTTTAAAGAGTAAAATCAATGGTAGAGTTCGACAAGAACTCCAGGACTCTGAGACGAGATGACAAGAACTCAGACTGACGACAAGAACTCAGTTCAATAAGAACTGTTTAGAAATAATGACAATACTAAGGGAAATGATCGTCTATTCCCAGGAATCACTTGCGATCTTTGGGAACTGATCGAGTTGGCAGAATTATTTCCAGTAATTTTGGTACTCTTTTTCCAGACCAGAATCCTGGCACTGCCACTGGCTCTTTATACACGCGGTCGATCACGTTTGTTTTTCCGATTCTGTCTCAGTCGTTGGAGTCTTTTAAAGCTTGAAAAGTCGATCGCAGAAGTTGATCGAGTCATCATAATTTTCATATACTCAAACGTCTATTAAAGCAACAACACAATATGACATAAATGTAGAATAGATTGGATAAACGGTTAACTTACACCTAATTTACGGTGCTAATAAAAGAATCAGGCGTTTAAAGAGTAAAATCCGTGGTAGAGTTCGACAAGAACTTCAGGACTCTGAGACGAGACGACAAGAACTCAGACTGACGACAAGACGACAAGAACTCAGTTCAATAAGAACTGTTTAGAAATAATGACAATACTAAGAGAAATGATTGTCTGTAATCAGGAATCACTTCTTGCGATCTTTGGGAACTGATTGAGTCGGCAGAAGTATTACCCAACGAATGAGTAGGGTTATGTTTTAAGTAGTTAAGACGCATTTACAGTCTTGATTACAGCTAGAAGAATATGATAAATTTTCTCACACTTAAAAAAACGCCTACATTATAAATTAATATTTCAAAGCCACAAATATTATTCCAAGCGAGTAATAGTCAGAATAATGAAAAAAATTAGTAATAACACCGGTTATTAAATGAAATAGAATGCAAAAAGTTAATTGTGTTTTTCTTGTTACGTATAACCCTACAGCTGATGATATATCGTTACGCATAAGACACGTGGTTTGTTTTGCATAAATATAATACACTTTTTTCAAAGTGTTCATTAATGAAGGCATACATACTTTTCGTAGCTAAGCCATACCTTTAAAGAACAGCAATTAAACTTGATTGTTTCATCAAAATGGTCCCTGTCGCATATCCATCATAAAAAAATTCGTTTTTAGGGTTATCCGAGCATCATAAAACAAAAAGATCAGAAATGAAATACAAATTGTCTAAGAGAATGTTTGCATAGCTGGTAAACCTGGAAGGCCTGCAAACTTTTGATAGAAAAAAAATTGAAAATCCGTGTCTTTTAATATTTTAATGAATTTTTTAATATTTTAATCTTTTCTTCATATAAAATCTGTAAATAATTTATTTTTATGGGAAAAAAAGGCCATTTTTGCACTATCCGTGTTTTGTGGTTTTTCGTGCATCGATTTGAATGAGTAATCCGAAATACGGAAATTAATGACGCATGTAATTAACTCTTGGAGAACAGTAAAACTTCTGTTTCCAGGAGCACTTTCTCAAAAGCTGTAATACCATTAAAACATTTATTTTACTCTATTTCTGGAAGTTCAACGGTCAAAATTCCTGCCTGTTTTAAAAATACATCCCCCAAACACTTTCTGCAGGCATCCCGTACTCCTTGTGGAGCCCTGACACCCGGAAAAAATTCCACAAATAAACCCGGGCAAGTACATATGTTTACACTCACCCCCCACAGCAGAAAAAAAGCAGAAAGGGGCGATATTTCCCAGAAAGGGGCCTCCTCACCCGAATTCGCGTCTTCGGTTACACCCCTCCTGAAAGAACTACTTTGAAGAGGCACGTTCAAGAAGGGGGTCAAAACGAACGAAGTTCGCCTATCAGCATCGATGCACTTGTGAAGCTTCTATCACTGCTTGTTTTGGCTTCAGTCTTTACCTGTTTATCTCTCGAAGGCTTTTCTCCTAAAAGCGAGAGTTTCTTGGGATTTCTCTAGAGATAGTGGGTAGCGAAGAATTTGTTAGATGACGATTCGACAGTAGGATCTTCTGGGAAGTGCTGAAGACTAAGCACTGTATTACCCCACATTCTCAAACACACACATACGCTATTACGAAATGACCCCAATGCAATACAAAAGACTTTCTGAATTGAAGTACACTGAATTTGAAGAATGTTTTGTTTTGTCATGGTAGCACATCAGTCAACATCCCAAGATCTTTAATCCCCTGATTATACCGTGGAGGACTTTTGTCGTAGTATTCCAAAGAGGGATTAGCAAGTGCTTTTCTTCTAATACGAAGACAGACATTTAAATACAGGCGGCGCTGTATTTAAAAATTTTCAGCTCCTAACTTTTTGCAGGGCATTTTAAATTGTTTTGTGATAAAATTAAAATAAAAAGATTTAAAAAACACACGTTGCATTCTAAAGTATATTTTCAAATGCAGAAAACAAAATAACAAAATATGTTTCTACTAATCTGTAATTAAAAGATACTGAAAAGAAGTTTTCCCACAGCTTAACTTGATGGAGTAGGGAGTTATAAATGATCTGCGACGGCAGCTGATGCACGTATTAAATTTAGCGTACCGAGAAAAGGAATAAATATTCATGCGTTGCCAACAGTTCTAAAACTTTGGAAGCGCGAAGGCAATTTTATAAATATTTTGATGGATCTTTATTTGTCAGTAGTTAGTTTCAAAGTCCGTAGTTAACCTCCAATGGCAACAAGCACTTTTCATTCTAAAATATGCCTTTTATGACAGTTCCAAGAAGTTCCAGAGCCGAAACCTTGAATGGAACTTAACACAGTAAACATGTCTAGAGTATTAAAAACAGATTAAAAAATATTCGAAATCCCAAAAATCAAAAGACATGTCCGCTCATGAATTTCTCTGACCGAGCTTAAATTTGCTAGCGATTAAAAAAAGAACTTTTCAGTCTGGAGAACAAATTATTCAGAGACGAGCAAAACTGTTTATTCTTAAAAGGGAAAATTTATTTTCCAGCCCTTCAAATGTCTAGCGCTTGTGACAATTACACAAAACTAGGAATGACGCCAACAAAGTGTATTCTTTTATTAACAGTGGTGTTAGAGTAGAAACATATATCACTGTTGTTGATGTGAAAGTATTCACAAGGTTGATAATTGTTAAAATGAACACTGAAATTCATGAGACGCTCATATGGGACACATGAACTTTAATATTGCTAAATAACATTAGGGATGCGACATCGACAACAAAACATCGATGTTTTGAAACATCGATATTCAATATTAAAACATCGATGCTAATAAAACGTCGCCCCAAAACCATCGATGTTTTTAAACATCGATGTTTATGAACTTTCATTTTTTAAAATTGGTTTAGTAACCTCTAAGATTAATGTTACTTCGGTTAGTCATGGGGGGGAGGGAATTTTACTCTCAGGTTGGGCTGTCACAAATAACAAAAACTTCGTTGCTAGAGTCAGCGTACATCGCAGAATTTCCATTACACATTTTATTACTTTTACCAGAAAATTGAGGAAGAAATTATTGCAATTTATTAACAAATCTTTTATTTTCAAATTAAATAATACAAAAGAAAATTACATATATTTACACCAATTTGAAGTACTGATGCAAAACCAACGTATGGGGGAAAACTGAACAAGCTTATTTTATCTTTACTGTAAATAACAATCATTGGGGGCTATTGGGGCATATGATTATTATTCATTGGTTCTCCATTGCCATTTGTCTCTAATCGTTCCCCCTTTTGTAATCGTCCTTCTCAGAATTCAGACATTTACAGAGTGGGAAAATTATGCTACGAGATTAATTTTTTTTTATTATGGTACATTTTCATTTAAAAAAAACATCGAGCACAAAACATCGATGTTAAAAAAAAATCGGCTTCAATAAATCGATGTTTAAAGCATCGATATTTTTATCAAAACATCGATGTTTTGAAAACATCGACATCGATGTAGCATCCCTAAATAACATATGCTCTTTGTCTGAAAATCATTTATGTTGTACTTTTCATGACCACCTATAAACAAAGACCCCCTAAAACCAAAGAAATTCCGACAGCAAGTTTTGTAACATATTATTTATGCACAATATTTAATTTCATATTGTGGACCGTATGCAAGGGAAAAGAAGAGAGATGTAAGGGCGAAGGGAGAGTTAGAAGCTCTGACCATCCACCAAATCGCCCAAACTTTTTTTACAACACAAATATAATTATAGATGTTTACAATGATTAAGCTTCACGATTGAAACAAAAGACAGAAAATATCCGATTTTCGCAAAATAAATTAAATAAAATACATACTTTTCAAGATATATTGGTAATAACATTTTATCGCACAAGTAGGTTATTTCCTACTACAGTGTTCAACTTTTAAAAAATCACCTAAGAATACACATTTTTTTCCCCAACAGCAGGACTTTTTCAATGTTTCCTCATGTTATTATTAATGAACACATTTAAAAAAAGAATGTTAAAAAAATTCAAGTTGGGAAAAAGACTTGATTTATATATATCCCATTTTCTTATCTGGAAGACATTTTCAGACATAGAGCTAGGTTTAATTGGAACTGAACGGTGAGGATATAACGACCGTATGCAAGGACCGGTATCAACCTCATCTTTAGTATCCTGCTGACAGAACTATACCGGGGATGAAAAGAAACTCAGTCCTAGCGCACTTTTTGCGCATCAACAAACGTTGTTAGCTTATTTGTAATAAACTACTACTCATCCTGCCAATACCTAAATAACAGAATGAAACACGGCCCAAAGAAGATCAGCTATCGCTCTTGAATGGCATGTATACCTCACATACTTGGCTGTAGTACTAGACATTTTGCTTTGCTCCAAAGTATCAATCAATGCGCGTGAGCAGAAAATCTCTATTATTCTCATCCTGCAAATACCTAAATTATATAATGAAGCACGACTCAAACAAACCCAGCTAACGCTCTGGAATGACATATCTATCTCGGACATAGCTGAAGTACTAGACATTTTGCTTTGCTCCAAACTATCAATGCACGTGAGCAGAAAATCTCTATTATTCTCATCCTGCAAATACCTAAATTATATAATGAAGCACGACTCAAACAAACCCAGCTAACGCTCTGGAATGACATATCTATCTCGGACATAGCTGAAGTACTAGACATTTTGCTTTGCTCCAAACTATCAATGCGCGTGAGCAGAAAATCTCTATTATTCTCATCCTGCAAATACCTAAATTATATAATGAAGCACGACTCAAACAAACCCAGCTAACGCTCTGGAATGACATATCTATCTCGGACATAGCTGAAGTACTAGACATTTTGCTTTGCTCCAAACTATCAATGCGCGTGAGCAGAAAATCTCTATTATTCTCATCCTGCAGATACCTAAATTATATAATGAAGCACGACTCAAACAAACCCAGCTAACGCTCTGGAATGACATATCTATCTCGGACATAGCTGAAGTACTAGACATTTTGCTTTGCTCCAAACTATCAATGCGCGTGAGCAGAAAATCTCTATTATCCTCATCCTGCAAATACCCAAATTATATAATGAAGCACGACTCAAACAAACCCAGCTAACGCTCTGGAATGACATATCTATCTCGGACATAGCTGAAGTACTAGACATTTTGCTTTGCTCCAAACTATCAATGAGCGTGAGCAGAAAATATCTATTATTCTCATCCTGCAAATACCTAAATTATATAATGAAGCACGACTCAAACAAACCCAGCTAACGCTCTGGAATGACATATCTATCTCGGACATAGCTGAAGTACTAGACATTTTGCTTTGCTCCAAACTATCAATGCGCGTGAGCAGAAAATCTCTATTATTCTCATCCTGCAAATACCCAAATTATATAATGAAGCACGGCTCAAACAAACTCAGATAACGGTAAAAAATGTCATATCTACCTCAGGCATGACTGGAGTACTAGA
The DNA here is from genome assembly GCA_907164885.2 of Dolomedes plantarius. NCBI lineage: Eukaryota > Metazoa > Arthropoda > Arachnida > Araneae > Dolomedidae > Dolomedes > Dolomedes plantarius. The sequence continues at coordinate 184,669,387 of OU015496.1, forward strand.
CGTTTTGCTTTGCTCCAAAACTATCAATGCGCGTGTGCAGAAAAACCTCTATTATACTCATCCTGCAAATACCTAAATTATATAATGAAGCACGACTCAAACAAACCAAACTAACGGTCTGGAGTGGCATATCTACCTCAGACATGACTGGAGAACTAGACATTTTGCGTTGTTCCAAGCTATCAATGCGCGTGGGGATAGAATGTCTATTTTATGAATGTTACATGCAGAAATGGATGCCCTCAATCATTTTCACGAGAATCGACGGGAGATAAGCGTTACTAAATGACGTCAAGGTTTCTGTTGGCAAAAAATCAGGAAGGTTGCTTCTCTCTCTCTATCTCTCTCACCCATTTTACACTCTCTCAAAAGTGAGATAATTTGTCGGGAACCAGCAACTCTTCTTCGGGGAAAACTATATTGGTGTGGATGAGGAGGAAACGTGTCCGATTCTCCAAGAAATTAATAAATAAACACCCAGTTCGTGGTAATTTGTAAGGCCGGAATTTAAATGGGAAGAGAGATATCGATTTCCATACAAGATTTTGTTTATATTTGTTCAGGTGCTGAAGGCGCCTCACCTTCGCACGACTGGCGCCAACTGAGCTCTTCACTCGACGGTAGGGTTTGGTTAAACTTAGAAGTATGTCAGTGAAATCAACAAACACAATCAAAGAGTGAGACAGGGGGGCGAGAGTTAACATGTTACTATCTCGACTCCGCTGGTTGACGTGTGAACAGACAGCTTTCTTGCTCTTTACAGTGGGCTTCTCCAAACTGTTGCTCAGAAGAGACTGTAAATGAAAGACGTGGAATCCCACGAACATGTAAACAAAACGACCGCTTTTGAAAAGCTACCAAAAAAAGTTTTCTGTATTAAAAAAACAAACAAACACAGTGATTAGAGGTAATTGAAGATAAACATTTTTATATAGTGTATTGCACGCAACAGCGTATTTTTTCACTATATTAAATTACTGCAATTTACAAAGAAATTCTATCAAAACGATCTACTGTAAACTTTTAAATGAAACGTAAATCTACATTATTTTAGCAAAGAAAAACTATTAATTAAATAATAAAGGGAAGCAAAAAAATTAACATTGCCTCCTTTTAAGTCGACCAACCATAGGAATAAACTAAAAGATAAGTTCCCGTATAGTGTCATCTTAAGGCTCGGTGCACACGAGCGATCCGGTGTCGTTGAGAGTTGAACTAACCGACTCACGTGGACGTGAGTCGGTTAGTCCAACTCTATGTAGTACTGCTTGATCGCAACTGCGGTGCCGCAACGACACCGGACCGCTCGTGTGCACCGAGCCTAAAGACAGACTACGGTGCTAAATCTAGGGTGACCAGAGTCCAGCATTTCTTGGGCTAACCGTCACTGCTTTTAAATCTTCTAATCTTATTTCTATATTTATGGCCATAGAAATTCTTTTACAAATGCTACGGATAATTTTAAGTTCAAATGCAAGTGTCAGCATGGCTAGGATTACGATACGATCATAAATAATACAATCCGTACTAATATGGCAGTTGGAAATTTCAAAAGATTTTTGACCGTTGAAATTCTTTTCAAAATGAATAATTTATCGGATTTCATCTTCTCTGTCACCCCAAACGTAAAACTTGAAAGCAGAGACCCAAGACTAGATTTCTTACATAAGCAGTTAAAATATTCCTATCATAAACTTCCATTTATTATCCTAATAGTAGACTTTCGTAATGATGTCGACATCAACGCTAAAACTACCGACAGTTAAGATTAAAAAAAACACCCATTACATTTCTACCACTGCTAAAACTACTCATCTTGGCTGCATTGGTAATTAGAATGTGACACGGTAAATAACGTGACACGAGGAATAAATAATTGTCTACTTTTCGAACACTATAAAGTAAATGTGAATCGAATCGATAAATTCAGTGAACGGTACATGGAACAATATAGTTTGCTATGCAAAAACCCTATGGGAAATCTGAAAACAAAATTCAAAATGCATCCACCGGCAAAATGCATCCTCATTTTGATGCACAACTATTTCGAAATTCTAGAAAGTAATTTGCATAATTCATAAGAAAAGCGCGACGTAAATCAGAGTAAAACGTCTGACAACTCCTTAATGTAATTCACATCGAAAAATACAGACAAATGAATTGCCACGTTTAGCGAAAATATTCCTGCAGCTTATATCAGCAAACGATTTGTGGAGGATATATTTTTTAAAATTATTATTAAAAATGCATTTTTCAGAAATTTTCTAATTTTACAGAAGTTTAATATTATGCTTCTCACTTTAGTGTGTGTGTACACAGTAAAACCCTAATCGCTCTTTTATTCAAGGGTAAAAATTTAAAATTTGAATAAAATTAAAAATTTTAAAAAAGGAGAGGAATTATAAAAATTTTATATTTAAACTTAATTTTAATTATATTCATAATTAAAATTTAAAACGAAGTATTTTAAGTTCGTTTTTTAAGAAAGGTTTTTTTTTTTTGTTTTTTTTTCAAACCTGTTATGTGTCATAAGTTGCTTTAACCGTACCTGTCATCGGTCTCAGAGGTTCTCAAACTGAGGACCTCCAAGGGTATGACCGTGACTCATAGAGTCTACTCGAGGAGCTCTCTTGTTGAAAACGGAGTTCTCCCCTCTCAAGACATCTGCTAAAACCTCAGAATTCCAGAAATCTTTAGGCAACTCCGTGACGCCCAGTGCACGCTCTTAGTTATTTTTTTGTTTTCTCCCTGGGGTAATTATTCTACTGCTATCTGCTTAATTATTTTCCTGCATTTCTATTCGCTCATTTCAGAACCACGCAGGGGCCGTTACGGCTTTAAACTAAAAATATGCAGCAGGAGATGATAGAGAGCATGAGCGGTTATATAGAAGGTCGATATGTCTACTATCTTGAATTAATTCTAATAAATTACGAATTAATAAAGCATAAACATAATATATTTATTGGACAAAACTGCCCATACACATTTCTTCTGGCTTATCCCTAAATTATGTCTTAATAAATTAATTAACCCAAAATTATGCGCAGACACATTTCTTCTGATGGCTAATTCGGTCTATTTTATCTAGTCAACCCTTCATGAAAACTGTAGCCTACTCATCACAATTTCGACTGTTGTCACTAACCATAGCCTACTAGCCACCATGACAGAACTTTCGAACCTACAAGTTCGATCAGCCTGAGGTCTGAGCTTATGTGCAACTTTTACTTATTTGTAACATTTATTTAATGATTTTCGCACAGACCACCAGCAAAATGTCCCCTTTTCACCATTTCACAGAGATTGTTATCTTGTATTTCATTATACAGTTTCTGATTGAAAATTGCTCATTATGATAATTTCGCTTATTAGAAACCATCACAATTCCTAACAAGCAAGCGCAATACATCCTTTCTGTTTTTTCAACAATGTAATCATTTTAAAATTTGGTCAATTTTTACCGCAATCGGCGATACTGCCCACAGCGTATCATATATAATGTTGCGAATCTGGGTAGGGCAGTAATAACTCAGCTCGCCTGACATAGAAAGAGTACGTAATTAGCTCGTATTAGCTGGAGTAAGGCGTTAGAAACAAATGACACATCGCACTGTGTAATTTCACGGCCGATAAAGTGTAATGAGAATCATTAATTGAAACTAATGTGAAATGCATGATATGCAAAAAGCAGTGCCCTCAAATTATAGTGTCGTCTATTTCGTATAAATTACTGGATCATTACTGGATGGTACGTAAGATTTAGTGACCTGCTTAGCTGGAACCTCAGTAATAATTCAAAGGAAGTGATAAAGCTGAAAAGTAATTAATTTGAGAAAAGGAATCAATAATATATTAGTATTACCTTTTACACAGTTCTCTAAACAATACTAACAGACTGAAAGTTGTATTTCCGATTTACTTCGAGCTAAAATAGACTACGGCACAAAACAGAGCTAAAAAATACCCAACAAAAAAATCCCCTAAACGAACGAAATGCATATGGACAAGTTAAAAGAATGTCAGTTATACAACCATTTCAGAGCAAAATGAATTAAAGTTACAGAGAAAAAGAAATATAAAGCAAAAGCAATCCTTTTTTTTTCAAATCCAGTATACGTCACGACAAGCAAGTTTAACTGCACCTGTAAATTCAGCATTAAAGATTACAATGTAAGATTATAGGTCGATTATAAAAATACAAAATTCTTTGTAACTAATCCATGCATATGAGCTATAATATATGTACAAAAGCAAAATTATATGTGTAAATTATTATGAAGCAAAACCCATCGATAACGTTAATGAATAAACAAATACATGCAATAAAAATTTAGGTGCAAATCTAAACATTAAATAAAAAATTCTAAAATATACAATTAATCGAATTTGCTTCATTAAACCATAAAAAAATGAATGAACTTAAAAATTCTATGACGACCGCACACACACCAGCATCTTTAACAACGATTACTCACAACTATCCAAGTAAAAATCTGCACTGCGTCTAATAACTTCTCACGCGATAGTGACTCGTTCATTCAAAAATTAGCCCCATCCCAAGCATTCTTGTGGTTTGATAACTGCCAATCATATTTTGAGAAGTAGGAAAGTAGTTGGGCAAGTCTGGATTGCTTAAGTCTGGATTGCTCAAAAGCTGTTACGAGTACAAGGCTGGCGGAGGTTGGAAAATCCCAAGATTTTAATCCAACCAGCTCAAGAAGTTCCAAGTTAAAAGACTGGACGATTGGATGCTATACAAAATTGACAATTACAGGCAGAAAAGAAGATGTGACTTAATTAAAAACTATTGCATCGCAAAAAAAGAAACAAAAGAGTTTTAGAATTTTACATATGTAAAATTTTACATATGTAAAATTTTTCATATGTATATGTCTAATATATATTCCCGAAGTATCCTAAATTATACAGTATTAAGCTTGAAATTATACAGTATTAAACTTTAAGCCTAAATTATACAGTATTAAGCTTGAACAGCTAAAAGTAACTGTTTATCTAACCACTTAAGCTTGCGATTGATTCACTAATGCGCGTGACCAAATCTTCCACCCGTAATTCGAAGCAAGCCATTAACTTGCAGCAAAATTGATAAAATTTCCCGACAAAAAGTCTTCCTATACATATTTCGACCATTTTTCTCATTTTTTGTGTGTATACCTGATACACTCAAAAGACATGATTTTGAAAAAATTAGAGAGGTAAGCAACTCCGATATGGCGGAAAAATTGAAAGGTAACCTGGGAAAACATCCAAGACTGTTTGTTCTGTTGGAAATCGTATGGCCACACACCCCGCAAGGAGGCAGTAGCAAATTTCAGTCTACAGACTGGACACGACTGCTTGGCAGAATATCTGTTCAAAATGGGTATATTTCTTACCAACGTTTGCCCCATCTGCAGCGCAGGCGTTATGAATTCGGATCACCTCCTAATTTGCCATGGATTAGACAGAATCTCCCAGAGAAACGAGACATCAGCAAATTGTATTGGGATGCAAGGACCAGTATGAACTCTCTTTGTGACTGAACTTTTTGATTGTGCATATTTTTCCAGTTTATTTTGTTTCTAGTTTTTATTGTTGGTTTCTAGTTTATATTGCTGTTTTGTTTTGTTTCCTGATCCTTTGTAATGTTGTGGGCTGCCTGATCTGTATGGATTAATTTTCGGAATAAATCCATATGTTACACACATATATTTTCGCAAGTTATATACGATAAGTCTATTAATAATTATGTGTTAGAATTATAGGCTTCAAAGCAATGTGGAATGTGCAACGCATTTCTTGTATTCCCTAGTAGTTTCACTGCGTTTTTTGACTTTTCACACTTACTTTCCACCTTCTTGGGCCGATTTTGTATAGGTGGAATACTTCTAGGAAAATATCCGCATTGTTTTGTTTGCAGATGGAGTGGTTTATCATATACAGACATCCTCCTGCGCGTTCTAAAGTCAGGGATATACATACACTGTAAAATTTATTCCGTGACATTTAGCCGAAACTTCGACAGAGAGTATTTCTGTTATCATAATTTTCCAGAAGTCCCCATCAATATTTCATATACCATTAGTAAAAGGAGAGCCACTCTGTTCTAGTGATTATAAAAAAGATTCATCTATCCAGGAAATAGTCAAATATTGCCAGACTTTGTAAATTTCCTATGTTGTTCCCTATCCATTCTTCTCTTCCCTGATAGGTTCATCTTCCATATCACGCCAAATTGGAAGCATCCCCTCTGCTATACATGAAGATATATCTCTATTTTAACTATCTTCATTATCATTTTGCTCATTCTCAACAGTTAGGACTCGACAATTTTTGCAAAATGCCAAAACGATACCGATAAATTTGCTGTCACTTTAATCACTAAAGCTTGTGATTTATCGCTTTCTTTTTCAATTAGGCAGAATTGTGTCACCAAATTCACTCTCCCTTTCTGTTTTGAAATATGCCTAGAAATATAACTAACTACAAACAACAAATTTGTTTTATTATTTTTACTTCTTTTGCCGTGATTAAATCAATAGAAAAGTAAGAAAAATTTGCAATAAACACACTTATCTCTATGCGAGGCTGTAACGTATCGCTAGTTTACGACACGACATATTGCTTTCTAACATCAAAATCAGTGGATTTTGTGGACAACTGTACATAAATGCGAGAAGACCGTTATTCTCAATTCTTACAACAAATTTACTCTAGACGTGTGTAGTACGTTATTCCAGCGTAAGTACATAGTTAACACCTCTACACATGATAGATTGCCCTTAAGTCTCACACTTTCGGCTCTTCTGTGCCATGGAAATTTATTTGGAACTTTACAGAACATAGAAATCTTCTACTCCATTACACCGGAAGGGGCCCGATACGGTTGCAAAGGCCCTCCAGGTTGTGCAAGAAATCTTCTACTTATACGAACATTGATTTTATATTACATATCAATATGTGTGTGTGTGTGTGTGTGTGTGTGTATAAGACGCCTGACCGACACTGTGAATTAAGATTCTTTTGAGTCTCACAGTTTCACGTAGTCCATGCAACAGCCATTACAGCTAATCGCAATCGGAACAGAACATTTCTAAAGTGTACAGGAAATACGGATTGTTTTTATGTTCTGCAACTAAACTTCAGCGAGACTCTTTCTTCTACATTCCCTCTCATTAAGTAGCAAGTAGCCTTGCGGCTTTTGTCTAATGACGAGGAATGCGAAGGAGCTACAGTTGAACTTCAGTTGACTCATACAGCAGGGGTTTTTTGTACATACATTTGGTAATATTCTAGTGGGTGGGATCCCATCGCTGCCATTATGATCTGAAAATTAACAGCACAAGTAATATTACGTTTAATAATTTATTTTTATTTAAAAAAAATAAAAGATTGAACTATTCTAACGACCAGTTCCACACTGCAGATAAACAACTCTTAATTAACTAAAATATTCAACGGAATTACGAAGCGCAAATCTTCGAATTTCTTAGCCAAATACATTCTGCAATCTGCCGTAGCTTGATCTTTTAAATAGATTTATCTACTTTAAATATCTAAAAGAATTCTAGTTTCCCTTTCCAGCCGAGTTCCCGGTTAATATCTCCATTCGAAATCCATGTAGTATTAAATTGAAATATGTAACAACGCTTGAAAAAAGTCACACTACAGCTAACATTATGCTACACCAGGGGTGTCAAACTCAAAGACTAGCTTGGGCCAAACAAACAAGGTTTAACTATAGGTGGGCCGCAAAAAAAAAAATCAATATTAATAGAAACGTAGGTTTATTTACCTAATTACAGTATATTCAACATAAATATATGCATTTTGTTTAATAATATCAAAAAAGAGTATTATTAAAAAAAACATTTAGCGAATTATTCCTATCTTATTATAATTCTTCGTCGGTTATTTTATTATATATTATTGTGTGCCAATATATTGGCCGTGCCGCAAAAATGGTCGTCGTGGGCCGCATGATGCCCTCGGGCCACGAGTTTGACACCCCTGTGCTACACGATCACATACCTTCCAGTGCTAAAACGCTCCGACCTCCGAGGTTGACAGTTCATAAGAATTCCAAAATTTCAATTTAACTTCTCATCTCGCTTTCGGCCCTTCCGAAAAGAGTTAGAATGAATACAGGAAATGAATAAAGTTAACTTAATTTGTTAGAAACTCGTCTACAAATCTTACACATCTTTAAAAATCTAACTTCATAATTTAAACACTACTAGTTGTTGCCCGTCAAAACATGACTGTTGGATAGTAAATAAATGTACTAATACACAAATTATACTCAACCCATCATTGCCAAATGTTGAAAATCATAATATGAAGAATAGAAGAATACACTTTAAATTAAAAATAAAAATGGCAGAGAGACAGCTGGAGAGATTCCTCGGAATAAGCAAATTAACGCGTTTATGAGGCATTGTGCTTAGAAAGTGTCTAAAGCCAGTTTAAAACATGTCACTCAGCATGCGCAGAAACAAATTAATGTGTTTATGTGGCCTCATGATTAGTGGGTACCTAATGCCAGATTTAAACATGTCACTGAGCATGCGAAGAAAGCATTATTTAATTGTAAATTACCGGTAATTAATAGAAACTGGGGTTACAAAAACCAAATTTGACGCATCTTTAGATTAAAATCTTACGTTTAAGACCAAAATTAAGTAAACTGATGCTGTAGTTTTCTCTCACGGACTGCCCAAAAAATCGGCTTAGCTTAAATATATAGATTTTTAATAAACATGCTCTTTGAATAACTCATCTTAAGCAAACAGTCGTAGATAAGGATGGAAGCCATGAAAAAAAATATGTATCGCTAAGTATCTTCAAAACCCAAGCAACTTGAATTTAAACTCGTTGTTCAAAGCATATAGCAAAATACACTCTGTGATTTACATAGCATGTGCTGTAACATTTCAACAAGTTTTCCGAACTATCCGTTTGTTTTCCCACGTGCGTTACATGTTATCCACGGCAAAGAATTAACAAAACGTCGTATAAATATAGATGAGGGTTCCTAAAAGTTTAAAATGGAGCTTCCAGAAATAGAACCAACCGCGTTGATGGATGGCGAGCATGCCCCTTAAACTTATTAATGCCAATGTTTCAGGGCTTACATTCGCTGAACCTGGACGATTGGGCTTGACCTGAGGGTGAGAAGTTTTTGTAGAGAAGGTAACTCGAAATCAGTGGCGCACCCAGGATTTTTTCTTGGGGGGGGCCGAGATGAATGGATAAAAATATTTATAATGCATGGGGGGGGCCGAGATGAACGAATAAAAATATTTATAATGCAAAATCAATATTTCTACTTCTTTGGGGGGGGGCAGGGCCCCCTGGCCCCCCCCCCTGGGTGCGCCACTGCTCGAAATAGATACATTTTCTCTCTTCTGCATACTCCCGAGGTTCGGACGTGGGCAGATCGTGACAGGGGATGATTGTTTACTAAATGGATTTGCCTAAAACAGGTTTGGAGTGAAATGGATTACAAGATGCAGAAACAGCCGTGGCCCGATCCGCAGATAACAGGGTAATTTCGGGTAAGACTTCTAAACTGTGTAATCTCCCGGGACGACTTAGTGAGGTTGTTCTCTCTCAAATAATATAATTATCAGGGTGTGCACGTAGATAGTACACGGCGTCGACTCCAGCACTTGCGCAAATACCTTTCTAACCCCCTCCCCCCCCCCCCCCCCCAAGTCTTATCGGAATTTTTTTTGACGCCTCGCATTATCTGTAGGTTTTGTAATTAGGCAATATTCGTTTAAAATTGCGAAATAAGCAAAAGTTCAAAATAATTTTTTTCAAAAAGTTCTTTACTTAAACATCGTATACATGCTAACTAATGCAATACATTCTTCGAATTAAAAACCAACTATGCTCGGGAAAGGAATGAAATCTACATTTTTGGGCATTTAGGACTGAAATTCTATTTAACCTCTAACTCCATGCCATCTCGTTCACTCACTGTCTTTGCAATCTTGACCATCTCTTGCACATCTCTTGACCATTCAGTTTGGTATCTAACTGTCCAATACAAATACGTTTTAAATTCGTATATTAGCAGACTATGCATTGTACAACATTCGCAATTCAATCATTTTGTTTTAATACAACTGTCATCTAAAAGTTCCTGTCATTAAAAGTCATTACATTAATCATTACATTAAGTCATTAAAAGTAATATTTTTTTTATGTTCTACAGAATACGTACGCACTTATTTCTTACAACTTTAACAAAAAAAAATTTATCTGAGAAATAAAAAACATCAATTTCTGAAACCAAAAGTTCCCAGAGAGGAAAAACACAATTAAAATAACAGAATATATATTGAAACATAAAACAAGAAATCCAAATATATTTCAAAAAGAATTAGATATACAAGACTAAAAATTCTTTTATTTATTTCATCCAATGAACTGCATTGGTAACGACAGCCTCAAGCCCTCCCGAGTCCCCCCCCCCCCCCCCCGCAAAAAAAAAAAAGAAAAATAAAGAAGCATGTATATTACCATGTGGGATATTAAGAGAGATTTATGAACCATTCCCGAGAAAGAGGTAAATTAAAACATTGTACACTTCTTTCTGGCTTTCGCATCCCACAAAAGCCACGGAAGACAAACAAGAAAAGCTTAACCCCAAAAAGAAAGACTATCCCAAATCCTTAAGAGCAACTCGAAAACGTGCTCCAATAACCGGCGCTGAGCAGATGGAGCCACCACATTAGGGTCCCCAACTCACGAGAGATCATCCATCACAGAAAAGCCGCGAGGACACCACGGTAAAACGAAAAACCTTGCGCTTGAATTTTTTGATCCATTAAGTGACCGGATTGATTCATTTTTTCCGGGAATATGGCCGGATTGTGGAGGACGGAAGGCCTCCTTCCAGGTACTGAGTTACCGAGGCGACAGAGGGAGGAGGCACATGTCTTGAGACTCGGCCAAAGAAAGGAGTGATGAAGAAAAGTACAGATTAGGGACTTTTTTCTCAGGTGGAGGCGTTCGACGAATACTTATTCTCTCGATAATTTTCTTTTGGATTTACGTTATTTGCTGGCTCATTCGACATCATTCGATTTCAGCCCTTAACAAAGATTTGGCGAATATATTTTTGCTCTAGATACGACGTAGGGATGCGACATCGATGTCGATGTTTTGATAAAAATATCGATGCTTTAAAAATCGATTTATTGAAGCCGATTTTTTTTTTAACATCGATGTTTTGTGCTCGATGTTTTACGTTGTCTCGATGTTTTTTAAAATGAAAATGTACCATAATAAAAAAAAAATTAATCTCGTAGCATAATTTTCCCACTCAGCAAATGTAAGTCTGAATTCTGAGAAGAACGAATACAAAGGAGGAAGACAAATCGCAATGAAGAACCAATAAATAATAAGTATATGCCTCAATAGCCCCCAAAGGATTGTTATTTACAGTAAAGAAAAAATTAGCTTGTTCAGTTTTCCCCCATACGTTGGTTTTGCATCAGTACTTCAAATTGGTGTAAATATATGTAATTTTCTTTTGTATTATTTAATTTGAAAATAAAAGATTTGTTAATAAATTGCAATAATTTCTTCCTCAATTTTCTGGTAAAAGTAATAAAATGTGTAATGGAAATTCTGCGATATGCGCTGACTCTAGCAACCAAGTTTTTGTTATTTGTGACAGCCCAACCTGAGAGTAAAATCCCCCCCCCCCCTCCATAACTAACCGAAGTAACATTAATCTTAGAGGTTACTAAACCAGTTTTAAAAAATGAAAGTTCATAAACATCGATGTTTAAAAACATCGATGGTTTTGGGGCGATGTTTTGGGGCATCTTTTAACATACTCAAGCCCCAATACGAACATAAGACATTATTCTAGAAATGCAGCAAGCGAACAAAGAGAAAAACTACAGGAATATGTTTTTGCTAGCGGTTTTATTCGTAGAATACAAAATCTTCTAGCAGAATTCTTCATCTATTAGTGCTGCCGTTAGCGTCCCTTGGATATATGAATGCACTGTTATATGAGTATACTAGCTGAATACCCGTGCTTCGCTACGGAGTACATTCAAATTAAATACAACAGACAATGTATGCAATTAATGCCAAAAAATATATATTTATAAAAAAATCGTAACGAATATTTTTATAGACAAAATAATGTAAAAGAAAATATTAATATTAAACCATACTAAAGAAACATAAAACATACTAAATTAAAACATTCTAAAGAAGAGTTAATATAGTACAATTTGAGGAACATTTCTTTTACTGTATTTTAATATTTTTTTGGATAATGTCCAATCATCGTCTGCCGCATTGGCAAGAAAAAAACAATTTTTTTTGTCAATTTATTTCGTTGTTATGCATGTGACGCACAATTAGTTTCAAGTATCACAAAAAGAAAAGAAACCACGCGATCAGCATTTAAAAAATTAAATTCTAAAAATTAATCTTTAAAAATTCACCAAAAATTAGAAAATGGAGGTAAAGATTCGAAAAAGATTTAATTTTAAAGGAATTTTTATGATCTTTCTCGTGATATAAATTTTAGAACCGACAAATTATTAGTTTAAATGCAAACTTTAAAAAATGTTGCAAAAACAACTTAAAAATTTAATTTAAAAAAATCTAAGAAGAATAAAATTTAATTTTAAAAAATCTAAGAAGAATTTTTCAAAAATCTTTCTTAGTGCACTCATACACTATAAGAAGAATCACCATGCAAAATTTTAGCCCTTCAGATCCAGCGGTTTGGTCTGTGCGTTATCTGTCAGTCAGTCAATCAGTCAGTTACGGAACTGTTTTATATATATAGATGAGTATATATAATTTACTTTCACAGAAAACTGCTACGTCTGGATACGACAGAAATAATTATATAAATGTGCTTTAGAGTCGCTTCTTTTATTTCGTATTTTTGTTGTCATCGATGTCATGGTTTGCAACTCGAGTTTCTCTAATGGGTATATTATATATCAACCCTAATTACATAAAAAAAATCACCTCAAATTTGTAACGTTTTTACGCACTACAGTAATATAACGCTTAATTTTCTGAAAATCTTTCATTATTTCTTTCTTATAGAGAAAAAATTAATACACTGCTGGCCACCCAAATTGCAACACCAAGAAAGACAAGAGATATCACAACAAAATTTATTTTGTAGATAACATGTTGACCAAGTATCAAATGATTAAATTTATAGACTTCTGTGAAGTGTGGTTCCTGCCAAAATCAGTAGCCAGAGTAGCCGCCATTGTTGGAGATCACCGCTGCCACACGCCTCAGCATTGATTCAGAGAGACTTTGGATGAGTTCTTGGGGTACAGCAGACCAAGCAGCTTCCACACGTTGCCAAAGTTGATCTGCTGTGGCAGCTGGGGATGGAATCTGGGTCAATCGTAGAGCAACCATGGACCACATGTTTTCTATCGGCGAAAGATCCGGAGAGCGAGGCGGGCAGGGAAGCAATTCAATCTGGCGATTGACGAAGAACCGTTGGACAATGCGTGCCACGTGTGGTCGCGCATTATCCTGTTGAAATATGGCTGTGGGCAAGCCCTGAAGGTAAGGAAGGACAACTGGCTCCAACACCTCGGAGATGTAACGCTGGCTGTTTAAAGTACCGGCAATGCGTACTAGAGGTGTGCGAGAGTGATATCCAATACCGCCCCATACCATAATACCCGGTGCAGGACCAGTGTGGCGGTGCATAACGCAGCTGTTCAGCATCCTCTCTTCACGGTGTCTCCAGACTCGAATGCGACCATCGTGGTGTTGCAGACAGAAGCGTGACTCGTCAGTAAAGACAATTTCGTTCCATTCTGCCGTCCACATCCTTCTGTCATCGCACCATTGGCGGCGGAGACGTCTGTGGTTCTGCGTCAAGGGTAGACAAAGCAATGGACGTCTTGCGGACAGACCACTCTGCTGTAAACGGCGTCGAATGGTACGCGCAGACACTGGATGATGCGTTACAGACTGCATGTGCTGTGCTATGGTTCGTGATGTGACTGAGCGATCAGTCATTGCTATGCGCACAATTTGCCTGTCATCACGTGAAGTGGTGCGCTGAGGTGGATGCGATCGAACACGCCGGTCCGTCGTACCCTCCTGCATCCAACGATCACATATCCGCATTACAGTTGTTTGGTTTCGTCCAACACGACTACCGATTTCCCTGAAAGATAATCCACAATCTCGGTAGGCCACTATCCTTCCTCTGTCGAACTCGGATACTTGATCAAAAGATGATCGCTGTTTTCGACGAGGCATAATTGATCGTTTTTTTGAAAAAACCACAAGAAAAACACAATTGCCGAACTTGAAATCGTCGAAATCTCCAAGCCTTAAATAGCGCTTTGAAGTGGCGCCACAGGCGCGCGTGATGTGCGTCTGCGCTGAAATTCTAATCATTTGCATATCTCACCTCCGCTAATGCATGTTGTAAATTTCATGTTATTTGCATGTTTCCTTCAGGGTGTTGCATTTACAGTGGCCAGCAGTGTATTTCCAGGAAATTGACGAACTTGGGAAATATATCGAAAACGATTTAAAAAGTAAAGCTTCTAGTTTTTAGTTTTACTCTTTGTCTATGGGTGAAAGTACTGATCTCAATTTGCCATTTTTATCAGACGTATAAACGACGAGTTTATTGTAACTGAAGAAATGGCTTAATTAGTAACGTTAAAAGGAAAGACAACCTCGAGAGATTTATATGAGGCAGGGAAGAAAACGTTAACGCGCGCGATTCTCATCAAATCTTCCCAACATATCTGGTATAGTAACTGGTGCCCCAGTCATGACAGGCAAAAAAGAGTGACTTGTAGGACTAACACTAGAACCACGGCAGTTTCGGTAAAAATAAACAATATTTGCTACTCCATTTACAGTAGATATAGATATGCTGCCAGAAAACTTACAAATAGAATGCATGGAGTTGCAATCTGACATCCAACTTAAAGAGAAATTCAATCAAGTTTCTTTGTTGGACTTTTATAAATCATACCTGCCCAGAGATAAATATCCCTCACTGCATGGTCATGCGTCATTCATGTCATCATTGTTTGGAAGCACGTACATCTGTGAACAACTATTTTCAAGAGTGAAGCACACACTAAGAGTCAAATTAAACCAAAATGTCGGATTAACATCTTGAGAACTCCCTGATAATTGCAACCACTTCGATTGACTCAGATAGTGATGCATTAGTTTCCTATATGGATGCATTAGTATGACTCCTATAGTTATCTTTATAATTATAAATAAAATTTATAATGAAATATGTTAACTATACATTATACTTTTTTACGCATTAACTATTTTTAATGTTAGGTATATTTTTGTATGGCCCAAAACAATTCGTCTTCTTTGAATGTGGCCCAAGGAAGCTAAAAGGTTGGACACACCTGCTCTACGCATTGACTTCAGTATCGAACCTTAGCTACGTTGATTTTGGAACTTCCAGCACCTTTACATCATGCTCCTTCACATCATGCATGGATGACTCAGGCTTTACTTCTGAAGGTAGAAAGAGGGTGCGAGAACCCTTTTGCTATCCGTAAATAACTCGATCCCTGAAGTCCATAGCGGTCCGCATGAAAGACTTATGATACTAGGGATTGTGTCTATGACTCAAAAGAATTAATATGCTACTAAGATGTTTTTACAATTTATTATGTATGTATATATATATATATATATATATATATATATATATATATATATATATATGTGTGTGTGTGTGTGTGTGTGTGTGTGTGTGTGTGTGTTAGTTAGTTAATATTAATAAAAGGGGCATACCCCCACTAGCGGATTACTCTCCCTTCTATCTATTCATTTTCAGTGCTTATCAAAAGAAATAATGAAAGATTAGCATAAAAATTAAATGTTATACAACTGCGTGACATATATATATACATATAGTTGTTGTTGCTTATGCCCCTTGACCGACAGCAACATCAGATCAAGGCCATTATAGGCTATTGGGCTGAGTGATGCGGCTCCAGTTTTAAGTTAGCACCACAAGGGTCGGTGTCCGACTTGGCTAATGGACCGATCCCGTAATTTTGAACCGAGTCAAGTGACGAGACCGGTACACTTGACCCCGCACTTCCAGAGGTAAATTTTGAGAACTTGGAGACATACACTGTAGCCACGATAGATTTTACGTGCACCAGCCTCCATTAGCGTACACGGCGGTGGATTTTGTCACCGACGAGCATCGAACCAGAGACGTTCAGATCACTAACTCGATGCTCTTGCCAACTGGGCCACCGCGCCCCATATATATATATATAAATAAATGATAAATTATAGTTTTAACTTTTCAGTTTGTTAAACTTATTTTGATTCGTTTTCTTTAGTTGTTATTGGTTTATTTTAATTGTTACTACATAATAAACATGCACAGAGGAGGTTACATCTTGTGTAATTTGACTAGCAACACTGAGGTGTATTACTGTGACTGCCCTGATATTTTTATTTTTATTTTTGAATTACATTTATTTAATTGAGGGTAGGTGCAGAGAGGAATCCTTATACAACCATTAAACTGAATATGGGGGAAAATAGTTATGTATTGCGATCACTGACATAGGACCTGTTCACATAGGAGTCCGTAGCGTTGCGTTAAGGAAAAGATGACGTTTAGACGAAAATAAACCAATCATAGGCCTCCAAACGATTAGCAATGAAATTTTTAACGCCTATGATTGGTTTATTTTCATCTCAACGTCATCTTTTCCTTAACGCAACGCAACGGACTCCTATGTGAACAGGCCCTTATACTGGGGAATTCAATAGCTCAATCAGAGTCATATATAAGAATGAGTGTCTTATTGCCAAAATTTGGTACGTAGTTTCGGTGAGAGGGCTACAGTTATCTTCGGAAACACACAGGACCTACGGTTTAAAACCGATTCCAGACGGCTACAAAGATCCATGCCAACAACGGGATTCGAACACACTGATTCAGGTACATAGTGCTAACGACCAAGCCGTATGTCCGCCCTTGTTTCGTTTCTGGTGAGTTTAATGAAAATTCACCTTGGAATTAACTTTTTCTACAGAATTTTTGGCACCTGGAGGGGGGGGGGGGTTACTCTAGACCAAAAAATACCACCATCACCTCTCGATTTTTCGTCCTGAGGCTGATGAAAGTATGATGACTCAGAGGCAATAAATAGCATGGCAGCCTTTGTTGCATCATTACAATCCGTCATGCTGGTGGCCAGATGCGGCGTTATGGTCCAAAGGCATGCCCCGGGGAAATGCTATGGCTCTTCGATTGTTCTTGGGTGTTGTTAAGTTATTTTGATACGGTACGATTGAAGTCCATCTTGTCATGTAGATGGTTCATTTTAGAGAAGATAGGTACTTCCAGGAGTGAAATTCACAATAGCTTATACATTATGTGTGAATCGTTTGATGAGTTAGACAGACACTTTCCATTAGCACATCGGTCTCCTCAATTCTTAGATCTCAAACCCATTGAGTTTTTGCTGGAAGTTTGTTGCTGTAGAATAACTATTGCGAAATTTTCAAAAAAAATGATGATTTAATTCCCCTCTCTATCAGCTAATATTACCGAAGAGCCTTCCAGTCATTAGAAGCAGTATTCATTTCTAAAAGAATCTGGGCCAAATGTCACCCAACAAAGTACATATCGATGGACACATTAATTAGCCCATGGAGTGTAAGTAACTGGTCCTTTCAAATTTGACGGTAGCGTTCCAAACCAAACCAAACCTATTCAGATAATCCCACAATTCACACTTCGTTTTGAAATACACCTAATGCTTCAAGGTGACAGGATTTCTATGAAATCACAAAATAACCCAAATTAAATGAATGTAAGAAAACCATTATAAAAGTTAAAAATGTAAAAAAACTATAAAAGGCAAAAACTATGGCCAACAAGTTTATAATTTTATTTCTTTCAACATAAGTGTCCCACTTGGCTTTCTTCCAAGTCCACTACAAATTGTTTCTTTTAAAGCTTTATGCATACGTGATATTACAATTTATATTATTGTGAATACGTGACATTAAAATTTATATTACTGAATAATGAAGCTTCTGATGCAGTTATACGGCGTCTTATTTTTATTCTGACGACTTTTGTTAATTTATCTGATGGTTAAATTTCATTTAAAGTGTACAAAGTTTTTTAAGAGCGAAGACACTTGTCAAACATTCACCAATACTACGACGCAATTTACTGTCCATTTTATTATGCGGGCACCATATAGGCGGACAGAATTACCCCCTATGAAGGAACGACTCAAACGGAGGCATTTTTCGTGGCGCGACGCTGGGAGTCGATCCGAGCACCCTCAGCACCGAAAACCAGCGCGCTGTACCACAGGGCCGCCACAAGCGCAAGTGTACAAAGTAAAATAGAATAAATACAATAGATCCTAACAGCACAAAATATTTAAACACGCAGTTAGGATCTTTAAAAAAATGACAAATGCGCAGCAAAGCACTCTCAAAGGAAAACGGATGCCTTAAAAAGGAAAGCACATCTTCCAAATATGACATCTTTCATAAAGATATATAGTCCTAACAGACATGAGCTGAATGTAAGCCTGAGAGGAAGGGCGCTAAAAGTGCTTTTACCATAATTCCTGAAATTTGTGGTCTCTTTTCGGGAAAATTTCCGGAGTCAGGCGGATGGGCCTATGGCGGTGGAGGTTTTATTTTCTACAGTTACAAATGACTTCCTCGGAGCCGAAGAGGAAAATTGCGCTACAAAAGCCGAGTAATTGATGGAGATCCTGAGCGTATAACAAACAATTTGTGCGTTATTTTGGGGAACAATACAGTAGAGAAATTTGAGACGTAGCTAAAAAGTTAGAGTGGGATGAGTTTCGAAAATATCAAGTTAAAAACGCTCCGCCTACAGGATAAATTCGATATGTCATTAGACAATGTCCAAAGTAATGGCGTAAGGGAATCTTTTCAATTCTTCCTCTAATTTTTGTATAATACACTTTTAGGCGCTGGTCGCTAAAAGCCCTCTCAAAAGAGCAAGTCATTCCACATCCAATTTTATTTGTACAATCGAACCCCGTTATAGCGAACCCGGTATATAACGAACGAAAACTTCGGTCCCGACGTTTCCCTATTATATTTAACGCTAATTTACTCTTTTATAGCGAACCTCCGAAATCTTAAGAATCGGCTATAACGAACCTTTTTTTCAATCGACTACTAAATTAATTATTTTTAATTTTTAAACTTTTTAAGAATGTTGAAGATACAACGAATGTTGAAGAAGCAAAGAATGTTGAAGAAGATGATGAAGATTTACCTATCGCGATGTGGATAGAAGAGCTCAACATTTCATAATTCTCAGGTAGTGACATGCAATTGTTCGAAGCATATGATGAGGAAGTCATTGCATGTGAAAATCCGACTGATGAAGATATTGTGGAAGAAATTAAAATGAATCTGAAATCGAAGATTCTGCATTTGATGCTGATGAAGAGGAGCACATAAATGACGAAATCCCCACCATCTCAGATGCTATAAGCAGCGATGCGTGTAATTAAGTTTTTGTCTGCACAAACAGTGGAGTGTTGGAGTCATTTGATGTATTGGACAAAGAAATTCATAAAATGTTTTTGAAATCGGCATCAAGTCAGCAGAAGATTACCGATTATTTCTGATTTAAAACAGTGAGCAACGATTGAAGGTAAAATGAATTTATTTTCATTTGTCTTCCTTTTTAGTTAATTTAATTAGCATTGTGTCAGTTTAATGTAATCGATTTTAGTCAATTTAATTCATTAATGATCATTTTTAATAGATTTTATCAATTTTTAATACATCATTATTGAACACACATATTAACTAATGAGTTAAACATTTTGTGAACTCTAACATTTTTCTTAATGTTTCGGATATAGCGAACCACCGGATATATCGAACAAAACCTTCGGTCCCTTGAAGTTCGTTATAATAAGGTTCGACTGCACTGGCCAGGCGATGGCCGAATGGCTAGGTCGCTGGCCTTTTTTTATAATTAGATATAAGATCACATAATTCAGCTCCTGTGGGTTCGAGTCCCACTGTTGGCATGGATGTTTGCATGCGTTCGGAATCGGCTTTAAACTGTGGGTCCCGGTCCAATTAGCCCTCGTGTAGCAAAAACTTGATCGTAGCGCACCAAACCAAAATCGACTGTACTGACGGTTTCAGGCGCAAAATAAGCGATTCTACCAATAATTAAATACGAAAGCTATATTACGTATCATATAAACAAAATTGTACGTATAACATACTCAAAATTCTCGTGAGTTTACCTTTCTCCCAAACGAATAGATGTAGTCGTTCTGATCAGTATGCAAAACTGCTATTCTTTAGATACCAACACTACCTACTACAGCAGCAATCAACCTGTACAAAATGAAACTTTACTTCAATGAAAAACACTCGGCATAATTGGATAGAAATTTCAGTGTCAAGAAAATGTAACAGATAACCCGATCATTACAAATGTGATGAAATTTTTACTAATAAAACGCATTTTAAAAGGAACCTGTACAAATGAGAATGGTGGGTTCTTTTATGGATTAAGATTAAAAGTCTAAACGAGGGAATTTACGACATATGTTTAAATTTTGGAAACCGCTTTTAATTATTGAATTGTTTTAATTGCTTTAATTTTCATCCCCTATTGTACTTTTAAACCGTTTCATTCGTTTTCTACAGTATTTAAGAAATATACTAGTAGAATCCATTTATGTGCAAGATTCGCGAGTAATACTTGTTAATTTATCAATTTTTGTCGGTTAGTCACGCACTAATTTTTATTTAAAAGGAAATTGATTAAACAACGTTTGTTTCATTATATTAGTTTTACATCAATGTTTTCTTAAACGAATTTTTTTTACAACTCATAATTTTCAAACATAACGACGGAAAAACGATGAATACAGAATTATCTGTATTTATGTCTATGGCTAGGTAAAAGTATTGCTTTCCCATCGTGGTTGAATATTACCCAGATTAATTTTCAAGGTAATTCATTTTGGGAGAATATTTTTAATGGAAAATTTTTATCATTTTTCGTTTCAGCTTTAGCCTAAGAAATTTTTCTCGGAAATTATATAAACGAGCACAACAAAGGACTTACGCACAACATATGTCTGCAGTGTTATGCAATATAAATTAATAAGGCATTTAATTTAGCAGACTAGAAAATAAAATCTATACTTATATATAAAGAGAGAGCGATTTTGTACGTGGAGGGTAATCTTCAGAACCACTGTACCTATTTGAAAAATTCTTTCACTGTTTGAAAGGTACATTATTCCAGATGGACATAGGCTATATATTATGTATATCTGATCAGTAGAAATAAAGTTAGGGGCTTAATCCTAACAATCTCCATTGTTTCCGCTACTGTCTTCTACCGCTTTTTGTTCCGAAGATTTCAACGATCCTTATCGTGGTGCTATCGCGGTGGGCTTCTGTTCTGACGCTAGCGGTTCGAACCTAGCCGTTCTCCGGCACGCCTTTTCTTTTAAAAAATTTATTTTAATTATTAACTAACATAAAATTAATTTAAGGTATTATTTAGGTTATTATTAAGGTAAAAAAAGATTTACAATTTATATGCTATCAACTGGAAATTTATTGGTATAATATTTTGTTCAACCCGGACAAAGTCGGGACGGGCAGCTAGTCGTATAATAAAGTTCAAGATATATCACTTTGCCCTCAGTCTTGTATTTCCTTTGAATACAGATTACACACACAGTTCTTAAACGCTCTTTATGGATATTTTTTTACCTCCATGATAATTCAGGACGACATTGAAAGGCCGAAATTAACTCTTCCGGGTAAAGTTCTCTTCCAGTGAAAAGATTTTACTCCAAAATTCGTGGTTAATAAAGTACCGAGAGAGAGTGCATCTTCCACTTTATTTTATTCATTTGTTCATTCACAGAGTGATTGCCAAGGGGAAATGCTACTCCTTCGCTTGCATTCAACGTCATTTAAGCAGAATCCAACAGAGCAGTCATTCAGTCGCCAAACGGAAGTGATGTAGTGAGCGGAAGAAAATCAAAAATTTAGATTGCACGAGTAACAAAATTAAGTGGCGTAGAAAAATGATATTGGGCTCTAACGATCTATTTTCCGACGGTGGGTTTTTCTGAACTTTAACAAAGCTGAATTATGCGATCTTAGATCTAATTATAAAAAAATATATACTGGAGATGTTTAGGAATTCTGGTTGAGTTAAAGTATGCATGCCAAATACAGAGGCTGTTCACACATTTTTTAGACGATGTATATTGTATTCGCAATCGAAGATGTCCGTTTTTTCCTTGGATACTTGTTTGGAATTTTTGTCCCACTTGAGGCTCCAATTTGACGTTTTTTCTCTTTCTTGTTGACGATATTACCTATCGACGCTTTAGATATCACAAAACCATGACTCTCACATCGTTTTTGGATAACGGAGTATGCATATTTCTCTTCGGAAAGAGCATAAATGTAGCCTTCAAACCACTGCTTTGTTAAAAACGCCATTTTGCATAAAAACAAAACTTTCAAGCCGCAGACGATAATTTTGACTTTTTAAAACATAGTACAATTGCAATTATTTCTTTTGCAGCAAACGATTTTTTATTACCGCTTACCAAAATCGTCTAAAAAAATGTGCGAACAGCCTCTGTATATTAACTATTCCCAACACGGAAAACAATATCTTACAGTGTCTCTTCTCCTTTCAATAAAAATTTTCACCGGAAGAGATGCGTAAATTTTTAAAATGGAGAGCTTTAGCATTTATCTAATAACCAGACCTGCCAACCTCAGTCAGACCAAAATCCTGCAATATTCTACCGTGCATAAAATAATCGACATAACGACATAACACAAAACAGTATAGTAAAAAATTATAATAAAAGAATTATAATGTATACTTACTTATAGTTTATAGGATCACTTTAATAATATTACATAGTTAAAAATATTTCCTTATTGTTCAGCTCATCTTGAAATTAAAATATTAAACAAAAGTTATATATTTGAAATTTGCAATCGTACATTTTAATGCACATCATATTTACACTAGCAGGGACCCCAGCAGTCTATATTTTGAGTACTCCTATTTCTTTATAATGTTTCTTTTAATTAATTGCAGATAATCTTGGAATTTTTGTAACATTTACTGTAGCTGATTTTGCTCTTTTTAAAAAAATTCATTGTCAAATTGCTTTTCATAACAGTGTCCTTGAGGGTTCGATTTGCATATTAGCAAATTTGAATATTCGTATGACATGAAAATTATTATTTTGAGAAAAACACATTTAAAGTTATTGCTATTAGTAACCACATAATATCTAAATTAAATACAAATGCCTATAATCAGGAAAGTAATCACAGAAATAAAAAATTCTTTTTGCAACACATTTCTACTCGTCCGTAGTTTCAAAATTCAATAAAATTTAAAAAAAAATAGAATTTTTGGACAAATTTCACAATTTTGAAAGTCCACTGTCCCCTTAATAAAGAATGACGTCGCGGATAGGTTTCCCTTTCAAAGAGCGACCATAGGTTAAAATACGTGATGATATAATTTTTTACCACTGGCATCATCATATTTTAGATACATTGGGAAATTGGTCCAACTGTTTTACAAATAACAGTTCACATAGAGAAAAGCGAATCCCAGTTTTTAAATGGATGTTTAAAAATGAACCATGCATCCAATCCATCAGAGAAATAAACAGAATCCAAACGGTTACAGAAACAAACAAGCCCCTAACGTCGGAGGATGCGAAAAGATTTCATGAAAGAGCGACAAATGAACTCTTTCATTCAATAAAATTTTGTTGCAGGTCACGTGACAGTCCATTCATCTCGCGTGATGTCACAGGAGGAGAGTTCTTTAATGACATTTCTACAGACATGATGAATTGAGATGTAATCTTATCTCCGATACATCAACGTTTTCATTCACTTTCTTTTGTCTTTTGTCAGTAGCTGAATCTTTTCTTCAAAATGTTATTTCTCGTGTGCAGATACCTTAACATATCTCACCGATCACAAGCTTAAAAAACACATTTCCTAAGCTCATGAATTAAACATATGTTTATGTATAGAATAATTGGTTTCTATAACTTTTGAAAAAAATTCAGATCCATTATTATTGGGGTTAGATTTACCTCACATAAGGATTTATGCTGTATAAAAATGCTCTACAGACATTTTTGCCAAAATTTTCCCAACATCTTTCACATTCAAATTAACATTTTTTTTAAAAAAATACAACAGGAAAAAAATTTCTAAAATGCCTGTATGAGCCAAATGTCATACGTGGAACTGGTCTCAAATTCGTTTATTAAAATGGACTGTAAACTAATAAATCATATCGAAACTATTGTCGACCATACGACACGAATTAATATAACAATTTTATTAACTTAAATGTATTATCTACAATGCTGACGTATAAACCAAATCAATACATGAAACATCGACCATACGATGTGCGAGGTGCGAGAGTAACTGACTTGTTCTAATTATAGGGGGCGCTCAAGGGCGCGTTTGGCGATTGCCAACATAGCCATTGGCGTCAACAATGCCAAATACCAATATATAATTGTTCAGACAAAGAAAATTCGTGAATAAGTAAATAAAATCTCCCAAAATTTCCGTAGAAAAAAACTAAAAAAAAGGATTTAATAATAAAATAAATATGTATGATATGCTATAAGAGCATAAACTAAGTTACCATGAATTATTTTTCATCGTCCATACTGAAGCATCAGAGCCCGCATAATAAATACTTCAACCGGAGATTTTTAAATTAAGAGTATGATTGAGATTTGATTAAAAATTTCAGAGGCTAGAAATGGAAAGGATAGAAAAAAGGCATCACAAAAGATTTTAAATGTGTCACGAATTATTAATGTCGGCAAATCAAGGAAAATGAAAGTATAAATTATATTTGTAATATCCTTTACGGTTAACAATTCGTAAGAATGTTATTACACTTACCAGAAAAATGAAGCCACTTCACCGAAATAAAAATAAGGAATTATTAGGAACATTCTGTTTTTCTTGAACTACAAAAAGATAATTCTGAGAACAATAAATAAATCTTACTGTTTCTCAGAGTGTTCTTCTATTGCTCTTAAAAATAAATCCCCTTGCGTAAAAAGTGGTCATAATTAGAATGTTAGATATTAATATTTGATCGACTTTAATAGATTTTGATTCGCGTCTGTACAGTCCAAAAGAAATTTTAAACAGTTATAGGTCCTCTTAATTCAAGTCTATTCCGCATATTGATTTTGACTAGATATTTTTTTATATTTTTTTATAATATCAATATCACAAAAGAAAACTCCAAACAAGAGTTCTATAGAAGAAAATCTGAGAAGAAAAGAAAAGCATCTTTACTGGATAGACTAAGGAAATTATTACATACATACACTATCTACCAATAAGTATTTGGACACTCATGCAAATGACGATATCTGCGGTCCTGATATACGTCACGCTCTCCACCGTTAAATATCGTGTAGGTAACAACATTCGCAGTACTCGCATGCAATATGCCACGAAGTGCAGTTATTTGATTTCGAGAAAGGTGTAATCGTCGGGTATCACAGTAATGGCCAATCCTTAAGGGATATATCTAGCAAGCTGAATTACCCAAAATAGACAGTGGCCTATGTGATTCAGAAGTGGAAGGTGTGATTCAGAAGTCGGCAGACCCAAGAAACTGGGAGATACAGACCTGTGAGATTTCTCCTCCTCATGGCCCAGGAAATTTATTAACCTCGGCTTGAAACAGAGTAAGCCCATCGGCGGACTGCGAAAAGGAAATAGTTTTCCCTGCCGAGGGCTGGCTTACAAAAGGGGTCAGCTTTTCGACTCGCAGGCGAAGAGCGACTTTACAATAGCGAGGCGCCCCGATGTCTACAGCGAAGACACTATAACACAAAAGACTAACAAAGGCAGACCATCCCCCTGATGAGACGCCCTAATGACCCAACGTGCGCTGCCGATATAAAGAACAAGCACCGTTTTGCACACGGCCTAGGCGGACCAGCCTATCCGAATCGAGCTTGAGAGACGGAGGATGTTAGAGATCCCGCCAGGGAAAAAAGTTTTAAAAGCGGATGCAGGAGATTTTTACAGGAGACGAGATTGAGACGAGATTCGAAGCCTGAGTTTAGGAGTGATAGCTGATCTCCTAGCTCCATTCACTTTGAGTGACTTTGATATTTTTGGAGGCTCAGCCCCCTGTGTGAAGAAGACCTTTTTCTCGCTGAGAAGGGTTGTTTGGAGATCAAAGCTTGATCTTTCCTATTTTCGAAGCAGCTAGCTTCTTTGGTGAGAGCGTGGGACGAGCCGTCCACTACTCTGTGATAATTAGATCAAATTGCGTCTGGAGTTCGAGTTCGCCTCATTCCAGCCTGTTCCGACGAGTGGAATCCGTTCCCAGCAACTGAGACTTCTGTAATTAGAGCTTTATTGCCTGAAGGCCCGATCTACGATCCGTAGCGACAGAGCATCCTGCCAGCTGAACGGACAATCTTTAACGTGCATCGCATACTGCAACGGACATTATTAATGTAACTTTGATGTTCCAGAACACGACCTAATCGTGAAGTATTTTAATCCAGAATCTCTAATAAATTGATATTCAGTGTAAAAAGTTCTTATTAGTAAGCTGTTTATCACTATACATAACCGGTGTGACGCTACCTAGCGTGTCGGCTTTGACACCAAGCACGGAATATGTTACAGACCGACGGGTGCTGCCCAGAGAAATTCGGAAGAACCGCACCCAACTGATGGCCCACATAATCCTGGAGTTTCAAGAGGCATCCGGGAGTGTTGTTTCGTTGAATACCATCCGTAAGGAAGCCCATCTGCTTGGTTTTCATGGTCGTGCTGCCGCCCATAAGCTTTTGATCAACCGCGCTGCTCGGTTAATGTGGTGCAAAGCTCTTCGAAAGTAGACCGTAGATCAATGGAAACGGATTATCTGGAGCGACGAATCAAGGTTCACCCTCTACCGTTCGGATGGCAGGGTCGGGGTCTGGCGTCTGCCTGGAGAATGCCTCCTGCCAGAATGCATTGTGCCCACAGTAAAGTTCAGCGGAGGTGGAATAATGATTTGGGGGTGTTTCTCCTTGTATGGACAGGGACTCTTAGTCCCAATTCCTGGTAAACTCAACGCCGACGCCTACTGCACTATTTTGGATGACAGTGTGCAATTTTACGAGTTTTAACCCATGTTACTTCCAGGACGACAATGCCAGCTGTCATCTTGCGAGGTCCACCATGGATTGGTATGGTGACAATGGGGTTAACCGAATGCAATGGTCTGCCCAGAGCCCAGACCTGAACCCTATCGAGAACCTCTGGGATGAGTTGGATCGCCGATTTAAGGGGTGCAACAATCGTCCAAAATCCGTGTAGGAACTTGTATGTCTTTTTCATGCCCAGTGGAAGAAAATACCACTAGCCGCCATCCGCCATGCAAGGGCTTGTGGAATGCATGCGCCGGAGAGTTGAGGCTGTAATTATTTCTGGTGAACGCTCTACCAACTATTGAATATGAAACAACTTTGTTTTTCTTTTCCATCACAGGTATCCAAATACTTATTGGTAGATAGTGTATATCTACCATATATATATATATATATATATATATATATATATATATATATATATATATGTGGGAAGCGAATTCTTAAGTAATCAATAACTTCACTCTAAAACATGAAAGTTTAACTTATCTATATTTAAACTTGATTAATATAAAATAAGAAGCTATGTACAAAAGGATTTGAGTTGAGTTGAGGTAACATCTACAACAGTGTCTGAACTATACAAATACAGTTCTAGGGGCCGTCTTGCCCAAACTTCAGTTACAGTACAGGGCCGTCTGCCCGTTACTCGCACGACCGTCAGCGTGGGCATCCAGGGGTCAACTCCCAAGTAACACCTCTCTCCGCGGGATGGCACTGTCGTCTCCTCGTTTACTCCGCGCTGCGTTGTAGTAGTTCCCATATATATATATATATATATATATATATATATATATATATATATATATATATATATATATATATATATATATATATATATATATATATATACACTGCTCAAAAAAATTAGGGGAGCAAGCAAAGAAGTTAAGAAAACCGTGCGAGACAGCCACGTATTGGCATAAATTGGATAGTACACGCGTATCAATGCGCAATACAGGAAAAAAAGACTAAAAAAATTGTAATTACACTTTAATTCTTTGAAAATATGGAAAAAAACTTGAAAAAAAAGATTTAGGGCAACAATTTGGTTACATGTAAACGATAGAAAAAAAGTATTGTTTAGAAATAATGCAAGATTTTTAATATGGCGTGTGGTCTCATCGAACAGCTAAGACTGCTGCACACCTGTTTTCCATGGATGCGATGATGTTATCTATAAGACTTTGGGGAATAATGTTCCACTCCTCAAGAAGTGCAATCTCCAAGTCTCGGAGAGTAAACGGAGGCCTTGGTCTCGCAGCAATGCGTCGTCCGAGCATGTCCCAAACATGCTCGATTGGATTCAGGTCAGGAGAGCACGCTGGCCATTCCATACGCTGTATTGTTTCAGCTTCAAGCATGTTCTCTGCAAGACGAGCTGTATGCGGTCTGGCATTATCATGCTGAAAAACAAAGGAATCTCCAACGGCTGCAGCGTAAGGTATGACATGAGGTCTCAGTATCTCGTCTGCGTACCTTCGGGTCGTCAAAGTACCATTCCAAATAATATGCAGATTCGTACGTCCACTTATGCTGATTCCACCCCATACCATAAAACCAGCTCGTCTGTATTGTGATCTTTCACGAACGAATGTGGGGTTATTTCGAGTGCCCCTTTCCCTCCATACCAAAACACATCGGGTGTCACACTCCAGACTGAATCGGGACTCGTCTGTAAACAGCACTTGGCTCCAATCATGTTGCTCCCAATCTCGATGTTCAGCAGCCCATCTTCTTCGGGCCGCACGGTGGCGTGAGGTCAACGGAATGCAGACCATTGGCCTACGTGCATAGAGACCTCCCTGATGAAGCCTATTACGTACTGTTTGGCTGGACACCCTTCGTCCTGTTGCCAAGAGCAATTGTCTTTGCAGCTGAGTAGCATTGTCTGTTCTGTTTCGACGAGCTGTTAACAGTATATACCGGTCATCAGTTGCTGTAGTGGCGCGTGGCCGACCTTGCACTGGTCGACGTCTAACATTCCCTGTTTCTTGGAATCGATTCCACAACCTAGCAACGACACTTCTGGCGACTCCAACAGCGTCCGCGACACTACGCTGTGTTTGCCCGGATTCAAATCTGCCTATAATACGCCATGCCATGGATTCCGGTAAATTACGTTGTTGAGACATTTTCAAGTCACCTTTTCTCAAAAAGAATAACTGAGCAATCGAATTTCACAGTTAAGGCAGTGAAACAGATGTTTCTGCAGCATCCCGATTTCCGCCCTTATGTTCTTTTTCTAGTTTTTGACGTCATGAACTTTGATTTGCGTATGAAGTTTTCTTCTTCTGCTTCCTGCTAGGCTTTAAATTATGGATGATTTATTTTATGTTACTTATCGGTGTAAGTATTTTCGTAATTTCGTTAAAACCATGTGCTCCCCTAATTGTTTTGAACAGTATATATATATATATATATATATATATATATATATATATATATATATATATATATATATATATATATCAAATGTGATAATTTACAGATGATTATATCACCATGGAAAATTGTTTCTATTTATTAGATAATACTTTTTTTATCAGACGCTTTTATCACCGAAAGACAGATAACACACTCGCAAGATTCAAACACATGGTCTACAATAACAGTGTTATTTTTTATTTTTACACTCATCCTTTTAAATATCATTTCCCTTTTTCTGATAAAAATAGCTGTTGTAAATAAAAACAGCTGCACTCAAACAATAGCTAATATGTTATCATATACTGGGGCAATTCGTCTTCACTGCCCAGTCTATTTCGATAGCGCGCCGAACTATGGCTAATTCCTAGCCACCCGGTTCCCTCAGAAATCACCGAGAATACGCTGGATTAAGGAACGTAAAACAAGCACCTTTATTCTTTAACGTATTTACACATTTACATTAACTCCATATGAGTTTTGCACCTCCAGTGCATGCATGGCCTCCAGCCAAATCAATTAATTCACCAAACAAATCGCGATCACCTCCACGTGGCTTCTCCGCACACGTAAACTCAGGTCCGAGACAAAATCCAGAACCGTCCACACCGGACCACTGTCTCTCTCTGTCTCTCTGTCACCACCCTAGCTGGCTCTCTCCTGCCCAGACCAACACCAGTCCAAAACCGGTTCCCCTGCATACCTCCGGAAATACCTCCAGCAAACCATCTGCACATCCGGTCCAGGTTGTCATCTGTTTACCAGAGAGCTGGCACGCCTCTTGATTGATTACCTGGACTCGCCTCTGGTAAACATTCAAAACTGAAAAGAAACTTCACCAAATTTTATATCTAATATACCGGGGGTTAAGCAGAGGGCCCGCCGCCATCACAGCTCCTCCCCCCTTTAAAGGCTTTTTTATACATAAAAAAGTCTAATGGAAAGTTCTGTAGGTCCCTCTAGGTATGCCCACACGAAACATTTCCAAAGAGGTCAATACCATTTGGCTTTCTTCAGCCCTAACTTCCTAGAGTCAATTTCCGCCTACTTTAGAAATTTCCCTCGAAAATGCCCTAAACTGCACTCAGTCTGGGACACATCATTCCTAAACCTGCACTCCGAATACTTTTCGAGAGTGAAAAACATCAATTCAATTTCCAGTAAGAGATGCAGATAATCATTACACTGATATTACATTAGCTAAACACATAATAAATTCATACATGATTAAGACAAACAAAATACTCATAATGCACTAAAAAACTTACGTTAACAATTTCATACTGAAAACAACAAAAACATAGCCTCAAGGCCATTCTATCTGCAGATAACCTTCTCGGTTCAATTATAAACTTAAGGGCGTTAGCACCCGTACCTTTCGGCCAGTCATAGCCGACAACGTAACCTAACTTGTTTAGCTTCTATTCGCCAACAAATTAAGCACTTTCATTTAACATATTTTAGCATAGGTAGTACAACAATACATTACTCTAATCTTAACTTAATTACAAACATTACCACAATTTCGACCATATTTCAATTATCGACTATATCTTAACCTAGTTGCAATAACATGAAACAAAATATTACGCAAAGACACATTAAACAAAGAAACATTACTAAAAAAAAACACAGTTAACACAACATACATTGATCACAACATTAACCAATTAAAAATTTCACAATTGCTTTGTAAACTTCTCTAAAAGCAAAAACACATTATCGTGGATAACGATTTCCAAATATAGTGGACAAAATTAAACTTATATTTCTTACTAAATATTAGTTATGTAATTCTTCCTATTTCATTAAACATTCGGCATTACAAGATCATTAACTATTCGACATTCAGTTGGTCCTGTAACCCACGGAACATAATTTCTCCTATCCAAACGCGCGACTCAATCGGCCTCTTTCCACTCGATTGGCCAGGAAACCGAAACTCACAGTTGAGCCCACATTTATTTCTACACTAGGATTCCACAATTCCATTAGGT
This sequence comes from Dolomedes plantarius, assembly GCA_907164885.2. Lineage (NCBI taxonomy): Eukaryota > Metazoa > Arthropoda > Arachnida > Araneae > Dolomedidae > Dolomedes > Dolomedes plantarius. Next base: position 184,701,119 of record OU015496.1, read on the forward strand.
GTTTTTAACGTCATTTCCTGACATAGAGTCATAACAAACTAACTCGTTTGGTTCCTTTTCTAACAATAACAAAATTGTATTGCAGTATATTAATGACAGTCTTTCTGAGGCCTTCCACCGGCTTACACAAAAAGCGCCATAGGACCTTTCACCAAAAGAAAATCATTCTACTAATTGATCACAATCGTTATACTAATTGAACATAAGGAAATTTACATAATTTGCCTAAATCCATTCTCATACTATGTGGTCATGTTTTACCAACATATATGCACTTTAAATTTCACAAAATTCATCACATAAAAGATTATACACTACAATTTACTCAATTCAACTTTCTGGTATAAAATCATACAAAAAAAAAACAATACACATAATTCTTACACATACATTTTTGGGTCACTGTTTCACGCAGCATTAAATTCTCCCTTGACCCTCAAAATCTCATCTGAGAATTTAAATTTTCCCAAACTTAATTCCTTTAAATTTGGAGTTAACCCTCCTCGTAGCATCTCGCTTACGCTGAATTTTCTTGGAAACCCTGTCATACGGCTCCCTTAAATCATCCTGTCTATTAATCTTCGCCCTCGCGAATATTTGCAATTTTCGGTTTTTCATCAGTCTCCCGAAATTGCTAGGCTGCCCCTCTGAGCACCTCGTACCCATTTTCATTTTGAATTTAACAGAATGTCTTCCTCCCCTAAATTTCCTCTTGAACTTGACAAAACCCTGGCGTCCCGTCTTTTGACTATGCTTTACGCAATTCGGTCTGCCTCTAGCTAACGGACATTTCTCCTTAGTTTTGCTCAAGCCCAAAAACATTTTAAACTTCGCTTTCTTGCACTTTGTTCCACTCGCCTTTTCGCGGCGCGGTTTAGTCCTTATCACTACCGGATGTAATTTCCCTTTGAACTCGTTACAATGGAGTATCCCAATCTTAGGTAACCTCCCTCTCAAAATGTTTCTACTCGGAAACCCCGTCCTTCTATTTTCTACAGGGATTCTCTCCCCCTCAGCCGCATTGTTTAGGTTTCCCCTAAATTCCGTCAAAATCTGACCATCCATTTTAGACGAACTTTCGGCCCTTTCGCGGTCCGTGTTTTCCCGAATGCCATTGTCTATTCCCTGGGGAGCAAATTCTAAACCGTCTCTCGGCTCAACTTTTTCGACTACATTCATCACAGCCTGACATGCACTTATAGTCCCTTCCACTTGTAAAGAACCTGATGAATGGACTCGCGGACAAAGGTCCATCCCCCTGTGTGTGCGGTCAGTTACACAAAACGCGAGATTCAAATCCCCTAAAACATCGGCTGACTCAACGAAACTAACTTTTCTCACTTCGAGCTCACAAATGTTAGAGTCGCTTTGAGACAATATTTCTCTTTTATCTAGGCTACTTTCTTCACACAAACCTACATTCATTTTCCCACATGTCTCTACATGCGTGAATCTGCAGAGCGAGTTATCTATTTCCCTCCTATCTGGGCTAGTTTCCTCACACAAATCTACATTCATTTTCCCCACTGTCTCTACATTCACGGATTTGCAGAGCGAGTTATCTATTTCACTTCGATTTTCTACACCCGAATTTAAGCTTGCTTGCTCAATTACAAAGGTTTCCTTATTTTCCCACACTTCCCTCGAACTGCTCAAAGTATCTCCGGCAACCAACTGGCTACAGAATTCCTTATTTTTAATTTTGCCTCGAGTACTCGCGCTTCCGAAATTCCCAGCTTCCACCTCGCTGAAATTTCCCAACACATTCTCTACATTTTTTTCTCTACCCAGAGATTTAATCTTTTGCTCTACGCAAATTTTTCCCTCAATTTGACTTTCGACACTTTTCTCAATTTTAGTGACTCCGGCCTTCCTTATTAAACCTCTACTTTCTCTATAGGAATTTACAGCCTGTAATTTTACCCTCAGGTACTCCAATTCCCCCGATTTAATAAATCTAGTTGATTGATCAAAAGCATATTTCGCCTCACAGTCTAGGTCGTATTCTAGTCTCTCGAAGATTCCTTTATCATGTCTCACAAAGAATTCTTTATTCGACTCGAAAACCTCGAAAATATTGTCTATTATGGCTTTCTGACTAACGTCTAAACTTTCTCTCTTTCTTATTAAAGCTAATTCATAGGCCCTATTCATCTGCTTATCCTTCTCTTCCCGATCTAATTTAATCTGTTCTAGAATTCCTTCTAGACCCGCCTTAGTCCTTACTTCACTGTAATTTTCCGACCCAATGATTCGTCGGACAATTACTATTTTTTTATCATTTATCGACGCCTCAACGTCCAAATTATCGGCCAAAGCCACAAGAACAATTTTAGTCTGTCTAATTAGAAGAACTTCCATTTTCCCAAACTAAAAGATTTACCACAGTATTCACAGAAATCACAATAACTTATTTCTAACCCAATGCCGTACACTCAATACGCTCCCAGAAATACACATGTAATTTCACATGCCCTACTTAACACAGAAATATAGGACAGGTACTAGATATAACGACACTAAATATTGTCACCTTTGAGCTTTCACTTATACACATAAACTGGTACAATTAATCACAAGCGATCCTATCCAATTACATAACAATAGCTAGAACATATATCACAATATATTATCAAACATTTAAAAGAAACACATATGTATCACATTATCTTATAGCATAAAACACTCAAATTGCTTATACACTTCTAGAATAACACTAATACAAATATACTATTTCAAATCAGCGTTTTGTCCCACACTGAGTACTTTCCTGTGCACCAAGGCACTGTGCGGTTTCCTACAAACACTCGCACAAATTCAATTCATTAAACACTTTCTATTTATTAAACACAAAAGAAAACACTTTTCTTCTTTTTTCCGCACAACGCGTGCCCGTGAGATTCCCTGTGGATTTACTCACAAAGTTTTGATTAACCAAAATCACATTTAGAAAAAACTAACTACTAATGTCTACTAAGACTACTACATTTACCCGATCTCTATCAGGATTTCACACCTGTTCTTCTCGAACAAATTTTCACTAAACCTTCACTGGTTTAACTTTCGGACTTCTCAAAGAAGCGTTGAAATTATCTTTCTAAATCCCCTGAATTATTAGACTAATTCCAACCCCACAATTTACTGCCCCTCGACAATTATCGCGCAGACCTCTTTGGAAGATTTCAAATGAGCTTACCTTTCCTGTTGTCGCATCCAGCTGTACACGCTGATCGAATTTTCTTGCACAGGTTCCACTCCTTCTGAACAAATTCCGTCTGGCTACACGTCTCGGCTGCTAGTATTTTCCGCAGGTTCTAGTTGACTGCTTGCATCGGCGGATTCCCTTGGCTATCCTCGCCAGTACCGCCACAGCTTCACCTCCTCCGTGGATCCTCACGTATTTCACAAACACATACGTAGAATTCCTCCGCTGCCACCAGCTATCATATACTGGGGCAATTCGTCTTCACTGCCCAGTCTATTTCGATAGCGCGCCGAACTATGGCTAATTCCTAGCCACCCGGTTCCCTCAGAAATCACCGAGAATACGCTGGATTAAGGAACGTAAAACAAGCACCTTTATTCTTTAACGTATTTACACATTTACATTAACTCCATATGAGTTTTGCACCTCCAGTGCATGCATGGCCTCCAGCCAAATCAATTAATTCACCAAACAAATCGCGATCACCTCCACGTGGCTTCTCCGCACACGTAAACTCAGGTCCGAGACAAAATCCAGAACCGTCCACACCGGACCACTGTCTCTCTCTGTCTCTCTGTCACCACCCTAGCTGGCTCTCTCCTGCCCAGACCAACACCAGTCCAAAACCGGTTCCCCTGCATACCTCCGGAAATACCACCAGCAAACCATCTGCACATCCGGTCCAGGTTGTCATCTGTTTACCAGAGAGCTGGCACGCCTCTTGATTGATTACCTGGACTCGCCTCTGGTAAACATTCAAAACTGAAAAGAAACTTCACCAAATTTTATATCTAATATACCGGGGGTTAAGCAGAGGGCCCGCCGCCATCACAATGTTATCAGAGGAATTACATTTTGATGTTGAGTGTTCGAAGAAATATGACTGAGTGCTGATAAAGCTACAATCTGCATCTAAGCTACAAGATCAACTTATATAATTTTAATGTACGAGGCATTCTTGAAACGAGTTTTAAATATCGAATCAGAATTTTACATTACCTTCATCACATACCGAAGATCCTAAACAAAAGTATCTAAGATATACAATAAGTCATACCAAATTTGCTTAAATTTATCTGGGGCGGACTTTTTTACCAATCCTCGCCTCTTAATGGACCTGCTGCGGATATATGGGCTCATGAACCTGGTCTAGCGCCCCTAGACCTGGAGGGATTAGAAACAACAACAACAACACACCGAATAAAAAACTAAAATATCAACGTACCTAATTCATTGCCTCCCCCAATTCTCCACTAACGTTTATTGATAGTAAATTTTACACTAGTTCCACAAATTAATTTAAGGTGTGCAAGTCACCTGTAATGCCAGCCACATAGTATAGCGGTTAGTGTACAGTCGAACCCCGTCATAGCGAACCCAGTATATAACGAATTCCCGGATATAACGAACGAAAATTTTGGTCGCGCCATTTTCCTATTGTACGTAATTTAATTAGTATTGTATCAGTTTAATGTAATCGATTTTAGTCGATTTAATTCATTAATGATCATTTTAATAGATTTTAAGATTTTTCAATACATCATTATTGAATACGCATTGCAACTAATGAGTTATACATTTTGTGAACTCTAGCATTTTTCTTAATGGTTCGGATATAGCGAACCACCGGATAAAGCGAACAAAACCTTTGGTCCCTAGAAGTTCGTTATAACGCGGTTCGACTATATTTAGCTTCTAGCGCAGTGGGCTTGGGTTCAAATCCGAGTAGGGCTTGGACGTTCTCGTATTGTCCCCTCATAAGGAGCAATGTTGGCTCACCTAAATGTTGCTCCCATAATAAAGTTGCCAACAAGATTTCGCGGCGTTGACGGGGGAATGTCGTCAAGGCGTCTCTAGCAATGGAAAAAAAATTAACTGTAATGAACCTTGGTAAACTTCTCACTCCTCAAGTATTCATAGAAATGGTATTTCATTACATAGAGGCAGGAATGTTATTACGAGTAATTTAAAACCTCACCATTCATTGGAAAAAGCAATAAATTGGGCAAAAGAAGATATAAAGAGAATGCTCTTATAAAATGCGAAGATATAAAGAGGTACATAATACAGTCGAACCTCCATATATCGAAGTAGCAAATTGCCGAAAAAAAATTCGATATATAGAAATTTCGATATATAGAATTGATCTTAGTTTTATCATAATTCTCCTAAAACATTAAAGCTAATTTTCGTATACCAAACTCCATTTCTAATTTATATGCGAATCCCATTAAATGAAAGTTAATAACTAAAAAATGAATTAATATGAAAGATTTATTGAGTACTACATAAATTAAAAAAAAATAATAATCCAGACAGTGGTTACAATGATCACAGTTACATTCTTTTAAAAAAAAACTACGAATATCTTGCTGAACAGCCAGTTTTGCGAAATGTTCATCAAAGAAATGTTCGCATTTATTCAGTCCACTAAGAACTTCATCACAGACATTTTCCGCGAAGTGAAGTACACGACGTATTGTTTCAAACGCCAAAAATTGGGAGATTTTATTCTAAAGAGGAATAAAATCTCCCAATATGTTTCGAAAAAAAATTTCGATATATAGAGATTTTTTCGATATATAGAAACAGTTTTTCTATGTAATGAACATGGAGATTTGCTAAGATTGCGATATATAGGAAATTTCGATATGAGGAAGTTCGTTATATGGAGGTTCGACTGTATTTATGAATCGGATTTTATAAACTAAACCAGGGGTCTCCAAACTACGGCCGTGAGCACCCCCCATCCGGCCCGCGGTAGCGATCCGGACATGCCCGGTATCCAGCCCAACATAGTTTATTTTGATTACATTGTAACATTTACAATGTAAGTAAATCATACAATATAATAATCACGTTTTTATTTAACGACCAATTAAGAAACACAATAACTGACATACATAATGAAATTGAACATTTTCACTGTAATTAATGATATGAGATTTATCCTAAAAACTTACAATAAAAGACATACATAGGTAATTCACATAATGAAATTAAACATTATAATTGTCATTAATGAGATTTATGTAGCTGTGACTTTCCACCGACAATTGTTTGCAGCTGTGGATCAAGTTTATTAGTGGAAAATATCAGCATTGACTTCAAATGCTCAGTTAATTTTTTTGTATATTTTGTATATTTTTTTGTATCATTTTGGAAAATGTTTTTTCACACAGGTAAGTAGTGCCAAAAGCGGAAAACTCAGTATGTTGGTAAGATGAGCTAGCTAGCTAGGTCTAAGCCCTTGGGACTTAGTGGAGGAGTTAGTGTGGCCCTTAGGTTAAAAAGTTAGGAGACTCCTGAACTAAACAATCAGAATTTCTGTTCATCGCATATTGTTGTTGCTGTTCTTTCTAATGCTCCCTGGCCGGAATTTATTCCAGATCAGGTCTATATAGGCTAGCGGAGTGAGGGGGTGTGGCTCCGGTTTTTATAATGGCACCACAAGGTCAGAGTCTGATTTAGCCAGGTGCCACCGCAATTTTGACCGACCACTCCAAGGGGTGACATCTGGGGGGATCATACCCTCTCCCACCCTCTCTGACCTCATAGAAGGACTTTCCGGTCTACGGATTTAACGTGCCCATATCCGGCCTAGACACGGGGTATTTAATGGCGCTTGTCGGGATTCGATCACCCTCAGACCCGACCAGAACACCCTCAGACCAGAACACCCTCAGACCCGAAAGCCGACGCGCTACCACTAGGCTACCCCGAGCCCATTCATCTCATACTACATATAAGAAATTGAAATCACACGGCCGTGAACGCCATGGCATCTCATAACAGGATATCACAACATTACATGGGGGTTTCGTACATGATCTACAAAGTAAATCGTAATTCACAAGATGTTGGTAAAAAAGCACGCAAAACCTATGAATCCTCCAATATTCGTAGACGTTGCATTTCACGAGACAGGGGCTGGATAAGTAATTGAAATCACACGGCCGTGAACGCTATGGCATCTCATAACAGGATATCACATCATTACATGGGGTTTCGTACATGATCTACAAAGTAAATCGAAACTCACAAGATGTTGGTAAAAAAGCACGCAAAACCTATGAATCCTCCAATATTCGTAGACGTTGCATTTCACGAGACGGGCTGTGGTGCTATTACGAGTAGTTTAATACTCCAACTTTCGTTTGCAAGAGCAATAGGTTGAATAAAAATTGAGATATGATAACATAAATCAGCTTTAAATTGAGTTTTATAAAGAAAGTAATCAGAATTTCCGCGCATCTCGATCACCAAAGAAACTAAAATCGCACTACAGCGAGTCCCAAAAAAAAAGGATTTACCACACAGTAAGTCCGAACATGATCTGCAAAGTATTTTGACGTACACCAAATATTAATATTAAATCTTGGAAAACCCATAAATCCTCTGATATTCGTAGAAACTGCATTTAATGGCATAGAAGCTGGGTCATATTGGAGGATTTAGACAACTCTCTTCCATTCCGCAGTAACAGGTTGGACAAAAGATAAGAAAGACAATACGAAGCATCGTTGGAATTTTATAAACAAAATACTCAAAATTTTGTGTTTCTCCGACCACAAAATATCGGAAAGAAATTTAGATCTCAATGCTTCCAACCCCCCCCCCCCTCCCTTAAAAAATTATTATAATATTAATCAAGCAAAAAAGAATTTTATCATTTCACAGGTAAGGTCGGAACAGATAGAGGAAAACCGTAAAGCAATGCCATTGATGCTTTGGATATATATTAAAATGTGCAAATTTTCATAAGGTAAACAAATGAGATGTGTAAGATATGTATACAACATATATGTTTCAAAATTATACACCATTTTGAGAGCCATATTTAAAAATTTACGACTCTTCAAAGGTTCAGTCTTCATTTATACAGAAAAATAAGGATCTACAGGCTTCTGATAAATATCTAAACAGTGTTAGATCAATTATTGTAAATTCATTTGGTGAATAGGTGTGAATATCATTTTAGTGCTTTCAAAGCACGCTAACGTAAGAGAGATATGTACAGTATACCTTGCAACTGAAAATCGCAGCGGCAAGAGATTTTAATTCCTACCTTGGTAGGAAAGAAATAAAATCGGAAGGCTCAAACTTTTACGGCAAAAAATCGTTTTTAAGATAAGATCATGCATAATCTACAAAGTAATTCGAAATGTGCAAGGTATCAGGAGTAAATGAATGAATACTAATAAATCCTCCCATTTCAAAAGAAATTGACTGAATCTCGGAAGTGTTGTTGTTGCTTATGCCACTTGACTGACATCAACATCAGATCAAGTCCCAAAAAAGGCTATGGGCGATGAAGGTGCGGCTCCTGTTTTGACTGGCACCACAAGGGTCGGAGTCCGACTTGGCCAAAGGACCAATCCCGTAATTTTGAACCAAGTCAAGCGACGAGACCAGAACACTTAACCCCGCACCTCCAGAAGAGATTTTGAGAACTTGGAGGACACTGCAGCCACGACATATTTTACGTGCACCAGCCACCATTAGTATACACGGCAGTGGATTTGTCAGCGACGAGCATCGAACCAGGGACTTTCAGATCAATAGCCCGCTGTTTTTGCCAACTGGGCCACTACACCCATGAATCTGGGAACTTATCACGACTAGTTTACCACTCATCCCCCCCCCCCCCATCTCTACTAGTGGCACCACATCAGCACTTTTCAAAAAGGTTTTTAAAGAAAAAGACCAAAGATCGACAAAATGCGGCATTAAGGAAACACCTGATGCAACGGAATGTGATTTCAACGATAAATTGATGTACCGAGAAAAAAAATGACGCACAGTGACACTATGCGCTTTATCTGAAGTGATTTGCTAGATATCGGCAAGATAAAATTACTGCGTTATTCAGGATATCTAAACGTTTTGCATCGAGGAAAAATGCTGACGACAATGAATCCTTCGATTTGTAAAGCCCTAAATCTGATTTTCAAGTAGGCGAAAATTTTGAAAATTCTATCAAACGATTATTGTGATGCTGATAAAAATTTAAATGCATTCAAAGTTCGATGGAAGTGAGTCATCACTTGAGTTTCATGACTTTTTTCAAGTCCGAATAGTCACAAATGAGTCGAGTTAAGCGATTTCTTTCTTCCGCATCTTACGTTGTATCGTAGAAACTCTCGTGATACATGACGTCACTGTCTCACGAGCCTGATTGCACCTTCACGGTAATTTTCATCAAGTTTAAACGCGGGCCATTTGTAAGATATGAAGATCTTGAATTTCTTTTTCGGCTTTGTTCCCAATCAAGCTTGGTGCAACCTTCATGAAGAAAGGGAAGCGAAGTGACATTTTGAGACACGTGTGAACCTTTTTAGCAAAATGTCGTTTTTCGATCTGTTTAGCTTTTAGGAAAAGACGTGGGTTCTATACTGCACTTTTACAGTACAAGTGATAACGGTACGTTTACCTCCCCATATGACAGGTAACGAGAAAATTTTGCCAAGGTGAACATTTATGAACTTCGGGATATGTGTCTCAATTTTATTTTTTTGGAATCACATTTATCCATATAGAAATTAATAAGCAATAAAAATAAAAACTTTTCCAAGATTAATCTTTGACTTTCAAGCCTAATGATGGACAATGATATCAGTATAGAAGAAAAGGGCAAGTTTTTCAAATTGCTCTCAAAATACTCCTAAAAAAACATATGTTACAACTTTCCACTTTTTATTAGTGCGAAATCGAATGTTTCTACTACAATGCTTTTAGGCCAATATACTGGAACCTTCGGCTTTAGTTGGTTAAACTCGCTGATCTGGTTTTACTTTCGTAGGCAGGGCTAACAGATGTTACCCTTCATCAGGCTCTGAGAGAATTAGATGCGATCACAAGGAGAAATATCAGTATTCGTATTCAAATGCTCTGAGAGTCTGATGATGGACACTTGATACTAGCCAGTCCCAACCCCCTACGGAATAACTGAAAATTTTAAAAAAAGCTTTCATCTTCAATCTGCAGCTGCCAGTTATTTGATACAAGCAGATTTAACAATAATATAATTCCACGAAAGAGACACCGTTCAGAGGATTTCTTATTAACATAACTGTAAAGAAAGAAGAAAAAAAAAAGCTGTTGCCATACAACAGATGCCTTTAAATTGTCTTTCATCAGAATAGATATTTTTCAAGTCAATTAACAACTACTTCCCCCACTAACACCGCATATTTATGTGTTCAGAGTAAAAATAATCCCAGAGAATGAAGTTGCACAAGTCAATTATCAAGGATTTATCTTTCCAGAGAAACCACGTAAGCGATACCCATTGAGATAAAAGAGCGACATCAACTGGGTTTTATTCCATTTCGACTGACATCTTCTGCAGACGATCTCTCGGCTAAAACGAGATCTATCACCCTCGGAGGAGGAAGGAACGACTCTTATGAGGAAACTCGCGAGAAAATTCAACACGTGGCCCGATGAGTCATGCGGGAGAACTAATGAACTGGTGAACAATTGAAGGGGCAAGTGGAGAGTGGTCGCGGATATTTGCGTCATTACAGGATGGGAAAATAAATAAATTAAGAAAAAAAAATGCATTCCCGGAAAGGCTGGTTTTAGCGTTCAGAAGAAGCAGAGATCCAAAGGAGAAAACTATTAATACGAATTTCTTTATTGCCATAAAATTAAAACCAGGCTACTGAAAATTTAATTTTTGAGCTCAGAGAGCTGGTATTCCCCACGCTTCAGATGGTCGGATTTTTATGGAATATAATGCCTACAAAATATTTAAAAAAAAAAAAATTCAGGTGCTCTCTTCTAACGAAACTACCGCGGGTTATCAACGTAGGATTACTTATCGTTGCTTCCCTCTTTATGTATATATGTATGTATGCATGTATGTGTTATGTATATATGTATCTGTATATATATATATATATATATGTGTGTGTGTGTGTGTGTGTGTGAGTCAAAATTTTGGCGCATTTTGGTACTTTTCTGTTTAACTGTTTACTGCTTGCCCAAGCGATACAGACTGGGTTTGAAGCGCTGCAAAAATTATAACTCGCGATAACGGACGGTTTTATCGTCTGTAATTTTGCTTTCCGGAGGTCCGTTATGGAGGAACGTAATCCTACGTTAAAACGGATCTTCACGACTTGTGAATTCTGGTCCTTCCAAAATGCAGCACCCATCTCCTCATATGTTAGGTTGGTTGGCTGGTAGGTTGGTTGTTTGAGAGCACTACGGTCATTTTCGCTACACGAGGGCTGATTAGACCGGGACCTACTGCTTAAAGCCGATTCCAAACGGCTACAAACACCCATGCCAACGAAGGGACTCGAACCCACAGACTCCGGTACCGAATGCCAGCACTCTAGCCATTCGGCAACCGCTCATGATCCTCATATGTTGGGATTCCAGTGATGTCGAAACGTTTAGATCAGGCCTGCACAGGTCGAAATGAAATGAGGGCCATATAAAGTTATGAAAAGCTGCTGCAGGCCGCAAGAAAATAGGATAGATGAGAAAGCAAAAAATATTTTATCTAACAAAAAATAAATTACTGGTTATTTTAAAAATTAAATAAATATTAATATTCATTGCTTATATACTCCTTTCGTATTATTATAAACAGAAAAATATTTGGTATTTTTTAGATTTATAATATTATACGTCTTCACAAAAGGTTTCGCGGGGCCCCTTGGTGAGTGCTGGCTGGCTGCATGGAGCCGTAAGTTGTACATGTCTAGCCTAGATAGTACTTTACTTTTTCTAAATTAACAAAGCGTATAAGTTTTGACGAACTGGCTCTAGTTTTTGTGTTACAAGGTACATTAAAAGAACGCTTTATACCCAAAAATGAACTGGAATGCCTGAAACATGCAGAAGCAGATTGGTCTATATTCTTCTTTGTAGTTACACTTGTGCGAAATGATATTCAGAAAATGTGCGCTCCCCTCACGGCAAGAGTAATTGAGTTGATAAAATAACGACCTCCAAGTAAAGAGACCCGAGTTCGCATCCCGCTTCTGGTGCACGGTCGTTACACATAAATTTTATCTAACGAATTCTTCAATCTTCATTAAACAGCGTGTTGATCCACTTGCTTTTTTTTCTTCAAGAAATACGAGTTTCCACGAAGATGCTGCTTAAACAAACCTTACTCCATCTGCTACGCTTGGGGTGAATACACCCAGCAAAAACAACGGAAAAACATGACTGACTTTGTAAATCAAGCATATCTAGCATATTTTGGCGTAAAGATAAGAGACCAAGATAAGTTTTGGGCTCCCTAAAAGATTTGCTAAACTTGCGTAGAGTACTACGATAGTAGTGCAAATAGAGATGGTGAGAAACAGAGAAACGGAAAATTTAACTTTGCTGAACGCTTCGTGCGGGAAAAAAACAACACGGTGATTGCTATTTATGTGTAGCATGCCATTATAAATTTCATGTGTCTGTTCTTGTACGATTAGGATCTATTTTCATGTACTTCGTAAGTTGGCTACGGGTAAAATTCTGTACTTTTCATTTTTCAATGGTTCATGGATTACCTCAAAAATTAAAGCTAATGCAACAAAACGGATGCCATACATGCATCGTAAATTAACCTAAAACATCTTATGCTAACGGTACTAAATATAACGATGACCAGAATAGTGAAATTTAAGGATGCTAAGATAATTGATACAAGTAAATCTCAAAGCACAATATTAAAAGAACCACAAACGAGGGCGGATAAAACTTATTAATGCTCAAAGGAAACTAAATTAAATAACCCCTTTTAAAAAATTGCAGATATTAAATATAGAAATACGTGGACAAAATACTTTCCCACCCCACTCCAAAATACAAATAACAAAAAAATATAAACATCACATATTTCCGTCAAAATATCCATTATTTTTCGATTTCGAAAAAAAAAAAAGTTTTAAATATATTTCAATTTGTTCCACTTCGGACAAATCTTACGTTTGTAAATATCATTTATTCATTATAACTCTCTTTACTTCTATATTTAACATCCTCCCCTCCCGCCCCCCCCCCCAAAAAAAATAAAAATAAATAAATAAATATTTTTTTAAACCACATTCCACATTGCCTTTTTATAAGCACGTAAAAGCATTTTCAGTTGTCCTTTTTTAAAGCCCACCAATTCCGTCGCTAAGTCAACCAATAGTCATTATGTTTAGTCAGCTGACTACAGAACATTTTCCCCTCACAGCTGTTCTCCACTTCAATGGAATTTGATTTATTTTCCGATTCGGCAAAACGTACCACATTCAAGTTTTGAAACATAATTTCTGATTTCCGTGAAGTATGCCACATTCAAAATTTGAAATAATATATGTATTCTCTGAAGTAAAGAATGCTTTTATTCTTTATTCCCTGAATAAGGTACAAAAAGCATAAGGAGAGTAACAAAAAAATTTTAACTTTGACTTGCCCCTTATTGATAAATGCTCTATAGTGATCACATTCAAATCTTGCTTATGGCCGGTTAATTTTTGGAGTGCTCTATTTGGTACACGATATCAAAACAAACCCCTTGCCTATATGGAATCCACCTTATAAAATAAAATATAACATAAAACATTATATATTGCTATACAAAAATGCTATTAACTTCAGTCGAAAATCATCCGCAAAAGATGACATGATGACACAGTACTGAAAGTAAAAACAATAAGAATTACTTTAAACACATACATACCTTCACAGGTGTGAAGTAGCAGAAAGGGTCAAAAATCCATCTGAAACGAAAGTAACGTAATTAAAACACAATTTAAACATACGGCTAGATATTTTAAATTTAAGTAAAAAGTGAACGCACACCGGGAAAAAACGGCTAATAAAATATTGCTGTTTAATGTGTGAAATGATTTTATTAGTAAAATTCGCACAGTCAAGGGCAGGAAAATAAACAACCCCCCTTAATAATGGATATTTTTTAATCCTAGTTTTTACATACACTCCCGAAAATCAATCAAACAAAGCAAATTTTAATAAAAGAGTGCCGTTACATAGTACATACAAACATAACCATTTTAAAATGTTAAGTATTACAGAAAGATAACGACTCTAACGATCATAATATGATCGTTATGTAATAAGATATATTGTGCCTTATTTACCAGTTACGTTACTATCACTAGTTACATTACCATTTACGTTATCAGTTACGCTACTGCGATATCTTATTTACAAGTTATGTTACTATCAACTGCATAAAATAAGGGTCTAAAACAGTGATTCTCAACCGTTTTATGCGTAGACCTCCCCCTCCCTGGATAATCTTAAGAACCTACCCCCAAAAGTCTAAAAACTGTAAGTAACACTAGAAAAATACATTCTGCACATACCTTTTGCTAACCATCCGCTTCTCCCCAGTGGGGGGGGGGGGCAGGTTGAGAACCACTGGTCTAGAAAGAAGGTCACGCTGAATCCTTCCCATATCCAGCGAGTTTTGACTGTTTGCTTGATAACAACGACACGACGAAGCAAAATATCTCACCAGAATTTAGTTGAATCTCTTACAATTGCATTTCCCAAAGAAACTAGACAACATCCTCGGGGTGGAGAACATGTCAATCAAGTGGTAACCACAGTGTAATTTCAAGAACGAAATAAGATATCAAGAAAATAAAATCGTCGAAATCGTTGCAAGATTATTTTGTGGCGTGCCAAAAGGTTTTACTCCACTGCTTTATGTACAGAAGCTACTCTAATTTTATCGAGTATGATCACGCAATTAGAATTTTTCACAGCGCTGGAGTCGTTTGCTTTAGGGACGGAATGCGAGTGGGGGTGGAGGACAGAGAAAACTCTAGAGCAGAGATTCCCAACCTTTTTACGTTTGCAGCACCCTTAGGGATGAGATTAGAAACTTGAGGCACGCTTGTTGGAATTTTAGTTTTTTTTTTTTTTTTTTGGCTTTTTAAATATTAAATACATATGAAATATATTTCAGGAACGAGTTAAATTTAAGTTCAAATAAATGCTTACTCCATTGCTGACTTGATTCATTTATTGAAAGATATAAGTAACAAACACTAGAATAGAATATATTAATACAGTTTCAAAAATAGCCGCGGGATTCAGTACTACACTAGAGAACTATAATTGAAAATCGTTCGATGGATGCTTAGAGCACAAATGTGTAATATCAAGCTTAACAGTTGCGGGCGTTATGAGATAGCTAATTCATCCTCGGGAAAGAGTGCATCGATTTGTATCACAATTTGTCGGTCGTGAATAATTAATTCAACTTAATATTTATTTTAAGTGGGCCCTACTCCATCAACCTACAAGATCTCTATCGTATTATACTTGGGTTATATGAACAACATGGTTTAAAGACTTATATAACTGAAAATAAATTTCGAGCTCTACTAGACCTAGTCCTAAATGAGACAATACTATATAATGGTAGTAACTACTTTAAACAAATACATGGTATACCGATGGGTGGAGGATGCTTGTCAGCACTGGCAGATATTTACCTTCACTATTACGAAAGAAGAGTTATGATTCTTAATGAACTAATGTTTTTCAGATACGTTAACGATATACTAATATGCTTTAATGAAAACTTAACTGCAATAGATATTAATTTTTACCATGAAAATCTCAAATTGGTGGAGACTGATAAAGATTGCGAAGGCAATTTGGCATTTTTGAACTTGTATTTAAATGTTAATAATCTAAATCTAGTATCGTACAGTATTTATGATAAACGTGAATATTAAAATTTTAAAAATGTCAGAATTATGAATAAGAATAACGCTCTACACTTAAATATTAAACGTAATGTAGTTATAAACCAGATAATACGTTGCCAACGTTTACATTCAAACACAAAGATTATGGACTTCAGAATAAATAAATTCATAGCACTAGCCACTGATTAGGGTTTTCCTGTTAATTTCCTCAAGTCAATTCTAACCCAGTTTTTTAATTTAAATAATACCGATTGCGAGAAACGTTTTAACATATAGTTGGCAACATCAAAAGTTTCCCTATTACGACATCAAAAATCCCTACTATGACTATAAATGTGTGTGTGCTAGTGATTCGTGACACTAGCTTGGCGTGGAGTTAAGTATTTTAGTATCTTAATATTTTAGTAGAGTATTAGTTAACGTGTAATTATTTTTGTATTTTAGTACTTTAGATTTGTATTTTTGTATGTCTGTATATTGTTTTTCTGTATTTATATTTTAGTATTTTAAAATATTTATTGTTTATCCAAATCATTATAAGGTATAAACACTATTCATAATGTAATTAAGTTTTAGATTACTCTATATTAAAATTATATGGTTTAACTTGTCTGTTTCATTTTAAATGTCTCTTCAATAATTGTTTTTAACAGTCTCCGACTATTAATTGTTTTTATAGCCGACCTCCGGGAGTGTTGTCTAGACGCTAACCGGGGTTGGGGGATCACAACCCCCCCCCCCAGTCATCAACTATAACACCTCCACTTTTTTTCTACTTAAATACTTAATTGTATATCTCGATTTATGTTATTAGAGTATTAAATGATCGCATCTATCCCTTTTAGTTATCTTAATTTTAAATATCTATTATATCGTAAATATTTTTCTGTGCAGCTTAGCGCCTAAAATTTATTTACTGATTCTTTGTTTTCCTATTAAGTAATGTACATTTGTATACTATATATATATATATATATATATATATATACACACTGCTCAAAAAAATTAGGGGAGCAAGCGAAGAAGTTAAGAAAACCGTGCGTGACAGCCACGTATTGCCATAAAATGGATAGTACACGCGTATTAATGCGCAATACAGAAAAAAAGACGTACAAAAATTTGTAATTAAGCTTAATTCTTTGAAAATATGGAAAAAAAACATGAAAAGATGATTTAGGGCAACAATTTGGTTACATGTAAACGATAAAAAAAAAAGTATTGTTTAGAAATGATGCAAGATTTTTAATATGGCGTGTGGTCTCCTCGAACAGCTAAGACTGCTTCACACCTGTTTTCATGGATGCGATGATGTTATCGAGAAGACTTTGGGGAATACTGTTCCACTCCTCAAGAAGTGCAATCTCCAAGTCTCGGAGAGTAAAAGGAGGCCTTGGTCTCGCAGCAATGCGTCGTCCGAGCATGTCCCAAACATGCTCGATTGGATTCAGGTCAGGAGAGCACGCTGGCCATTCCATATGCCATATTGTTTCAGCTTCAAGCATGTTCTCTACAAGACGAGCTGTATGCGGTCTGGCATTATCATGCTGAAAAACAAAGGAATCTCCAATGGCTGCAGCGTAAGGTATGACATGAGGTCTCAGTATCTCGTCTGCTTACCTTCGGGCCGTGAAAGTACCATTCCGAATGATATGCAGATCCGTACGTCCACCTATGCTGATTCCACCCCATACCATAAAACCAGCTCGTCTGTATTGTGAACTTTCACGAACGAATGTAGGGTTATTTCGAGTGCCCCTTTCCCTCCATACCAAAACACGTCAGGTGTCACACTCCAGACCGAATCGGGACTCGTCTGTAAACAGCACTTGGCTCCAATCATGTTGCTCCCAATCTCGATGTTCAACAGCCCATCTTCTTCGGGCCGCACGGTGGCGTAAGGTCAACGGAATGCAGATAATTGGCCTACGTGCATAGAGCCCTCCCTGATGAAGCCTATTACGTACTATTTGGCTGTACACCCTTCGTCCTGTTGCCAAGAGCAACTGTCTTTGCAGCTGAGTAGCATTGTCTGTTCTGTTTCGACGAGCTGTTAACAGTATATACCGCTCATCAGTTGCTGTAGTGGCGCGTGGCCGACCTTGCCCTGGTCGACGTCTAATATTCCCTGTTTCTTGGAATCGATTCCGCAGCCTTGCAACGACACTTCTGGCGACTCCAACAGCGACACTACGTTGTGTTTGCCCGGATTCAAGTCTGCCTATAACACGCCATGCCATGGATTTCGGTAAATCACGCTGTTGAGACATTTTCAAGTCACCTTTTCTGAAAAAGAATAACTGAGCAATCGAATTTCACAGTTAAGGCATTGAAACAGACGTTTCTGCAACATCCCGATTTCCGCCCTTATGTTCTTTTTCTAGTTTTTGATGTCATGAACTTCGATTTGCATATGAAGTTTTCTTCTTCTGTTTTCTGCTAGGCTTTAAATTATGGATGATTTATTTTATGTTACTTATCGGTGTAAGTATTTGCGTAATTTCGTTAAAACCATGTGCTCCCCTAATTATTTTGAGCAGTGTATATATATATATATATATATATATATATATATATATATATATATATATATATATATATATATATATATATATATATATATGTGTGTGTGTGTGCATGTGTGTATGTCAAAATTTTGACGCATTTTGGTACTTTTCTGTATAATTCTGGCACGCTGCCAAAATTATAACTCGCGCGGTACGGACGGACGGTTTTAGCGTTTGAAATTTTCCTTTCCGGAGGACCGTTATGGATGAATGTAATCCTACGTTAAAAAAGGTTTTAAATAAATTCCTATCAAGCCTTTATATTTTTTTCTTTAATCAAGTGAACATCATCTTAATTTTTTTTTTCAATGGATGATAACCATTTGTTATTTAAAAACGGATAATTCTTAGATTTCTATAAACTTTTATCAACTAAACTGGATTTTAAACAAAGAAGACGAGTTTATTGTTTTATGTGTTTATTCATAAATGTAAATTTATCATATATTAGTTTTAAAACACATATTAGTTTTTTGATGATGAAGCCCCTCCAGTTATAAGGCCCTGTTTTATCAACATTTAATCGTCCCTTTCAAGAGCCCAGTAGCATATTTGACTCATTACTATATAGATTGTTTTATACCTAACAGTATAAAATATCCTACCTTCACTCGACATCATTTTTAATAGCGTATCTTTTGAGAACTTTATAATATTAAAAAATGAGGTATTTAGAGATGTCACAGTGATGTAGCGTCGGAAGCTATGTAGTACCGAATATATCTCTCACCCACAGAAGTTTCATATAAAATCCTTACAGATACTTTAAACGTACCAGAGGATATTTTTTTAATATTAATTCACGAAACGATTTCTGACGCAGAGCTGCATCGATTCTATGTTACTGTACGTAAGAAAGGAATAGAAGATAGATCTTCAACATTTATTATAATCGAATATTTCTTCAATATTAGAGGTAGCATTCTTTTATTAAGATGGCCTAAAAACTATAAATTTTAATTTTGGCCGTCCCGTGAGCTAGATTTTAAACATCCCCCGTGGCGGCTTCAGGGGGGGGGGGGGCAGTAGGGGCAATTGCCCCTCCCAAAAAAGCCCGGCATATTTTTTTTCCCATAGCCTAAAATTATATAATCGTAGACCTACTACTAAATGGGTTTAAATTTATAATGAGACGATGTTTATTTCTTATTATATATATATAACTCTAAGAGCCGACGTTGCCCCCCCCCCCCGAAAAAAAAACTCTGGACTGGAGCCACCAGATTTTAAATGGGTAAAGCAGCAGTAGAGCTAGCTGTATGTCTCTTGATGAGAAAGTTGCCAAGAAGGAATTTCTAATACGTATGCGTAGAAAAAGAAACAAAACACACGATACTTATCTCATGAGATAGAAGTTGAAGCGATATCTGCTACACAATAGGAAAACTATGAATCCTGATATGCAATATTTAAAATGCTTCTTATCATCTTATAACCCATTTACTGGCTTTTCACAAATTTATAGTTTTGAATTCCGCGTCTAGAGAAGGTGAGCATAACATTCAAAATTTCGAGACACATCTACTTCATAAGCAAGTCACCTACATATTAACGTTTATACATATTAACGATTACGAATTAATGTTCCTAGTCACATCTGTATACTCTAATATAAACTGATCTACTCCTAATAGACCCACATATTCAAGCAGCATAACCCTCACGATCGATGAAACGAGGTATGTAATTATTCTCAAATATAATCACTATATGTTTCCTCACACGTTATATAATTATGGGACATACTTTTAACAGATAAAAAGAGCACACTGCACTAAAGTTATACACATCTCATTATGCAAAAATATAACGTCCAACCGACTCAGCATGCAAGTACTTTAAAGGTTTAAAACAGACTTATAAATGATAATGCAACTTATTAAGAATTTGCCGAGATGGTAAATAATTTAAAATTTACACTAAAAAATCATCTAAAATCTGGAATAATTTTACACGCATTTCTTTTGATGTACGATGATTGTTTAACATTTATTTTTAAAATGTTCATTTCGTTTTGAAAACAGTATTTTCTTCACGAGAAAACTAAAAAAATCGTGACTTTGTGCAAAGTTTCAACAGCTGATAGTGTTTAAGATTTAACAGCTGATAAGCAAATTTTACTCTACATGTTAAAAATTGATCAGTTCCACCTGAGTAAATCTCTAGGGTGATCTGAAATAACAACTGAAGCCTGATGCCATCTATTGAAAAATAATCATATATTTCAAAATCTCTAACCATGTATTCTAAGCTAATAATAGTTATACGAGCATGGATATATACGGTCAACCCACCTCGTTTGTGCTGGTTAAGAACGCAAGACCCCGACGAAAATAGAATTTTCGTATCTCAGAGCTACCCCAAGAATAACTCTTAACGTTGTTAACCACATTCAGTGCGCACAAAAAAAGTAACACTCCCTGTGGTGCTACAGCATTTTTTTTTTAAATTTACAATTACGGTGTCAGCAACGTTATTTAATCCTACACCACACAACGTGAGGATGATACAATACAAAAGAACCTTAGCATGAGACGCTCGTTATACATGCCCAGTATTTTAAAAGGAGTACAATTATTAAGCTTAGAAAACACCGTTTTGGACCGAATTTTCTAATACAGTAGAGCAGGGCCGCCCAGAGACTTTACGGAGCCTGGGGCAAACTTCTGTTGGGGGCCCCAAGAAATCTGATTAATCGAATAATTTTTTTTTATTTTTTTGGGGGCCCCTTTTTTCAGTAGATTATTTTGAATTTTGAAGTACGGTACAAGTTTCAGCATTTTCTTTTGGAGGAAATCTAATAAATATTTTAAAAAAAAATTGGGGGGCCCCCCGGCAGTTGGGGATCTGGGGCAAAGTGCCCCAGTTGCCCCCCCCCCCTCTGGGCGGCCCTGCAGTAGAGCAGTGGTCCCCAACCCCCGGTAGTGGATCAAATAGTACCGGGCCGCCCAAGGAACATTAAATTATTTCCATTTTATTTACTGTGGTGTATTTCTCTCGGGTTAGTGCGACTTTGTCGGGTTTGTGCTAATTTATACCTTTGTAACAGAAGAAATCTCGTAACTATTTTAAATTAGTTTATTGCTTATTAAACATTTCAAAATTATGAATTAAAATTGCAATCACAGCCCCCCTCAGCGGGCCGCGGTAAAATTATAAAACATTGACCGATCCGCAGCGATTAAAAGGTTGGGGAGCACTGCAGTAGAGTACGGCTTCCAACGAGAAAAATGTAATGAACTCAGATTGCATCTAAAAAAACCCAGATTGTAATTAAAAAAAATCCAGCTTTAAAATTTTTTCTATTGAAAATTATAAAATGAAATACATATCAGGTAGTACACACCACATTTTGTAAGATTACTTGAAGTTATATTAAAGTTGCTTTATTTAATTGTCAAAGTTTAATCATTTCGTCCTTCTCCTCCAAATTAATTTTCTAAAGATCTTTATTTTTCTTTTTTGGAACGAAGTTCTTTTACGCGGCTTACAGTAGAGTGAACTGGCAGGAATCGTCACGTAACGAAAAAGCGTTATGCCCCCTTCATAAGAGCTTTTTCTCAAGGGATCTGTGGCTGAATGGTTATCGCGTCGGACTACGGAGTATCGGACTATCGCACTACGGAGCGAGAGGTCCCTGGTTCAAATCCCCGCACAAGTGCTGGCCGTTTCTATTCCCACTCAGTCTTGGAATAGCGCAGTATATATATATATATAATACAGTCGAACCTCCATATATCGAAGTAGCAAATTGCGCGAAAAAAATTCGATATATAGAATTGAGCTTAGTCTTATCATAATTCTCCTAAAAAAATTAAAAATTAAAGCTAATTTTCGTATACGAAACTCTTTCTAATTTATATGCGAATCCCATTAAATGAAAGTTAATAACTGAAAAATGAATTAACATAAAAGATTTATTGATTACTTACTACATATCTTTAAAAAAACAATAATGCAGACAGTGGTTACAATGATCACAGTTACATTAAAAAAAAAAAAAAAAAACTGCGAATATCTTGCTGAACAGTTAGTTTTGCGGAAAGTTCAAAGAAATGTTCGTATTTATTCAGTCCACTAAAAACTTCATCAGGGACATTTTCCGCGAATTGAAGTCCACGACGTATTGTTTCAAATGCCAAAAATTGGGAGATTTTATTCTAAAGTGGAATAAAATCTCCCAATTTGTCTTGAAAAAAATTTCGATGTATAGAGATTCTTTCGATATATAGAAACAATTTTTCTATGTAATGAACATGGAGATTTGCTAAGAGTTCGATACATAGAAAATTTCGATGTAGGGAAGTTCGATATATGGAGGTTCGACTGTATATTATATATATATATATATATATATATATATATATATATAATCAATAGAAATCTACATATTAAATCACGTTTAGAGTTGAAAAAATAACGTAAGGAACTTCGGGGGACCCCCGACCGCACAATTTTTTTTTTTAATAGATACTTCTGATCCTATTACGTCTTTTACCAGATGTGTTTCAGGTATCCAGGAGGGACAATTTTGACAAAACCTATTTATTGCTGTTTTGACACCATACGATCGTTTACGGTTTTGGTTTCTAGAGAATTTGTCTCTTTTGTTGTGATTCTATTAACTTGTGAAAAAAAACTCTTTCTACGCACAGAGAATAGTGAGGTAAAATAGTGAAATGGATCGTGAAGTTTGATAAGATTTCATATTTGGGATTATAGAATATTTCATAGTTGGGATTCTAGAATCCATCTTTAATGTTACGTAACAAATACCAAAATTCTGGGATGTTTTTTTAAGGCGGAAATATATCACAGTTCAATCGAAATAATCTTCAGTTGTATGATTTTACATTCAATGAAATATAAATGTCATTGTAAGCTGTATTTATTCTTACTAAAATGTTTTATTATAATCAAAATATGCTTATAGAAGTAAATATTAATTTTTTGCTATATTTTTCACTTACGAGGGAAAACCCAGATTTGAGATATTTTAGAAAATTAAACCCCAAAACCTATACGGTCATTAAAAAACCCATATCTGGGTTTAAAAATCCAATATACACTTTCATAGTTCAATCACAGCTGTAGGGCTGCGAAAATAAAAAAAGTTTCCCTTTTCATTGAAAAGGCAGTTTGAAGAAGGGAACAAGCGCAAAAAATTGAAATTCGTTTTCTTTTTACTGTTATTTACATATAGACGCTCCTTGTAAGTTGTAAAAGGCACTGGAATAGAGTGTGAATGTAAAAAATTATATATATAATAGCCGTTGTCTCTGTATAACACTTCCGGGCTGTACTCATCTTTCAGTTGAAGCCCTCAGTAAACAAACAGCCGGTTAGGCTTAATTTCAATTTCAGATGTGGATCAGAATTTTTTCTTACCTAAAAACTAATATATTCTCCATCAAATCACGTTTGTTCAGCCTATTTTTCTATAAAACATTCAGAACTAAAACTAAAATTGGATGCTTTTAGCTGTATATTTAACAGTTTTTAAAAATCTGTTTACTTTTGCGATGAATTCTGAAAGTAAACAAACTTGAATGTGAATGAATCAAGTAGCTCAAGTATTCATATCGCGTAGTGAGCTGTAAAAAACTGGATGGCAGTCTACTACTCCAATCACATGAAAAACTAAATAAATAAAAAATATTGAAAGGGTTTGCTTTTACAAGGTGTGGATTAAATGCAATATTGTTAGATAATTCGGGATATTTTTTAACTTTCATATACTTTTTCCATTATGACGTCATTATTAGTATTATGACGTCAAAATGACGGGTTACCTTCTAGTCTTATATAAAAGTTTAGTGAAGAAAAAATAATAAATAAGACAGTTTTTTTAAAGTTTTTTTTAAAATTTATTTATTTCCCACAAAAACAGCTTTTGGATTCGTTCCCTTCTTCAAACTGCTGATTCAATTACTAGATGGAGTAATTGAGAGCAATTAAATCCGTGAAAATCTGTGGCCGTTCATTACACACGTAACACAGAGATATATGTACCGTTCTTATTGTGTGCCGACTCCAAAACAGGTATAGTTTTGCAAATGCAAAATTGTTATGGACCGCGAACGAGCGAGTAAAAACTTCAAATGAGGCCCTGCACTTTTCAGATTAGTATCGTTCCCAGCGCAGTTCCGATTGAGTCGGTCGAGTTATTTATCTTGGGAGAATATCCTGCACAATTAACAAACCACTGACTCCTATCCATTCCTCCCGCACTCCAAGAGGACATGTGATTACGGTGCCATTACAGATGCATGCACGCCTAATCTCGGCATATTTTATCAACGCTTGTCGACGCGGCCATCGATGAGCGCCCACGTGTGGTGGGAGCTCTGTTGCGGCTTCCCTCTCCCGAAAATCGACACAAAATACCTACAAGTATCAAGAGCGAGGCTCCTGGGGAGCTACTTTACCCGAGAGAGCATTGGAATGTAATGCACGTGCGTTCACGCTTGACTTGGCTTGTGAGTCGTTTTTCCCCTGATTTTAGCTCCCCCCCACACACCTCGAATCGCTATGCCTGCTGTCACAATAAGCTTCATTAAACTGCGGACGGGTTTGGTTTGCTGATCTCGGATACATAGAAAATTGGAAAGGTAATTTGTCTCACTGAAACAGATGAAGAAATTAAGGGATGGCGCAGTTCAACGGCCATAAATTTTTTTTTTTTTTATTTTTTTTTTTTTTTTCTGCCAACGTCGAAAATGAAATCGGACTTTTTTCATTTGCGCGGGGCGGCAAATTAAACTGGAAATCGAACGAAATTTTTAGTAAATTCCGAAAGATAGCGTTGTCTTTATATCAGTGATTCTCAACCTTTTTTTCGGCACGGTAGACTTTTAATAATTTCAAAATTTGGCGGCACACTAGCAAAATAAGATAAATTAAAAAGAATTTTACTTGGATAACTGATTGATGTACCATTTTGTAAAAATAGCAAACGAAATAATTTTCCTTGAATATAAAAGGAAATTGCATTACAAAATAAACAAAATGTTTATTTAACTACAAATTACATTTAAGGCGAAATTTGAACTTGTTGTCTTTTGATAACTTCATTTATATTCGGGCGTAAAAATAATAACGCTACTCTCATTTCGTGATCCAGATTTAAAAGTTCAGAACTGTAACAGTCCAGAGTTAACCATTCACCAGTCAAGAACTGTAATACATCTTATCTGCGCATTTGTTCAACCACTCCCCGCTATGAAGGTAGAACTGGTTGAATTTCTTGTCTGACGTTACTTATGTATGAGTACTCATGGGGCGGCACACTTCAAGAATCTCACGGCACACTAAAGTGCCGCGGCACAGTGGTTGAGAATCAATGCTTTATATCAATATGGTATCTGAGAGACGTGGGTTTTGATGGACTCTCCCGTCATTTAACCGTTTTTAGCCCTTTTGTCCAGAGGATTAAGCAAAGCGGCGAGTAAAGTGACCTCGCAAGTCCTCAATCCCCATGTTAAGCTATGGTATTCACCTCTCAGCATAGTGCTAATTACAGATTGGAAAATTCATATTATATACACAGTGAAACTTCTCTAGGGTAGCCATCATGGTTCCGAAAAAAAGTGAGCCGTTTTGAGGGGTGGCCGTTGAATAGGGGTCGATTTCTCTATGGCGGTCAGTAATGTTTCTGAAAAAAGTGACCGTTTTGAGGGCTAGCCGGCTAAAGAAGTCTCACTGTGTATATTATACTAGCTGAAAACCCGCACTTCGCTACGGAGTACATTCAAATTAAATACAACGGTCAATGTATGCAATTAATGCCAAATATATATATATATATATTTATAATAAATACGACGATCAATATATACAATTGATGTAGAAAAAAAATATATATTTTTAAAAAAATCGTAAGGGATATTTTTATAGACAAAATAATGTCCAATCGTCTGCCGCATTAGCAAGAAAAAAAATTATTTTTTGTCTATTTAGTTGTTATGCACGTGACGATAAATTTATTTAAAGTACCAGAAAAAGAAATCACGTGATCAGCATTTAATAAATTAAATTCTAAAAATGAATCTTTAAAAATTCACCAAAAAATCAGAAAATAGAGGTAAAGATTCGTAAAAGATTTCATTTTAAAGGAATTTTTATGATCTTTCTCGTGATATAAATTTTATAACCCTCAAATTATTATTTTAAATGCAAACATAAAAAAAGTTACTAAAACAGCTTAAAAATTCAATTTTAAAAAATCTTAGAAGAATTTTTCAAAAATCTCTCTTAGTGCACCCCTACACTATAAGAAGAATCGCCATGCAAAATTTCAGCTCTTTAGGTCCAGGGGTTTGGTCTGTGCGTTGTATGTCAGTCAGTGAGTCAGTTACGGAACTGTTTTATATATAGATATATACATACAGGGTGGTCCAAAATTATTGAGCGCAGTTCATGTTTGGAAAAAAAAAGAGAACTAAATGAGGTACGTAGATGTTTATTGTTTTCTTGGAATGACAATTTAAAACAGTTTTACATAGCAAAATTTTAAACATTTAATTACTTCCACATAAGCCTGTAGATCGCGCGACAACATTTCGCAAGAAAAATTGACTAATTCCGTCAATCTGCAAATGGCTACTGTACAGAAAAAAAACAACGTGCGTTTTGTGGTTCCATGAAAGCAAATCAGTTGCAACTCATTTTGTTCTTTTTTTTTTTTTTTTTTTCAAACATAAAATGCGCTCAATAATTGTGGACCACCCTGTGTGTATATATATCAGGGGTTTCCAACTTACAAGTGTCCGAGGGCCGCAATCGAAAACACCTGTCTAGTGGCGGGCCGCAATTTAATCAGGACCATACATGGTCCTGATTAAATTGCGGAAAAAATAATATATATATATATATATATATATATATATATATATATATATATATATATATATATATATATATATATATATATATAAATATATATATAAATATATATATAAATATATATATAAATATATATATATATATATATATATATATATATATATATATATATATACATGTATATATGTATATATATATATATATATATATATATATATATATAAATAAATATATATTCCGAAAAAATGTACATTTTTTCTTGAAGGAGGGGGATTTGGAGGATTTGTGTATAGTATGTACTATGAAATTTTTAAAAATTCGAGGATGAACCTCCAACAACGATCTTGATTATAACTGGCCAACTTTCGTTAAATTACACAGACACACACAAAAAAATCAAATAAGAAGTGGGTATTTAAATAAGTGGGGGAGGGGGGGTTAAAATTGAACATGAGTGGATACCCTACTTTTCATGGAATTCGAGAAAAATCAATGTTTTTTGTAAGTGAACAGCATTTGAAAACAATAAAGTTTTTTACAAAAACATTTTTCGTTAACTAAGAATATCTAAATTGATGCTGCAAATTATTTTCCTAGAAGTCTTCGCGGGCCGCCAGTTGGAAACCCCTGATATATATATATATACATGAAGCTGAAGTTTAAATAAAGAGCCCATTTAAATACATTTTTCAGTTGTAAATCTTTACGGAGTTTAAACTATTAGTGTCTGCCGTATCAAAATTATAACTGTATTTTGAAAAATTAAATTTAAATAAAAAGATTTTTCTCATTGCACTTACGGATATATTTTCAGATGAAGAGAACTCAATTCAGAAATATGCATTTTCTAATCAGTGATTAGAAATATACCGAGAGAGAAATGATGCGCAGCCTTAATCAATTATAATTATCTAACACTGTGAAGTAGAGGCGGTGTACATCTAGAGATCTTGAAGTTACAGATAAAGCAACACCTTTCACCGGAACATCTGACTGCGCCGCACAATGAAATCAAAATTAGTCATGTGGAATCAGTGTCGATGCGTCAGTGATAAATTTCATACGTTAAAGTGTCGATGCGCCCATTAGTTTCCCAGTAACCATTTTCATACTCAAGATAGCCATAAAAAAAGTGTTTTAATGCAGATTAAAAAAAAGAATATACGAAATGTGACTAATGCTCTTTTACCTTTTCAATTGAACGGAGAAAAAAAACGTTTAAACGCTTTATGATTTCAGAAAAACAGCCTTCGGATTAAACGAGCTCATATCAGCGTTTCATTAAATACACCGGAATTAATTTTAACAAGCAATAATTCAGATAAAAATAAAAGTTAAAAAGTCAGACTTATTCTATCAAGGTTAGAAAGTTAAAACTTATTTCTATCAAGGCGGCAATAATATCAGCTTAGTGCTAAAATCGCGGTTCAAGATTTTAAATAGGCACCAAGGTGTTATTGATTAAATTTATTATTTTTACTTCTTCTGTTAAATGTCATCAAGGCTTTGCTGTTGTAGTTGTGTTTTAAACGGAAATTTTGAAGGATCGATTGAAGTGATAACAATTGCACCTTAGAGCCAAACAATATATAAAAAAAAAATTTTAAAGTCAATTCCTACTTAGGTCAACAAAGAAAAATTTGAGTGTGAACTAATAGTAGGAATTGAAAAAAAGGACTGCCTGCCAGAACCTTGCCTACTGTGCGAGATTAGGAGAGGGGGGAAAGAGAGAGATAAAGTTTGTCAGGTTGGGGATTCGATCTCGCAACCTACAGGACAGGAGAAGCCCGCGATACCGCAGTGCTACCATTTACACAGTAACAAGAGGGAAATTACTATTCAAGAGCAAGAGACGCTCTAGGTCTAAAACTAAAATTGATTAATTAAATTTAATTAATGAATTAATATTTGAAAAAAACTGTATTAACATCAAGTGTCATCCACTACAAGTTTAAAAAAATGTATTTGAACTTGAGTGGATGAATAAAAAGTACTTTTATTAACGATTGAAAATTTGAACAAGAAATATATAGAGAGAGTGTGAACTAATAGTAGGAATTGAAAAAAGCTTATTTTCTTTCCTGTACACAACTATTGACGATCCTATCCGGTTCATCGAGGTAGAAACATTCGTTCAGCCTTGTTATTAAATAATCGATCTTTCAGCTGAAGGAACGTGAATGATGAAAATTACGACGCCTGTTCTGGTAATCACGTTCACACCTTTTCACCGGTTGAAGAAGTGGAAAGATTTCTCACTAAGCATTTGTGCAAAAGGACACGATCAATGGCGAGGAAAGGTGGCCTACGAGCGAATGCAAACAGGTTTTCACACCTACTCACTATTTTAATGCCTTTCGAAACCAAATTAGAAAATTAAACCTCATCCGTCCAAACTGTTAATCATTCGTCGATTTTATTTTTCGTCTGACAAGAGACCTTATGTTACCGCTTTGTCGAACAAGGCGGATGTGTTGCTTCCCTTTGCTCTGGGTTATGCTGTTATGTTATTAACATGAAACTTGTGGGGGGATGCTAAAAACAAAAACAACAGAGCTTCTCAATTTGAATTTGTATAGAGGATTTTAAGAATACGCGCGATTTTGTTCTCGCTGATATACCCTTTGTGTTTAGAGGCTCATATAGTCTCTCTCGTAATTTATTTGGAGATGGTTGTACCCAACCAACCCAAATCATGTCCTTGAGAATGAAAATAACGTAACTTTAACGTGTTAACTCCTCCACTTCAGGTGTTAAGCCATTCTCTATAAATCATTTCGTTTCTGCGCCCAATTCAAAATATGCATTTCGATTTTCCCTTAAAACTACCCCCCTCTCTTTCTCTCACACACACGTGTCATGATAATTTAGAGATTTGATTGATGGGACAAAATTAACAAAAAAGAAAAAAAAATCTTCATTATTCCTTTTAGATACTGGTAATTGCAAAAGCTGCCTTCCACGTACGTGTCTCTCGCTCCATGATAAACGCATATTCTGTCAATTAGGTGGGCATAAATATGTTTTCGTGATGAGTTGCTTGACCCTGAGGAATTCTGCGGCCTTGAAGAGGAGGAATGGACGCGACATGCACATTTCTGTAAGATTATACACGTTGGTCACAGAGTTTGGCGCAAAAGAAAGGACGTAAGGAAAAAGTATAGTTCTATGTGCAGAAAAAGAGAGGCCAGTTGGCGCTGATACACGTGTACAGTAATACCCAGACTCAGGCCCGAGATTTCCGCATGGGCAAGTGGGGCACTTGCCCAGGGCCCCCAAAATTATGGGCCCCCTAATTTAGTATAAAGTTGTACATAGTTTTGAGAATTTGTCTTTTGGTTAATATAGTAAAGGGGGTGCAGTGGCGGATACAGAAAAAAAATCCTGGGTGGAGCACAGTGCACCCACTATAGTGAAAGCATACTTACGTCCATAAGCGTTTCTGGTTTAAATTTTTTTTTTTCGGTGGGGGGGGGGGGGAGGGGAGGGAGAGTTGTAATAACTCCAGACTGTGATTTATTTTGAATTTCAAAAGAAAATTTCATTAATTTATTTATTAACATTAAAAAGTAAATTAATTAATTAACACTTCTTATTAATATTCATTATTTTCTTCAGATTTTTGACTTGTCGGTCGAAATTTTTTTTGAATTTCTGGTCCCGATTTAAGGGAGGCCTGGGTGAGTGCCCCACATGTTCATGTGGAAATCTGGTCCTGAGGAGGGGGGACATGCCCCCCTCTGGATCTGTCCTTGAAGGGGGCCCCCGAAGTCTGCTTTGCCCAGGGCCCCATTGTGTCAAAGTCGGGCCCTGCCCAGACTTACGTTACCCCGTCTTACGCGAACTCAGAGTTACACGGTTTTTGGATTTTTCCCTTTTTCACCTTTTTAAATCTTGGAATGAAATTTCCAAAAAAACTTTAAATGGTTTTCGGAAGAAACTTTGTCCAATATTTTTTAAAACGAAACGGAAACAACACCTGACACTGATCATATTGGTCGTACGATAAAAGAAGTTGTCGATCTTGCAAGGCTATAAGAGGTGGAAAGTCTATAGAAAGGATGTCAACGAGCTGTTGGATTCTCATCTTGAGGCGCTGACAGTCGATGATCTCATAGAGATGCGCGACCATCAATGAAAAATCCGACACTTCAGACCCAATTCCACAAGAAAACCTAATTACTATTATAAACTGGGAGCGGTAGCCCAGTTGGCAAGAGCAGCGGGCCAGTGATCTGAACGTCCCTGGTTCGATGCTCGTCGCTGCAAATCTACCGCAGTTTTCACTAATGGTGGCCGGGGCACGTAAAGTAGGGCGTGGCTACAATGTCCTCCAAGTTCTCGAATTTACCTCTGGAGGTTCGGGGTCAAGTGTTCCGGTCTCGGCACTTCACTCGGCTCAAAATTACGGGACCGGTCATTTAGCCAAGTCGGACTCCGACCCTTGTGGTGCTAATTCAAAACAGGAGCCGCACCTTCGTCGCCCATAGCCTTCGGGTCTTGATCTGATGTTGCTGTCAGTCAAGGGGCATAAACCACAACAACAACTATTATAAACTTGACAAAAGGTCTCCGCGCAATTGAGAAATGGTTACAGATTTTAGAGAATATAGACTCTAATAAAGATCGCGTGAC
Source organism: Dolomedes plantarius (assembly GCA_907164885.2). Taxonomy (NCBI): domain Eukaryota; kingdom Metazoa; phylum Arthropoda; class Arachnida; order Araneae; family Dolomedidae; genus Dolomedes; species Dolomedes plantarius. The sequence goes on from OU015496.1 coordinate 184,733,059, forward strand.
CACGATAAAGGAGGGAATTTAAAAAAAAAATTTAGTCTGCTATGAAGAAATCCATCACGAAAAAAGAAAGGCGTTAATGCGTCAGACTATATTATTGGAATTTTTAAAACCATCAACATAATTTTTTCAATATCTTGTACATATGTATAATATCAATATGTAATACAATATTTTTATTTTAATACAATATTTTCCCTTTAAACTGGTGTTTTTGGAAATTCTTGGTCCCAATTAGACAAAATTTATATGTATTCATATGCAAAGTTGTACCCCGACTTACGCGTTCTTTCGTCGGTCTCACCTATCGCGGAACTTCGCGGTTATTACTGTATGGACTTCTCGGGAAAGGTTGGTTAGTTTTTGGAGTGATATACGATCACCTTTTGCGAAACGAGTTTCACGAGGAAAGGAAAGGAAGGTATTTTAAACAATAATGTTGCAAAAATTAAGGACGGATTGGAGAAACTGACGTAACAGCGGAAATATCAGGCAGAACCAAACTAACTAAAAATCAGGACATTGCCTAGAGACAGGTGCTGCTTATATGCAAGCGCACATACACAACACTTTTTGGTAATATCATACCACATCATTTGTGGCAGGTCTTATGGTATGATTTGCAAAGATCTTAACCACTGCTGTTCGACATAACATGTGAAAACCTGTGCAGTCCTAATTTTTTGCACACCAGTGTATTAATTGATTTAACTACTGCGGCAAGACGGAATGAGGTTAAGGGCCTGTTCACATTGGAGTCCGTTGCGTTGCGTTAAGGAAAAGATGACGTTGAGACGAAAATAAACCAATCATAGGCGTTAAAAATTTCATTGCTAATCGTTTGGAGGCCTATGATTGGTTTATTTTCGTCTCAACGTCATCTTTTCCTTAACGCAACGCAACGGACTCCTATGTGAACAGGCCCTAAATTGGAAAATAAATGGTAAGAGTTAAAAAGGAATGATTTAAAATGTGATTTAAAATAATACATCGCATACATAAAGCATTAATTTGATTTAATAAAGCGAAGAAAATTCCTGAGGTAGAAACTCTTACAGTGAAAGTAGTAAATTATTTCACACACAAATATGTTCGTGTCAGTGCGAAAAATTCAAAGGACGGACGTAACCTTGGAAGTATAACGTTGATATATGGTTGAAGCTGCAGGGTTACAATTATTTTCAACGTTTTCGGTGCGGCCGGCTGCAAAGTCATCATTAAAGATTCATTTTTACCCTCCTGGCTTCATTTAATGGCTACCTGCCCAAAAAGAAAGATGTTTTCACAGGAACATTTTAAAGATTTAAGCTAATTTGCAGGTGCTGTCACAATAAATTTTACTCCAGTTTGGGAATAAAATCCCAGTCGTCATTAGGAATGTCGGATCAGTGTAATAACATTTAAACACTAAGCTTTCGACCGCTAACCATCTTGCTGGATTTCTCATTCCCGATAAAGATAATTGTACTTTCGGGAATTTCTTAATTAACAGCCATTTCTGGTTAATAAATTGTAGTTATATATGACGAAAATGAAATGATACCGAGGAACTGGATATAGTTAAAGTATATATATATTTTTTTTCTTTCAAAGAAAATTTGATTCATTTATAAATTTATCTTTTTATTGCAAAAACTAAAAGTAGATACCTACACATTGGCCGATAAAATCACGATTTATGAGATTTTCTTTGTTTTCTATAACAGTTTTGATAAGAATGAATTTTGAAAAAGAGCATGGTACAATCTCAGGGGATTCTTTTTTCAAAATATTCTAGATATGAATAATTTCTTTTCCAAATTGACCCTTTTTGTTGTATTAGCTACAGAGAATATATTCAGTTATTACATAAACACATATTGTTGGCTGGAGAAAAATTTCTTGCGATACTAAAATTTAATTATCCATTTTCGATTTTCTTTTAAAGAAAATGTTTCAAGAAGCACAGTTTAAGGCGACAATGGACCATGAAAAACTTTTTTTTTATTTATCAACCAATTGCTATGAAATTTTGTATACTTATACAGTGTTGTTTAGAGATGAAAATGCTAAATTAAAAAAAAAAATCAGAATGTAATTAATTAAGATATTAATCAAAATCAGTTTGTTAATTACTCTATTTAAAAATGCTCCATGCGCATCAATTTTTGTCTCAGATATCTAATTTTCTTTCATATGCTAGCTTTATATAGTTATAAAAGTTAGTAGCAATATTTGATTTACAGTCATATTTAAAAAGCTAGAAAATAATTCGATAAAAATAGGTCATTTTATGCAAAATTTTATCAAAATATTTTTTTTGATTGTAAAAATTGTAAGGTGTTTTAAAATAGTATAATGAATTTATTACTAAGTTTTATTCTAACATATATAAATAATCATTTTATGAAATTTTATGAAAATTCAAGAAAAATTATGACGCATGGAACATTTTGAACTTACCGAAACGACATGAAAACTTGTTTTGAGAAAAAAGCATTTAAAGTTTTAATTTAACGTAACATTTCCATTGTTTACGTTTGAAAAAATACTTATAACTCGGTTAATAATGATCGGATCAGCATATTTTTTTTTAAATTTAAAGCTGATGAGTTGCAGAATCATTTTCTGAAATTAAAAAAAAAAACAATCGTTTTTGGGACATATTTTTGTCAATCTGAAGGTCCATTGTCACCTTAACAACAAAAAGGGGCTATTTTCTTTCCTCACTCTTTTACCTTAGCAGGTTTGTTTGAAACTACGGCTCAAACTTCAATTGCAATGCACTTTTGGATTGGTTAACGTTTTAACTGAATGGTAACGGATATTAAAAATAACAAGGGAAAAATTAGCTCAATGATTTTACCTATAAATTTAGACTTTATTTTACAATTACACCCCTGGTGATAAAGAAGACAGGGAAAAAACTGGGAGGGGGACACAACGTCTGATTTAGCGATATTAATAATAAAAATTTATAAAAAAGCAAGTTGTGGTTATATAAGAAAGAAAAGATTTCAGAAGTCGTCTAGCTGTCACTTGCCAAGGAGCCCTGCCTCTGGTTATGGATAAAACAGGTTTAAAAAATATTCAATTCAGTGTGAGTCTTGAATGTGTTCAAATACTATAAGTTAACTGCAGTTTCTAAATAATTAAATAAATTCTTGACAGTCTATAACAGAACCAAACACGAAGAAAAGTGTTCTAACCCCTATTTCTTTTAAATAAAAAATACAAAAGCATAAATACATTAAAAAATTATCGTATTAAAAATATCCTGAAAAGTATAAAGGGAAAATTCACATAGACAAAAAAAAAAAGATCCATAAAAACCCCAGGAAGCTAAAAACTTTACGCAATAAAAAAAAATCAAATCTTATTAATATCATCTCTCAAATCTCTAACTACTGATACAAAAAGTTTAAAATGGTACGAACTCGCACTGACGCCAGTTTCCACCCAATACACAAGGAAATTCATACATTACAGGTGCAATACACTTTAACAGAAAACAGAATGCGAAGTCCATCAGCCGTAAGAGATTAGATATCTTCAAGACATAAACTTCAAGATTGTATCACCGGAAGCCGATTTGCGAAGTTTCAGTTTTCAAAGGCAATAGTTGATTTCAGGTGGAAAACAAAGTTATCAACAAATACACCTTTCTTGCGGGTGAAGTTATTCTTAAACTCTCACTAAAGAAATATGATATATATATATATATATATATATATATATATATGTGTGTGTGTGTGTGTGTGTGTGTGTGTGTGAGTGAGTGATGTTATGTTATCCAGAAACTATTTTATTAGACAACGTAATTTGTAGTTAATTGATAGAAAATGACAATTTTAAACAAACAAAATACTGTAGTTTAATTTAACTCCTGAGATGCCCAACACGAGGGCAATAAGACAAGCCATTGCAATTTTGGCTGTTCTTGAGAAGACAGAAGGCCCAACTGACAAACAGCATACAGCAGAGTATACAACAGATAGTGATTTCATTCATATTATCCTCAATTAAATGCCATTTGGAATTAAAAAAATGGCAATTGAGTGTCTAACAACAGGGTGTTTGAAGAACCAAGAATACTTTCTTCCTGCTTTCGGATGGCCCGGGCCGCAAGAGAAGACTCTTGCTGTTCTACGGGTTCGTATTAAGGGTAGGCGTGGTTGTTTGCAGCCGTTCGAAATCTGATTTAAGCTGTATATGCCGGTAAGTTTAGAATTCTTGTTACAAAACAATCTAACCTAATTTGTAGCCGTTCGGAGTTGGCTTTCAACTGTTGGGGCTGTCTGCTTAGCTCCGACAGTGAACAAAATATTAATGTAGCTCTTTAAGAAACCAACCATAACCCTTCAAACCCCATCCTGAGGTCTATTATTTTCAGTGCCGGTTACCCAAACTGTCCCCTCTTCACTGAAATCGTAGATTTCAAAAATACCCGATCTTGCCCACAAATCCCAGTGACTTACTTAGGAAAGCGACTCACGCGGTTTCACGCTTGACCTGAGCAGCGCTGTCCGCTGGCAACTTTGACGAAAATTTACCAGTGATGTGCTACGAGCCGTGGCTGTGAAAAGTTTCCTGGGGAAGCAGCCTGGCTGACCTTATGACTTGATTAGTTTTAAATTGCTGCAGGCGTTTCTTTCGGCTCCAAGTAGAATGCAGCTTAAATGATACGTACAGCTCGAGGAGCAGCCAGTGACCATGAATTCTTTTTTTTTTTTTTTTTTTTTTTTTTTTTTTTTTTTTTTTTAAATTCTTTTTCTCAAATTATTTTTGAGCTTATTACGATTCAAGACACAAATGGAATTAATATATCTCCTATCCCCCCCCCCCCCCCAAAAAAAAAAAAGATTTGTCGTATTGGGGAGAGACACTCATCTGCTATTTTTATAAAACATATAACGTTATTTAATACATATATATAAACGGAACTTTTTGTAAAAAAATAAATAAATTAATGAGTTCTCCAGCATGCAGGAGCGCCTCTAGGTTAGTAGATATGAGAAGACCTCAGCCTACGAGCACCGGCCTACCTAGCCAGGGCCGCCCAGAGACTTTACGGGGCCTGGGGCAAACTTCTGTTGGGGGCCCCAAGAAATCTGATTAATCGAATAATTTTTTTTCTTTTTTTATTTATTTATTTATTTTTTTTTTTTTGGGGGGGGGGGGCTTTTTTCGGGAGATTATTTTGAATTTTGAAGTACGGTACAAGTTTCAGAACTTTCTTTCGGAGGAAATCTAATAAATAATTTTTTAAAAATTTTTTGGGGCCCCTCCGGCAGTTGGGGGCCTGGGGCAAAGTGCCCCAGTTGCCCACCCCCTCTGGGCGGCCCTGTACCTAGCAGTAGGTTTTTGTAAAAATAAATCATCAAAATAGTTCAGTGTTAGTTTAATATTTACTTAGAAATACTTCTTTATATATTAAAATTCTCTTGAAAAAGTTGCTTAGCTTTCTAAGCTTACAAACTGAAAGAAAGTGAGGGAACAATCTCACTCAAAAACAAAATCACTTTGGTCAGTGCGAGATTGGTTTAGGGATTTCCTTTGCGTGGGTGGACTCGAATCTTGAACACTGAGTCTGAATTCACCTCTACAGGCTTACGGCACCCTTGTCACCTATTAAAAGTCGTAAGATTCCACAGTGGGGGCATCAACAGTGGCGGATCATCGCACAGGCGCAAGAAGCACACGCTTGGCGTTTCCAATTGTCAGAGGCCTTCGAAAGTTAGCAACTTCAAATAGACATTCTGCGAACCTCAGTCAAAAATACAATCTTCATCGGGATAATTTGCCTTTCGTCGAACGACAAACAGCATAGTATAAGTTTTTGCTGCCTAATAACTAGCCAAAAAAATTCCTTTTCGAACCGCGATATATCTTAAGTAAACAATAATACAGTCGAACCTCCATATATTAAAGTAGCAAAATGCGCGAAAAAAATTCGATAAATAGAAATTTCGATATATAGAATTGAGCTTAGTCTTATCATAATTCTCCTAAAAAAAAATTAAAGCAAATTTTCGTATGCGAAACTACATTTCTAATTTATATGCGAATCCCATTAAATGAAAATTAATAACTAAAAAATGAATTAATATGAAAGATTTATTGATTACTACATATCTTTAAAAAAAAACACAATAATGCAGACAGTGGTTACAATGATCAAGGTTACATTCTTAAAAAAAAAAAAAAACTACGAATATCTTTCTGAACAGTTAGTTTTGCGGAAAGTTGAAAGAAATGTTCGTATTTATTCAGTCCACTAAAAACTTCATCAGGGACATTATCCGCGAATTAAAGTTCACGACGTATTGTTTCAAATGCCAAAGATTGGTAGATTTTATTCTAAAGTGGAATAAAATCTCCCAATTTGTCTTGAAAAAAATTTCGATATATAGAGATTTTTTCGATATATAGAAACAATTTTTCTATGTAAAGAACGTGGAGATTTGCTAAAGAGTACGATATATAGAAAATTTCGATATAGGGAAGTTCCATATATGGAGGTTCGACTGTATTTATTAATAGTGTTTCGAACGAAGGGGCTTCAATACTAGATTGCACTTGGAGACCTCCAAATGCTTCATTCGCCACTGGGCATCACAGTTTAATAATAATAATAATTTTCATCGAACGGTGCCCAACATAGCAACGAATCCATCCAGATAAGATCCCCGCCGACGATGGTAGGCCATAGCATGCGACCAGCCTACCTACACTAGGTCAGCAAGCACCCTGCCGCCTCCAGCCTACGCCCAAAGGACAGCGAAATTTAGTAGAAGCCTTTTAGGTCGGCTTAGAAAAAAGCCAAGAGCAGGCTGAAATTTTTCTTTAAAATTTGGAATAAAATGCTAGTACAAAAATGTTGCAGAGAAGCGAAGAGGAGCCAGAGGCTGAACGGCGACGCGCAGTTAGGAGTGGCGCGACAACTCGGAGCCGGATAAACATTTGAACAAAGGAAAAAAAAATTAATTTTGAGTATCGAGACAAGGACTATTTAGGAACCAACCATGGCTTAAACTGGTATCTTGTCAATTTTGAGGGGGAGCAAGTCGGGATCCTGGGCACGTAAGCCAAAACTAAAGTGAAATCAACGTCACGGGGGGCTGCCCACCCTTCCCAAGCCCCCGCGAATTGGAAAAAGATCCTGTCGAAACGTCGCCCTCGAAGAGAATGGGAAAATGGCAACTTAATGTGTGTGTGTGTGTGTTGCTGCGACAGCTACTTATAATAATAATAATAATAATAATAATAATAATAATAATAATAATAATAATAATAATAATAATAATTTTAAAAAAAAGAATTTAAAAAAAATTGAGCCGTGGATTCCAGCGGCCCAGTCGATACGTCAGATTCCCCGGGGGTTGAACCAAACGTCCCATGCCCCATCACATCAATAATCTGTTACCTTAGAAGTGCGCATTAAAGCAGTGCTCCCCAACCTTTTAATCGCCGCGGAGTGGTCAATGTTTGATAATTTTACCGCGTCTCGCTGAGGGGGGCTATGATTGCAAATTTAATTCATAATTTTGAAATGTTTAATAAACTAATTTAAGATAGTTACAAGATTTCTTCTGTTACAAAGGTATAAATTAGCACAAACCCGACAAAGTCGCACTAACCCGAGAGAAATACACCACAGTAAATAAAATGGAAATAATTTAATGTTCCTTGGGCGGCCCGGTACCATTTGATCCACGGACGGGTACCAGTCCGCGGCCCGGGGGTTGGGGACCACTGCATTAAAGAACTATCACTTGTTTCGGATTGCCTTCGATTAATAGCGCCTCTTCTACTGATATTTTATAAGTTTAAAAAAAATTATTTCAGTTTTTTAATAGGAATTTTGAATCTTGATTAAACTACATTCACTTACAAAACTGTTCTCCAAAAAGAAAAAAAATTAGTAGAATCATAGAAATATTCCAATTTTACATACATTGCAATGTTTTGGGGGAAAAGGAAATGATGAAAAGTATTTATTACTTTTGTATTATTTGTAATGAAAGTATTTTCATTTTTAGTTTTACACATATTAATAATGAAGAGATTTGGATTTACTACATATATATGTTCAGTAGAATTCGTTTACTTTTTTTGCACTTGTGAGCTTCAAAGCGTTTCAAAAACTTGGAACCGAAAGCTGTTGCCTACTAGGTCTATGCATCAGAGCCAGCACTGTTCCAGTGCCATGAAAGAGACTTCTAACGATTGGCAAAGGTTGCCTAGATACCGTGGGTTATTTATAGATGTCATTTGGTTATTAACGCAGTATGGTGTATAGTACAATGCAGTTAAGTATATTATATATTTTATGAATTGAAATAAACCCTTCTGAAACTTATAAATTGACATCAAAGTTCATAAAGAGCCTCTTCTACCAATCAGCGAGTATACGTGGAATTCAGTACACGCACTGGAATAATATGCATGCATGGGATAACACCATAAGGATAGATTCCATTTACAACAGCTTCAAAAGTTGACGCATTTATATGCAAAAAGGAAAACCGCAAAGAGTCTAATTTAGTACACGCATTTCGTTGTAGCCGAACAACAGGTCCTAAGACCACATGTTATGTGGCAATAAAAATACATTTTTCCCCATTGCATTTTTTTGAACCCATTACAAATAAGCTACGCATCACGGGTTGCCAACCTATGGGTCGCGAAACCCGCGGTATTTTTTTTTAATGCATTTCCTTTACTTACACAAATGTGACGGGTGTCAGAGGTTATTTGGCTATCAGAAGAGGGTCGTGACTTTCAAAATGGCTGGAAAACACTGCTAAACATAGAAAATTTGCACTCATCAGTTAAGCATGGATTTAAACTTAGTATTTCGCTATTGGATCACTGTGAGTTCAAATTTTATATTTAGCAGTACATCCTTGGAAGAAAGTTCATCTCAGTATTAGGCGTTAAAAATCTTACATTTAAAAATTATTTATTTTGATTCTTAGATGCTTGATTGAAAAACACACACATTGGCATGTTTGTTTTCGCTAAAATTTCCCCATAACTAATTTTCGGACGTTTCGATCTTTCGACTGATCCATTTCAACGAAAGTTTATCTTTCCATACAGAAAAATACTCATTTATAGGTTAAAAATTCGTAAGATTAGACCGAATGAGGTAGTAGTTAATTATTTTTATTTTCAGCAATTTTTATTTTTTGAGGGACTTGCCATTCTACCAATGGACTCGGTTTTAAAGCGAGGGTGTACGGAAATTCTTAGCGGATATGTAAATGTATCATGTTGCGAATATCCCATATCTTTATGCATGCAATTATTGTTTTCCATTTTGATGATGGAGCAATGTCTGTTTCTGGAAATGTGTTTGGAGAACTAAAAAAGTTGTGCTCCATGAAAAGGTTTGGTTTGGTTTGGAGCGCTACTGTCAATTTTTTGCTACACAAGGGCTAATTAGACCGGGACCTACAGTTTAAAGCCGATTCCGAACGGCTAAAAACATCCATGTTAACAGTAGGACTCGAACCCACAGGATCTGAACCGAATGCCAGCGCCCTAGCCATTCGGCCATCGCCTGGCTCCGTGTAAAGGAAAAATAAAAAATTAAAGCGACTACAAATAATATAAAGACATTACGACAGGAGAATATTATCTTTGTCAATGTACATTGACGATGAGTTCACCTCTACGGGGTCCGTATCTCTATCTCAACTGGAATCCAAAAATATGTATAACAGCAAGAAACTCTGTCTTGCTCTATTCTTCACAACCACCAGCAACGTCTTTATGGAAAAATAAAAGTATTTAAAAACGCATGAATAGGCCACTACTTCATCCCGTGTGTACTTAAGAATGACAAATTTTCCCATCCGCGGCACTCAAAACAGGGCAAAAAAAAAAACACCCAGCCCGACTCCCCAGAGCCCCGCGGCAACTGATATTTCACGTCGGCCGTCCCGTTAAGTGGGGTCCCGCATTTTTTATCCACTTATTCCCGAAAATCTGATGTATCGAATGGCATCCATCTGTCTAGATGAGTGCATGGCATCCATCATTCCGGAGTCCTTGACAAGAGAAGTAGCTCTCGGGCTGTCAGCAGACGGAGAAGGAACGGCCGTCTATCGAAGTCGTATCTCCCGTAATCCTTTACAGCAGCAGATTGGAGACGGAATGGTCTTATCGGGAGCTTGCTTTTGGGGAAAGTTGAGATCTTAATTTATCCTCGCATCCAGCCTCCTTTTACGGCGCTTTACAATTAAACCCGAAAACTTGATGAAGTAAATTTATCCGCTAATTTAATCGCAAGCTCATAAATTTATCCGCATAAATAGAAGAGCTGCATTTAGTCATTACAGCAGGATAAGGTGATGTTAACTGAAATATTGCCGTGTTGTTGAAGGCGACAAAAATTCTGTCATATTTGTTTGATGGTCGCATGCACACACACGCACGGATTATTAATTTGTATGTTCGTTACGGGGTATTCTTTTAATAGCGCATACAGATTGGTAGAGTTCTCTGCATCTGCCAGTGATTTATGTCTCTCTGTACTCTCTACTATGCGTGGATCGCCTCCTCTGGCGGTCCATCAAAGAAAGAGTGGGGGGTCAGCGGGTCAAATGGTGTCGAGTGGGGTCGGGGGACACACCACATCAAAGAAATCTTGCGGGCGGGAATGGGGGTGGTTCTAAATACCGTGTCTAATGTTACCGTGACTAATGTGATGACAGGAGTCGGGGAGAGAACTCTGTACCAATGTATATGCACCATAACAAGTTATACCTCCACACCAGCCTTCAAAGTCACGGGGCCTTTGAAACCAGATTACGTGGGATTATACTCAACAGTCATACAGAGAGAAATGTTATTACGCCTATGCAACATCTTACTTCTACATATATATTGGCTTCATTCGAAATCTTCAGGACGACCGGTTCCCACAAATATCTGTTTATATTAAAATGCAAGGAAAATCAAGTGCAATTTATTGATCATCAAACACCATTAGTTCCCTACAGGTTCTTTAATGGTTAAAGCACACACTTCATTTTTTTTCCCAGCTGTAACATCAATTGGGGCTTAGTGGTCCATATGATTGTGGGAAATTTTCAAGTGTAACAGTTTCACGTCTCATAATTTTCCCACAACCTTTTAAAACCCTTTTTAGTCCTACTACTACTAAAAGCCCTTTAATTAATTTAAAATACAATTATTCATTTATTTCTAATGTAAAATTAAGCTTTCCCTGACCTTAGCGTCTTTGGCTAGTAACGACCCTGAAAATTATTTTAAAACATAGTTGATTATACCGCATAAAAAGTTTTACCGGGAAAAAAAAGGGTTCTCAAACTATTATTCCCAGAAATCCTGAACGTAAGCCAACAGTTTAAAAAGAAGAATGTTAATTGATTGTCTATTCTATTATCGCATTAAGATTCCGACAGACGCAGATCAGTTAATATGTACTAAATGTTGTCAGAATTTGTATATTTCCCGATCTCTGTCTCATAACTGTAATTTCCAACAACTGTGGAAGAAAAATTAGCTGAAACAACAATGGGACTCGAAAATGACGCGGTCCCGGGAGGTCCACGCCTACAAAAGAAATATGACGTCGATGCTCATTAAATGAGGCGGTCTGTTTATACCCTATAGATTACTAAAACGACCAGCGACTAATGACGTCTTATCGCTTTATTCATCATTCTCCGTCCGGAAGGTAGCGAGCGAGCACGTAAGCTTCTAATTACAATCATTGGAATAATTCGGGTCTCACAAAAGACCCCCTTGTTTCGAAATAAATACATCCTAGTTCTCCAGCTCTGTAACTATATACGATTTCATTAAGCAGGGCATAACAGGGTCGGAGAGGAAACGCAAATTAACAAAGCGTTGAGTGAGGTAATCTCCAAGATCACATGCGGGTAAATTATACCATTAAAGAGATAAAGAGGATTTTTACACTAATCTCATCTTCTCCAAACATCCATGTCCACACAAAATGTAAACAAAGGTGGTTATCCGCGGAGGAATTTTAATAAGCACGGCAGAATAAACATGTTCGCGATATCGCCGAGAACAAGTTACACATGATAAGATGCATGATATAAATCCAGGGGGGGGGGGGGAAACATGTCATTCATCTGTCTCTTTCAAGCTAACGTATTCAAAAAGAACATAAACGCTTCGTTTCTTCATTTGAATGAAAGTACACATTTAACTCTTAACTTCTGCACAATGAAGGGAGTATGTGTAGAGCATACAGAAACGTTCAAATCATAGTAATTGACTGCACAATGTTTATATCAAACGTCAAAGTTTATAAAGGATGCAGAACATTACACTCACTCTTTGAAAAGAAAAGTCGAAGAACCCCGGAGCATTCAACCGGTATAGATAGAATTTAGTAGATGTATTATATTTATGGATGTATTAAAAAAGGAATTACAGTTTCAGAACAATATAGATGCTTATAGAAAAAGTAGCTACACTACTGGACAAACTCCCAATATTGTAGAACTACTACTCAAAAAGATGTTATCCGGTGTATAATAGAGCAGTGAAACTATGGACTTTCTCATCCTCGACACAGCTAATTGTGTCTTTGAAGGAAAACACGGTGGGAAATCGGGTAGCACAAAGGAGGATGTCGGAAACTCCAGGGGTAGATACACGCGTTGTATTTATTATATTACTAGAAGGTAACCCGTCATTTTGACGTCATAATACTAATGATGACGTCATAATGGAAAAAGTATATGAAAGTTAAAAAATATCCCGAATTATCTAACAATATTGCATTTAATCCACACCTTGTAAAAGCAAACCCTTTCATTATTTTTTATTTATTTAGTTTTTCATGCGATTGGAGTAGTAGACTGCCATCCAACATGTTATTTTGACGTCATAATACTAATAATGACGTCATAATGGAAAAAGTATATGTAAGTTAAAAAATATCCCGAATTATCTAACAATATTGCATTTAATCCACACCTTGTAAAAGCAAACCCTTTCATTATATTTTATTTATTTAGTTTTTCATGTGATTGGAGTAGTAGACTGCCATCCAGTTTTTTACAGCTCACTACGCGATATGAATACTTGAGCTACTTGATTCATTCACATTCAAGTTTGCTTACTTTCAGAATTCATCGCAAAATCAAACAGATTTTTAAAAACTGTTAAATATACAGCTAAAAGCATCCAATTTTTTTTTTTAGTTCTGAATGTTTTAAAGAAAAATAGGCTGAACACACGTGATTTGATGGAGAAGATATTAGTTTTTAGGTAAGAAAAAATTCTGATCCATATCTGAAATTGAAATTAAGCCTAACCGGCTGTTTGTTTACTGAGGGCTTCAATTGAAAGATGAGTACAGCCGGGAAGTGTTATACAGAGACAACGGCTATTATATATATAATTGGCATTTATTGGCAGTTTGACATTATTATATTAATGATATATCATCTCTTATTCTTCGGAGTTAACAAGCATTGAATTTTGATGGACGCAGTCCTGTAGATAAATCCTGTTCTACGAATTCTGCTACTTTATACACCAATGTGTTCTAAAAACACATTTTCATTACTTTGCATGTCTTTGTGTAAGAATTTTGCATACAAAGCTTTATTGTTTTGGGGCTAATTACCCTGGGTGCTTTAAAAATGCGAATCTATTTCGCTGGTGAATCAAAACGACGTTGATCTCCTGCCAAAAACTCTTTTTCACTGTTAACGTAAGATGAACGCATCCCTTGACACTGACAACATTTATAATTTCTAGACGCTTTACATTTATAATTTTCTAAGAGGACCTTGCATTCATTCTATTCTACATATCTCGCGTACGTAGAATGAATCAAACAAAAACACTTCTGTCCTTCTGAAATCTTCTGTCCTTCTAATGATTTCAAAGCAACTAGTTCATTATACTGCCAAAAGAGTGCGCTTTTATAGGAAACATCGCTGTCACAAGGGAAATTAGTTAAAAACCTTCAAATTTAACATGCTAATTAAAGTCTCTTTTTAAATGAGAGTGTTAGACTGAATTGTAAGATTTATTATATGTGGATATTTTCTCGCAACAAAGTTAGAGAAACTGAACATGTAAAACTGTAAATAATAAAGGAGCTAGGCATGAAAGAACACTTTAATTATCCATAAAAAAGCAAGCTTTTATTTCCTCAATTGAAATTATTGAGATTTAAGACCTATGCTGAATTGTGATTATGACTGTAAATCAAACAGAAAATTTTAGCGGTGATCGTGTCACTGATTCACAAATTTTACAATAAAGAAAGAAGATTATGGCTTAGTTATTCGGTATCATGTAAAAGTTAATCTCCTCAGCAAGTGTTAAGCTACTCAGACCCTGATATTTTTTGTGAGGATAAAATAAGGCTTTAATAACTAAGTTGATAAGACCATCAACTTTTCCTCACCCAATTTTTATATGCATGAAACCTATATTCAAAGATCTAATGACCAGAAATTATTTTACAATTCATGAACACATAAAAAGAAAGTCCTAAAGAGAAAGATTTAAATATTGTAAGAGGGAATACTAATAATTACTAAACTAAACTCACGGCGCAACAGTCCGATGTGGACCCAGGGCCGGTGGTACCCATCTCCCCGCTTTCTTAACCGTGGGTTTGGGGTGCCATACAGCATATGTCTCAGTCAGGTATACCATACTAATAATTAGTCAACCATAATAATAATTAGTCTAGCTTTAAAAAATATATTTTAGCCACTCTCTTTTTTAAAATTTCAAAAAGCGTTAAACTTACAACGTTAAGCTTTGCAGATTTTCTAGTATTGTTCACGTCCTTGCGTCTTCGTGGGTATGCATACTTCTTCTTTAGTGACTTTCTACTTAGCAAATCTGGATGAAAAGTAAAACTCCAAGTCTTAGGAAAGATTAACTATTACATACGGATTCAGAGTCTCGTCACCAAATTGTTTTTCCTCCAAAGCCCATCCGGATGCCTCCCTGTGATAAGAGTCGTACACATACCAAGACGTCAAAATAATACTGTAAACAGCATTTTCCCAGCCATCTTATGTCTAATACTACTGTTTTCTATTATAGACACGGGTTAACACGTTCTCTAAGACGGATATGCTCCAGGATTCTAGAACTGTGTTTAGGATTGGACAGACGGATAAGGAAATCAAGGTCGCCCACTCCGCAAGTGCAATGATTAGCTCTCACAGGTTGAAATGAAAAAAAATGAACAAATTCTTAATGAAGAAACAGCCTCAGCATTTTAAAAGTAATTTATATAGTCCTTCCAACCTAACTTATGACTGATAAAAACTCTTTTATAGAAAATATCGTTTATATGATTGAACAGTAGTCGGAATCGAATATTGAAAGCAAAAGCTTCTTATTCATTGCATATCTTTAGCAGTTTAGTTTTCGCTTACAACTCGAGTGAGTTGCTAAATATGTTTTCTGATGAAGTAAAAAAAATGGCATGACATACTCACGAACTAAAAATCAAATTAAAATAAACAGATAAAAAATAAATTTCTTAAAATAAGGGACTTTCTCATTAATTTCTCATTGCATTGTACTGTAGAACCAAACAAGTAGGTCACTAGTATTGGGCAAAAGATACACTGACGCACATCAACACATCAACGGATTAAAAGTTAATGCCACGACATAATTCGGTCCTTTTCAGTACTGAAAGCAAACAGAACCCTAAGTACCACTTCCTTCTTCTTAATTACTAGAAAATAAAGTAGGACAAAAAAATAATATAATAACAAACATTGGGGCCAGTAGTTCCTCATTAAATTCAGAAGGGAGAAAAACACAAAATTGGAAGAAAATGATCTTGACTCTGACCATAAAAACTACCAAACCTTTCAACCCTAACGTATAATTTTCTCAGCTTTTGCTGAGTTGACGAGTGCATGGAAGTATTAACTCTAAATTATTTTTCACCCCTAACACAATATCCTGAAAAGATATGGCGGCAAGGGAAAAAAAGAAAAAGGGAAAACTCTTGCTTTCTCTCTCTCTCTCTCTCTCTCTCTCTCCTGCCCTATTTTTAGCAGGAGACCGGTTCCGCGTCAATTGGTAGACGAAGGTCGTATTTACTGGAGTAGAGAAAATCGAGAATGCCTATTAGCAGCATTCGAATAACTAGTTTCAGATTAAATAGCGCGTTTTGTGAGAGAGGGAGCCGGGCATTATAACACGCAAACAATCGAGAGAGAGCTGCCATCTCGAACTTTTCGAATGGGGTAATTTATAGCTCCGGAAAAGGTTCTAAGGCTGCAAATGAAGTAATTGGATTTTATAGATATTGTTTCATGTGAGAGAGTTTTGCCGAAGTGAAATGTCCAGCAGCAAGAATTAATTCTCTATTGAAAATAAAGGAGGGAAATGGTATCAGAAAAAGGCAAAACCGTTGACAACATTACCAGATTTTGCCGACCTTCTACTTGCAGCTGGAATACAACACTAAAGAGTGTTTCATTTTGGATTACTAATGAAAGTGAAAGAATGGATGGAAAACGTCCTTGTGGAAGGGGTTACTAATGCAAAGATATATATCTCCTGTGTACCCAGTAGCCTTGGATTCGTCCTTGTTATGGGCTCCCAAACAAGGCATTGCCGATAAGTACGCTAGAGGGAAAAGATTTTAAGTGCGGAATTTCTCTAAATTTCTACAGGTGATTGACATGGTGCAGTCACCCAACACATAACAGAAAGAAGAACCATCTATCACGAACTGCGGTACAAAATTTAGAGTGCTCGAAGATGAAAAAAAAAAAAATGTATGGAACACGCCCTCAAAATTATTGGAGACTTGAAACTATTTTATAATATGTGTCGTGAACCATTCTTTCCCCGGTTCACCTAGGTTTTTTTTCTATATGTCATGGGAATAAATGAGGTACTGCAAAAATGAGTCGTTACTGTACAACACGAACATAAATTTATTTACAACTTTGTACAGTTTCGCACTTAACATAAAAATTACAGAAAAACTCTGAGCACGAGGTGGGAAAGCCTACAGCATTTTACCAGACGCCTGCTCTTACTATACTACACTCGACTTAGTTACAGACTAATTAATTCATCGGAGGCGAGACGAGCCTACATGCATCTCGCCAGACCTCCGATCCTTACCAGAGACACTCTCTCCCCTTGTGTCTTTCTTACTGACTGCTCAACGATCCCCTCTACCCCCCCCCCCTTCGGTTTTTCGCCCACGCAGCCAATCCACTGATTGGTAGAGGGGGGTCACGGGGTACAACATTTTCGCTTTAACCAGCGCTCCTTCTCAAACATTACACTTCAATATGAATTATTATTTTTCACGTTAAGAAGTTGTGTGTTTACTCTTATACAGTTTAACTTACAAGAAATATATATATATTTCAGTTGCTAGTGATACAGCATAAATGCAGTAAAATAACAATAATGATTTCCATTTAATAGGTATCACAGTTGGTTCTGTTAAGAACAAAAGGTTAAGACCACCAGATATAATTTATTATAATTCCACTTTCGAAATAAGAGGTGTACATTAACATAACTACAACATCTGAGCCACACACTGAGAAAAATAGCGCTCCTAAAATTCCCATCCCTATCTCTTAACCACCTTGTTTTCAGTTAGAATTATTGAATAGTTCAGGCTCCTGATTTTCGATAATAAAAATATAGACTCTTTCTTTGGCTGCAGCTCTGAGTTAGCAGCGAGATTAAAAAATCTCCTTCTCAGTACTGGTAAAACCTGGTATTTAACAATTTACTGAGATAACTTTTTTTCGGTTTTCAATACATACTTTTGCACATCAAAACATATAACACAATGAATGAAAAGGTAACAAATTACAATTTTACACGATAAACTCAGTATTAAAGCATTTATTTATGGGAAAAAAGAGAAATCTTTAATGTACATTAGTAAATGCCAGTCAAATACTTGTGCTTCTTCAAGAGATAAATGTAAAACACCCAGATGCAGACAACCGATTTGGCGAGCCTCTTCCAACAACGAAATTTTTATCGGTACTTGACATTACTCTTGCAGCGATGTACTAAAGGGACTGCTCTAAATCGCGCTTATCTATCCAGAATGATCCTTATCTTTCTACATACAGGTGAAAGGATAAGCGAGAAAATATCTGCAGTTATTCCAGATGTGTCTGTAACCTACTAATGTTTAAATATATTACAGTTGGCTCTCTAACGACTTTCAAGGGACCGTGAAAAATCGTCCTTAAGTAGAGATCGCCCTTAAACAGAATTTGTGAAAAAATAACATTTCCTATAACGTCGGAGGGGCCGGGACTGGGAAATATCGTCTTTAAATAGAGATCGTCGTTAAGTTGAGCGTCGTTAAACAGAGAGCCAACTGTACTTAATATTTGCTTTCCAAGACAAGATACTTCAAATGCCACTGGAACCACTGAGTTAAACTTGTATTCTCTCGCATGAAATATTTAATTTCCTCATTGTTAAACACCAAATGCCTAAAAGATTCATCCAAGTCCGACACTTGAATGTATTTAAAAGCACGAGTTTTTTTTTTTTTTTTTAATGGGAGATAAATACAGTGGAATCTTGATCTATCGTTTTCGAAGTAGTGATGCGACATCGATAACAAAACATCGATGTTTTGAAACATCGATATTCAATATTAAAACATCGATGCTAATAAAACATCGCCCAAAATCCATCGATGTTTTTAAACATCGATGTTTTAGAACATCCATTTTTTAAAACTTGTTTAGTAATCTCTAACATTAATGTAACTTCCGTTAGTCGTGGGGGGAGGGGGTGATTTAATTTTACTCTCTGATTGGGCAGGCACAAATTACAAAAACTTGGTTGCTTTGGATTACATTGATGACTCAAAATTCTCGTTGTAAATACCTCCATGTTTTGCCTTCAAATGTCCAGATTAATTCGTGGTATTGCCAGAAGTTTTGAGGAACTTAAGGCAAATATTGCATTTCGCCAATTTTTCAGTGGTTTCGTAAAAATATTTCCAAACGGTACTTTTGGGAGGCATCTCACTAATAATATTAATGTCAACTTATATAAAACTAGAACAAAGCAAAAACTTAAATGGATGCACTCGTGTATATACTATTTGTAAAATAAAATCCCATGGAAGGTTCTGGAGTGTGAGGAACATTCCAAGCGCTCAGATTGGTTCATTGGTCGTTAATTGAAATTTGTCTGTTTGCTAAGGAATCATTCCCCCTTTTGTATTCGTCCTTTTCAGAATTCAGACTTACATTTACTGAGTGTGAAAATTATGCTACGTGGTAAATTTTTTTATTACGGTACTTTTTCATTAAAAAAAAACATCGAGACAACGTAAAACATCGAGCACAAAGCATCGATGTTAAAAAAACATCGGCTTCAATAAATCGATGTTTAAAACATCGATGTTTTAATCAAAACATCGATGTTTTGAAAACATCGACATCGATGTCGCATCCCTATTTCGAAGGGACCGACTGAACTAAACGATGGATGCGGGAAAACGATTGATGCGGGAACATACAAAAAAGTATTAACATACCTTACAGTTTGATATCCCTAAAATATATTTACTCACATACATAAATGCATACATACCCGTAGTGTAACTGAAGATAAAATTACAAAGTTGTACAATCCAAGATAATAATAATAATAAATAAATAAATAAATCCACGTAGATACACAGGAATTTTGATTCAAATAAAAGTACTTAATCGTCGTTTATTTTTTGGCGGTTTTCTCTCCACAAGTAAACAATATTTTTTTTGTGTGTTGCAAATTGCATTATTTTCGGTATCGGTTATTGTGTGAGAGTATAAAGAAGCGGCAGCCGTGAATCGTTTGTAACTAGAATCATTCCATTGCACTGGATGGGGTCCGACATAAGACCACCAGGAGGTTCTACTTCCGGGTGAAACACTCATCAGCCAGTGTAGAACTGCAGTAATCAGAAACTTCTCTCACACTAGACCAAACACCAGGGCGCCTCCATCCCAAGGCTAACAAAAAAGCTGACTGTGGGCCATTGCTGATAAGAACAGAAATGTTGAATAGTCGATGAATTTGTAATGATTTGCCGAAAATAGGGTACTCCAGGGGCTAAAGAATTAAGGAACACCAACGACGAACAAATAATGGGAGTGGTACAATAAAGCGAAACCAGGCTAAACAAGAGAAAACAAAAATACGAGACCGCATCTCAAATGTTCTGCTCATTGTTTAATTAGAGCGTCATTCTAGCTCAATCCAGACATTTATATTTCAGGTTCAGTTATTATGAAAAAACGATCGATCCGATAAATTAATGTAAAGCTGCGAAATTCTGAACGAATATTGCGGGAAAACGATGGATCGAGGAACGATCCATGCGGTCTTTTTTGCTTGTTTTCTATGGAATTTATTCGGGACTGGGTGAAATAAACGATACATACGGGGAACGATCGTTCGAGATTCCACTGTATTACGTTTAATTATGAATATGATGCATTATAAGAAGTAAATTATATACTCAACCAATTTCACTATAGCAAATCATCTTTAGATTTAAGGGCCGTAAAAAAGGATGATGTCAGTAATTTCTCTATATGTCTTAGGTAAATATCTTATGAGAAAGGAATTCCTATTTTATTATATTTGGAGAAAGGAAAAAGCCCACTAATCACAACAGAAATGCTCCCAATATTTGCAAACATTTCATATTTGGCTTTAACTAACAAATAACGTTATTAAAAATTATACAGAAAAGAAAATTTAGTTAAACATATTAAAATAACATAATTTACATGATTTTCTGTCAACCATAAGAGAACTTAATTTTCTGTATATCAGCCAGGAGTATAGTTTATAGTTTCAGGTTCTAATCATAATTTTACTCGTTTTCCTCGGAATCAAAGAAGGAATTTCACTTCATGAAGTTTATAATTTAATGAAAAAATTGTCATTAAATTATAAACTCCATGAACGTGAGGCGCGATAACTTACCATCCCTTGTCTCCATTCAACTGAATTAAACGCTGGAAAGGCTTTAATGAAGTCTTTGTTTCTGGAAACTGTTTTAAATGCACGAGCTATTGTGTGAGCATTTCACACCGGAAGCATTAAAGAGTCGGGAAAAATTAAGTTATTTTTTTCTATTTTATAACTACGTTCCTCAAAACATTTCATTCTCCTTAAATATGCATTAACACACAAGTCATTTTCCCGAAGAAAAGATATTAAAGTACGCTTTCTTGAAAATTTTCGTGAAAAGTTAGTCACTTGAGATGAATTTACGTTCGTAAGGCATCCTCGATTAAAATTAAGCATTCGGGCAACTTGAAATATATTTTTTAAAGAGGCCATTAACATTCCATATGACGCAAGTAGAATTCTACATGCACTAAGAATAAATATTTAGGATTAAAATAAAAGCATATCTTGAGTTTTTAAATATGCATGTTTCTCTCATAGATTCTACTTAGCTTTCCTCTCCCTAATTATAGGCGAAGAAATTTAGAACTGGATTTAAATTCTTCGGTGACATGAGCAGCAGTTAGAGCCTCAGAAGCTTGGAATTTCTCTAAATTGAGGGTGGTTCCTAATTAATTCACATTTTGATCGTGGCTTTAGGGTGACTAATATTGTTCCTGTAACCGCAAGTGAGACAAACCCGAGTGTCTATTCCAACAACTTAGGAATGTGCCATTAAGGGTGTGAAAGGCATTCTGTTCATCCAGTTCTCAGATTTAGGGAGATCGTATTTAGTAATTTAACCTTAAGGGCCGCTGTTTTACAGAAAATCTATCGTAAAGCATCTATGGAGGATGCTTTCTTATACATGCAAACATGTGAGCACGTATTCAACAACCAGTACTGGTATTTTCATGCAAATAATCTTTTTTTTCGAGGGGGAAGTGGGGGGGAGGAATCACATGTAGTCTTCAAAATTACGCAGAATTCATAAACTGTCACAGATAATTAAGGCTATTATATGGAATATCTTACCATTAGGATTTTACCATTAGGATTTACCATTAGGGAGCTCACAACCTTTGAAACTTAAAAAAAATCGATTTTTGGTTTTTGCTATATTCTGATTTTTGGGACATTTCTGAACAATATGCAAAAAACCGCATAAAAAAATTTGCATTATTTCTCGAGTTATGAGAGTTTATGTAAAGCTCACTCTGTTGCCATAGCCATGTTATTCCAACTTTAACTTCAGTTTTCTCAAATATGTGAATTTTTGGATTGCGCGCACTGTTACTCCCAAACTATGTGAGCTAGACACACAAAATTTTTATCAGATTTGTATTATAAGCTTCTTTATACTAAAACCAGAAAAGTTTAAAAAAATTTTTTTAAAATTTTTTTACACTTGAAAATGTTTTAAAAAATTGCTAAATTTTAAATTTCTTTAAATGTTATGTAAATTTTTCAATTTAAACTATATTTTTTGTATATTTTTTGGTTTTACATTAAACTTGAGTGTATTATTAATTTAATTTGACCAAAATATAGTTTCTGTATGCATATTTCTTAATTTTATGATGCGCGAAACATCCAATGATTTTTTTCCCTTTTTAGTAATGTGTACATTTAAAAATAAAATCTAAAAATTATTTATGGCTTTAGAAGTTCTATTTTTGTATAAAATATAACTGAAGACTTGTAATTTTGATATAAAACAAAAAAATTATATATATATATATATATATTAATATTATTGGAGTTTCAGTAGCTCGATTTTGATCATGTTTAGGGTCATTTCCCAGTAGTCAAAGGTTGTGAGCCCCCTTAAAGCGTTAATCTTCTGTTAGGGCTAAAAATGTCCAGGGCAAAAAATGTCAATCATACTAAAAAACTCTTGTTTTGGTTGACATAAAAATTCGTCATATGTGCTCTCTATGATTCTTGTGAAACCTTTCAAATCAAATGTACTTCTAACTCCTGATGAGTATTTATATTAAAGAATGTTAAAATAACAAGCTTTTGTTCTAGAATGCCTACAAACTACTGTAAAATGGGATCTGCGTAAAAGATATTTAGATAGAAATACATATTCCTTTCAGTCTACAAGTTAACCATACATGTGTATCGTTATTGAAGGGTATAGACCAGGGGTCGGAACCTTTTTAACTAAGAGGGCATATTTCAGAAATGCGGGAGTTCGGCGGGCACAGCTGGTTGAAGAGGAAAGGGGGGGGGGGGGTAATATTTAAACATGAAAATATTAATGTGATAAAGTTTTTAATTCTTAAATTCAAATTTTACTTTAAACAAAACAATATTAAAATTGGCAGTTAATACGATATTTGACAATGCAAATCTGCGGCCAACTCTTTGTGGCACATTACAAAGAGCACACATTGAGTGGCACATTACAAGTGGCACATTACATTAAGAAGTTGAAATCCCAGTTCTCCGGCATTTGTCCAAATGAATGTCAGTGAGGCTTGATCGGTACTTTTATTTTAAGTATTTCAAATTGGAAAACAAAGATTCAAAAGCATATGTCGACGCGCAAAGTGAGTTCAATTTCAGAGCAGGAAAAAGAAGCTGACTCACAGCGAGGGGTAGCGACGCTGTCTAGAGAGCTGGTTGCTAAGTTTTTGATTATTACGGTATTACGATTTTTAATTTCTTTTACTAAAATTATTCATTACTAGCTGAAAACTCACACTTCGCTACGGAGTACATTCAAATTAAATACAACGGTCAATGTATGCAATTAATGCCAAAAAAATAAATATATATATTTATAATAAATACGACGATCAATGTATACAATTGATGTAAAATATATATAAATATATATATAGATTTATAAAAAAATCATAAGGGATATTTATTTTTTTTGGTTAATATCCAATCGTCTGCTGCATTACAAAGAAAAAAAATATTTTTTTGTCTATTTAGTTGTTATGTACGTGACGATAAATTTATTTAAAGTACCAGAAAAAGAAATCACGTGATCAGCATTTAATAGATTAAATTCTAAAAATTAATCTTTAAAAATTCACCAAATATCAGAAAATAGAGGTAAAGATTCGAAAAAGATCTCATTTTAAAGGAATTTTTATGATCTTTCTCGTGATATAAATTTTATGACCCTCACATTATTATTTTAAATGCAAACTTTAAAAAAGTTACAAAAACAGCTTAAAAATTTAATTTAAAAAATCCTAAGAAGAATTTTTCAAAAATCTTTCTTAGTGCACCCCTACACCATAAGAAGAATCGCCATGCATAATTTCAGCCCTTTAGGTCCAGCGGTTTGGTCTGTGCGTTGTATGTCAGTCAGTCAGTTACGGGACTTTTTTATATATATAGACAACTACGAGCGTTTGCTCTTCAAATATCTAAAGTTTAGATATTTTAACGGCGGGCACTTTAAAATTGTTTCGGGGGCAATCGCGTTGCCGACCCCTGGTATAGACTATATTATATAATTAGTTATATAATATAGTTAGTAGATATTTTGGGGTTATAAGTTTCAAGAATTGAATCCAAATGTTAAAACAACAAACTTTCGTTCTAGAGTGCCTACACATGACTGTAAAATGGGATCTGCGTAAAAGATTTTTAGACAGAAATAAATATTACTTGCAGTCTACAAATTACCCGTAATTGTGTATCGTTATTGAAGGGTATAGATTACACTATAACCCTCGTTACTCCTCATTAGTACATAATTTGGGGTATAAGTTTCAAGAATTCAATCCAACTGAGTTAAAATAATTCATCAGATAACACTACACACATACAGCTGAATTAAACCGCATTTTTGCAATTTCGTTTTTGGGTTTGAACAGTACTTTTTATTCGCTATGGAGAAGAGATAATTTGAAAAAATTATTTCTGAATATTTTGATATTTTTCAAACGCAATTTTTACTTTCTTACCAAACAACAATCAGAGCAATCTTATAAGATACTAGCTGAAAATCCGCACTTCGTTACGGAGTACATTCAAATTAAATACAACGGTCAATGTATGCAATTAATGCCACATATATATATATATATATATATATATATATATATATAATAAAATAAATACGACGGTCAATATATACAATTGATGTAGAAAAAGAATATATTTATAAAAAATCGTAAGGGATATTTTTATAGACAAAATAATGTCCAATCGTCTGCCGCATTAGCAAGAATTTTTTTTTCTTTGTCTATTTAGGTGTTATGCACGTGACGATAAATTTATTGAAAGTACCAGAAAAAGAAATCACGTGATCAGCATTTAATAAATTAAATTCTAAATAAATAATCTTTAAAAATTCACCAAAAATCAGAAAATAGAGGTAAAGATTCAAGAAAACGATTTCATTTTAAAGGATTTTTTAGGATCTTTCTCGTGATATAAATTTTAAAATACTCAAATCATTATTTTAAATGCAAACTTAGAAAAAGCTACTAAAACAGCTAAAAAATTTAATTTAAAAAAAAATCTAAGAAGAATTTTTCAAAAATCTCTCTTAGTGCACCCCTACACCATAAGAAGAATCGCCATGCAAAATTTCAGCCCTTTCGGTCCAGCGGTTTGGTTTGTGCGTTGTATGTCAGTCAGTGAGTCAGTTACGGAACTGTTTTATATATACACTAGCTGAAAACCCGCACTTCGCTACGGAGTACATTCAAAGTAAAAACATCGGTCAATGTATGCAATTAATGCCAATATATATATAATAAATACGACGATCAATGTATATAATTGATGTAAAATATATATATATTTATAAAAAAATCGTAAGGGATATTTTTATAGACAAAATAATGTAGAAGAAGATATTCAAATTAAATCTAATATAAAGAATACTGAAGAATATAGTACAGTTTCTAGAACATTTCTTTTACTGTATTTTAATATTTTTTTGGATAATGTCCAATCGTCTGCCACATTAGCAAGAAAAAAAATTATTTTTTGTCTCTTTAGTTTTTATGCACGTGACGATAAATTTGTTTAAAGTACCAGAAAAAGAAGTCACGTGATCGGCATTTAATAAATTAAATTCTAAAAATTAATCTTTAAAAATTCACCAAAAATCAGGAAATGGAGGTAACGATTCGAAAAAGATTTCATTTTAAACGAATTTTTATGATCTTTCTTGTGATATAAATTTTATAACCCTCAAATTATTATTTTAAATGCAAACTTAAAAAAAGTAAAAAAAACAGCTTAAAAATTTAATTTAAAAAAATCTAAGAAGAATTTTTCAAAAATCTCTCTTAGTGCACCCCTACACTATAAGAAAAATCGCCATGCAAAATTTCAGCCCTTTAGGTCCAGCGGTTTGGTCTGTGCGTTGTATGTCAGTCAGTCAGTGAATGAATGAATGAATGAGTCAGTTACGGAACTGTTTTATATATATAGATAGATTGTATTTATTTTTCTTTGATTCAATGAGAGCGAGGGGAAACAAAGTTGATTATTAAATAAAGAATATCCATTTGATGCCTCACTCCCCTCCACACTACACAAGGGAAAGTAAACAGACAAAACAAAAAAAAAATCACTTCAAAGCGTGGCGGCCGCTGCGACAAGCGCATATCCTTAATAACACCCATTACAGCCTAATAGGGGTTGTAGCATGTGCTAAAAACATAACCTCGAAATGCCATTTAACCCTCCCCACGGGGACGGGCCCATTTCTCGGATCCCTGCATTCCGGCTGGGAGAGGACGAGGGGATCGTCGCTCGTGACCTCCCCAGATGTTCGAAAAGGGTCAGGAGAAGGGTCGACGCCGCGAAGTCGGCGGCCGACAACCGAGTCCCATGAGAAGGGCCCGAGGAGAGCCGACCTTCTTCAGAGGGTGGTGCAGTCTCCGCAGAAGCGATGCTGACAAGTGGGAGAGGTCGGAGATGGCCAAAACACAGACCGCGGCACAGAATGCCTGGTGAAGAGTGTACGATAACAGCCTGCTTTCTTTTCTAGAGGCGATGGACGCGACTTTAAAAAAACATTTTTCTTTTAATTTTTGGTGTTACTCTTTGTTTGTAAAGGTGAAGGAAAAAAAATTTAAGGAACGTCGTCAACACTTACGGTTACTTGCTCTCAAAATATTTAAAATTACGGTATTAGAATTTTCAATATAATGTCGATATGTACTAAGCACGAGATAATTTATTTTATATAGTATACGGTTACTTGCTCTCAAAATATTTAAAACTACGGATATTAGAATTTTCAATATAATGTCGATATGTACTAAGCACGAGATAATTTATTTTATATAGTATACGGTTACTTGCTCTCAAAATATTTAAAACTACGGATATTAGAATTTTCAATATAATGTCGATATGTACTAAGCACGAGATAATTTATTTTATATAGTATACGGTTACTTGCTCTCAAAATATTTAAAACTACGGATATTAGAATTTTCGATATAATGTCGATATGTACTAAGCACGAGATAACTTATTTTATAAGGCATAAGGTTAGTTGCTCTCCAAATATTTAAAACTACGGATATTGGAATTTTCAATATAATGTCGATATGTACTAAGCACGAGATAACTTTTTTATATGGCATAAGGTTACTTGCTCTCAAAATATTTAAAACTACGGATATTAGAATTTTCAATATAATGTCGATATGTACTAAGCACGAGACAACTTATTTTATATGGCATCAGGTTGCTCTCAAAATATTCAAAGCAGCAAATCTTCGAATTTTCAATCCGATGTCGAAATGTTCTCAACACGAGATAACTAACAATACACGGTATAAAGTTACTTGCCCTCAAAATACATAAAACTACGAATTTACTACACAAATTTAGTGTATGCATGGCCGACCGTCAACACCCCCCCCCCCCCATACACACACACACACACCTGCCATTTGTTGATTCCATATTAAATACTCACCTTGCCTTTCAGTTGTTTTTTCAACATTACTTAATGCCAATTTCTACCTTTAACCACCTCAAGGGTTGGCTTCAGAAGAGTTCCACGGTTGCTCGTTAAATAGTGAGGACACTGAAACATTTATAAATTTAAGTCGATGGGAAAAACAAAAAATACTTTGTATCGCAAAGCATTAGAATAATAAGACATTAATGTTTTGATAATACATGCATGAAGAGAAGCTGAACACAGTTACACACAATATGAATAAACAAATTATGAATCATTAAGAATTACTTAGAATATATGTTATTGTTAGATTTCTGATGACTATAAATGGCGACTACAATCCCTCTTGGGAGTTGCTACACGCAGTTAAGGAACCGGAGTCTAAAGGATCGCAGACTTAATAAGACTGTTACAAGAGACTTAGTATTCGAATGTTTCTTAACGTCCTCTATAAATATTTCTCATATAGCAATAGGCTATTCTTTATCCAATTAGCGCTGACTGTATGGCTACCACCTCTATTCCCGACTATCCTTGAGGCGGTGCGTCATTCGACACCGGAGATATTCAGTCCTCATGTTAAGCTGACAGAAATTTTACTCTTTGCAATTATCTAATTAGATATTAGCAGGTTCACGTTTCTGATTTCTGTCTCCTGCATTTGAAAATTTATCTTTCGATGCGACGCGCGTCTTTTTCAAATATCATCTCTTTACTTTGATTTTTTTTCTTTCTTTCAAAAAGCAATTTTAATTTTGTATGAAAAGACATCTACAATTAAATGCCCTGTAAAAAATTGACAACGGAAATTTTTCAAAATTTAACTACGTGATCTTTGTCTAAACGCCCTCTTTGTCTAAACCATGTATAGAGTAAATAGCTCACTTTATTGAATTCGTTTATTGAATTCGTTGCACATATAGAATTTGCTTTTACAGCAATAAGCATACGTACTACTTGTACGGAATATATATATTATCATTCAATAGGAATACACATTTCAATACTCACAAACCAGCAGAGAGTCAAACCAGCAGTACTGCCACGTAAACTTTGGGCCCCCTAAGCACTAGCGCAGGATAGTACTGGAGCTACTTACCCCGTAGCTCCCTCTCGCTTATCTATCAACCTTAACACCGTTCTTCAACCCTAACCACCTTTTTTTTCATTAATGACGCTGCATGGTATTTATACTAAGTGCGTATGCCGAAATTAGCATATCTCAAGCAGCTTTAATTCATTCACTCAAAAGTTCGATTCTTGTCAATCGAATCTTGTGTATACCTTACACATGTCTAAACCAATCTTTGTCTAAACCAGGGGTCGGCAAGCTTTTTTACCAGGAGGGTACATTTCAAAATGCTGCGGGAGTTCGGGGGGCACCACTGGATGAAGAAGGGGGGGGGGAATTAATATTTAAATAGGAAAATGTTAATGCGACATAAATTTTTTACCCATCAATTAAAATTTTAATCTAAACAAAACAATCTTAAAATTGATAATTAATGCGATATCTGACACTGCTAATTTGCGGCCAACTCGTTGTAATATGGCACGTAAGTTGAATTCCCAGTTCTCAGGCAATGTTCCAAATGAGTGTCAGTGAGGCTTGATCGATACTTTGATTTTCAAGTTTTTCATATAGGAAAACAAAGATTCACAAGCATATGTCAACGCGCAAAGATAGTTCAATTTGAGAGCAGGAAAAAGAAGCTGGCTCACAGCGAAGGGAGAACGACGCTGTAGAGAGCAGGCTGCTCAGTTTTTGATTTTTACGGTTTTACAATTTTTAATTTTTTTTTTTACCAAAATTATTCATTACGACTGCGAACGTTTCTTGTTCAAATATCTAAAATTTAGATATTTGAACGGCGGGCACTTCAAAATGGTTTCGCGGGCACCGCGTTGCCGACCCCCGAGTCTAAACCATGCGAAATAAAACAACAACTGAGTTTTAAAATATGCGCCTACTTATCTATGACTAGCTGAAAACCCGTGCTTCGCTACGGAGTACATTCAAATTAAATACAACGGTCAATGTATGCAATTAATGCCAAAAAAATAAATATATATATTTATAATAAATGCGACAATCAATATATACAATTGATGTAGAAAAAAAAATATATATATATATACATATATATTTATAAAAAAATCGTAAGGGATATTTTTTATAGACAAAATAATGTCCAATCGTCTGCCGCATTAGTAAGAAATTTTTTTTTTTGTCTATTTAGTTTTTATGCACGTGACGATGAATTTATTTAAAGTACCAGAAAAAGAAATCACGTGATCAGCATTTAATAAATTAAATTCTAAAAATTAATCTTTAAAAATTCGCCAAAAATCAGGAAATCGGGGTAAAGATTCGAAAAACATTTCATTTTAAAGGAATTTTTATGATCTTTCTCGTGATATAAATTTTATAACCGTCAAATTATTATTTTAAATGCAAACTTAAAAAAGTTACAAAAACAGCTTAAAAATTTAATTTAAAAAATTCTAAGAAGAATTTTTCAAAAATCTTTCTTAGTGCACCCCTACACCATAAGAAGAATCGCCATGCAAAATGTCAGCCCTTTAGGTCCAGCGGTTTGGTCTGTGCGTTGTATGTCAGTGAGTCAGTTACGGAACTGTTTTATATATATAGATTAGAAAAATACACAGAGAAGATTTACACACAGTTACAATTTAAATATGGGCCGTGGCGGCCTTGTGGTACAGAGCGCTGGTTTTCGCTGCTGAGGGTGTTCGGATCGAATCCTGGTGAAGCGCCGCTAAAATGCCTCCGTTTGTGTCGTCCCGTCATAGGGGACAATGCTGGTCCGCCTATATGGCGCCCCCATAATAAAGTGGCCAGCAAAACTGCGGTAAATGATAGGCGAATGTCCTCGAGACAAGTGCCTCCGCATTAAAATAAATAAATAAATAAATGTTGGGATCTATATGCAATATGAACGAATGTCCTCGCGACAAGTGCCTCCGCATTAAAATAAATAAATAAATAAATATTGGGATCTATATGCAATATGAACGAATGTCCTCGCGACAAGTGCCTCCGCATTAAAATAAATAAATAAATAAATATTGGGATCTATATGCAATATGAACGAATGTCCTCGAGACAAGTGCCTCCGCATTAAAATAAATAAATAAATAAATATTGGGATCTATATGCAATATGAACGAATGTCCTCGCGACAAGTGCCTCCGCATTAAAATAAATAAATAAATAAATATTGGGATCTATATGCAATATGAACGAATGTCCTCGCGACAAGTGCCTCCTCATTAAAATAAATAAATATTGGGATCTATATGCAATATGAACTGAGGCACTTCCTTAAAGCTATTGTGTACCAACTCCTTTGGATTCGGTCACCTACGTGTTAACCTATGGAGAAAATTTGTCTACTGTTTACAGCTACATAAATGCTGATAATCCAAAGAAAATTGTATTTTCAGATAGCTTGAACTTTTTTGCACCTTGCAAAAAAGTTCGAATGAGAATTCATTTCATAAATTTCGTTCACCAAAGGGATTTGGGATCGTTTAAAACTATACCAGATTTTTTCCCGTGATAATATAAATTTAAAAATACTATTTCATTTTTTTTAAACGAAAAATGTCCCAAGGTGTAAAATTTCTTTCTATATTATGGAGTACAATTTTTAAAAAAAAAATCTTTCAATCCAAGTCGGCAATCCTTGAACGTATCAGTGAATTTTTTTTCAATTGTTTCACGAAATGATTTCTAACGTACAGCTGCATCGAATCTATATAACTGTGCTTAAGACTGCTGTGTATTAACCCTGTTGGATTCGCTCACCTGGATGTTAACCTATGGAGAAAATGTGTCCAAGGATTGCCGACTTGGATTTGAAGATTTTTTTTAAAAATTGTACTCTGTAATACAGAAAGAAATTTTACACATTGGGGTATTTTTTTTTAAATGCAAATAATAATTTTAAATTTAAATTATTCCGTGAAAAAAATCTGGTACAGTGTGTTTTAAACGCTCATTAATTCCTTTGGTGGACGAAATTTATAAAATGAACCCTGTCGCAAGGTGCAGGCTATCTCAAAATACCATTTTTATTGGTTTATCAGCCTTTATGTAGCTGTCAATAGTAGACACATTTTCTCCATAGGTTAAGGCTGCTATGTACTAACCCTACAGGATTCTCTCACCTCCTACCTATGGAGAAAATTTGTTCACGGATTGCCGACTTGGATTCAAAGATTTTTTTCAAAAAATTGTACTCCGTCATAGAGAAAGAAATTTTACATTTGTGTACATTTTTCTTTTTTTTTAAAAAATGCAATTAATATTTTAAAATTTAAATCATTCGGGGAAAAATCTGGCATAGTGTGTTTTAAACGCTCATAAATTCCTTCGGTAGACGAAATTTATAAAATGAATCCTGTAGCGCTTTGCAGAAAAGTTCAGGCTATCTGACAATAGCAATTTAATTTGATTATCAGCATTTATGTACCTGTAAATAGTTCACAAAAATATATTTTAAATAAAAAATTTGGGGGCAGCGCTCAACCCTCCTATAGAGAGAGAGCCAGTGTTGCCAACTTGGGGGTTTTCCCCCTAAATTTGGGGGTAAGTTAGATAAAAAGGGGTGTTTTTAGGGGCCACATTTTTTCAGGGGCATTTTGTGGGGTGAACATTTTTTAATATTTTGTACAATCGAGACGAGTTTTTTTTATTAGATTATAAATTCCATACATACGTCAAATGTAAATAAACCTCCATTTCATAATGTAAGTGTGTATTTGATATTTATTTCAATTTATCTCTCAAACAGGATGCCAATTTGGAACCAGAATGTCTTTTAGGGAGGTCTAGGGTGATCTCAAGTTGGTGTTAGGGGGAAACAGGGGGATTTCGAGATGGCGCTAGGGGTGTGCGCTTCGTAGAGGTTAGCAACACTGGAGAGAGCCATTACAATCCCTCAAAATGTCAATCCTAAGGGGAGTGGAATTCGCGAACTTTGAACTGGACTCCTCCCACCACAAGAGTCTGCAAGAAGAGAAAAAGGGAAATACGATTTTTTTTTCTTAGTACATAGCAGCCTTAACATTGAGGTGAGCGAACCCAATAGGGTAAGTACACGGTAGCCTTAACATCCCAAGTTCATGACAAACAAAAAAATTCAAATTTAATCAAATACATAATAAAATAAAGTCAAATGAAAACTCATTATTTTGATATTCTTTCCATCTCACAACTCATAACTTTTATGCATCTGGAGAGAACGAGAAAAGAAATACCTAGGAGGAAAACTGAAAAGTCGCCCTTTTAAACCTAGCCAGACAGAAAATTATTTTATCGAAACTCAATAGAATTTCTTACAACGAAAATAAGCTAATAACAGCGGGGCAGGAATATTCTTTTTAATTCGCAAATTCACAATAGACCTCTCGCATCGAGTTTCTATTATATTCTTGCATAGCAACTTTGCCCTTTCAGCGTCTTTTCTTGAAACACGATTATCGGAAAAACTCAAGCCATATTGAAAAATGGCATTAACTGTCACCGCCACATGAAACGCCTCCACTGAAACTAGCAATATAGCAAACGTATTTTTTATTTTTTATTTCCCTCAATCTTTGGAATACGAAATATTTTCAGCACAGGAAAAAGGCACGCCGATAAGAGAGATTTAAGAGATATCTCAAGGGATTATTTACGTTGAATTTTATAATATGTTTTTGAATAAACAGATTTCACTCAACCGCAAAATTTTGTGTTCCCTTCAAAATTCCGGGAAAAAAAATATTGATAACTGGCATCCAAGCACAAATAGTAAAAGTGAAAGGACTTTTTTTTTAAGCTGTTTTCCGATGGATTCTTAAAAGAATGAAAAAAAAATGAATGAACTTTAAAAACAATTTAATACATTATTTGAAAATGGCACACAAGCTTCCATCATCCATAAAATTAGTATTTTTTTAACGAAAACTTTTATTCAATTTATTTTATACTTTTTTTCTTTGCATTTTAAAGGAAAACTAGTTGATACCCGTCAAAACATGACGGCTAGATCGTAAATAAATGTACTAATACACAAATTATACTCAATACACCATTGCCAAATGTTGAAAATCATAATAATGCGCAGGAACAAATTAATGTGTTTAAGCGGCCTCGTGCTTAGTGGGTATTTAAAGCCAGATTTAAAAATGTCACTAAGCATGCGCAGAAAGCAAATTTTTAAAAAAATTGTAAATTATCGCTCATTAAACATCGCGAAATAAACAATTTCCAAGAGGTTTAATCTTATATTTCACAAACATAATTATCATAAACATAAAAATGGCAGAGAGAGATCTAGAGAGACTCCTCGGAATAAACATGTTTATCATTAAAACATGTCACTGAGCATGCGCAGAAACAGTGAGTTTCTAAAGACAGTTTTAAACATACCACTAAGCATGCGCAGAAATAAATTTTTTAATTGTGAATTATCGCTAATTCATAGAAATTGCGGTTACAAAAACCAAATTTGACAAATCTACAGATTACAATCTTTCGTTTAAGACCAAAATGAAGTAAATTTATAAAGTAGTTTTCTCTCACGGACTGCCCAAAAAGTCGGTTTAGCAACTTAAACATATAGATACTAGCCGCTGCGCGACCAGCATGGTCACTTTTAGTTTTATATTTTCGTTTGCAAAACAACTCAACTGAAAGTAACATATGTAAGGAATGTTACCATTACCTGTTAGGTTGTTAAGGGGTATTCTCTATAAGGCTGATTCTAAAACATCATGATTAAAAAAAATGGGAATTTTCCATTACTTCTGAACAGAGTTAAAGATAAGACTGAGAAACCCAACACCAATGATTTTATAAATTACATCCCTCTCTGTATATACTACTTTTCAAAATTAAGATATCTACACTTTATCATTACATCAAATAAGAAATTGTCGGGGAAAAATTTTTTCACTTAAAAAAATGGAGTATGAATTCAGCAAGTACTAACATTTAGCGGGGATTACACCACTCTCTGTATGTACTATTTTTAACAATTCAGATATCTACACTTAATCATACCAAATAATAAATTGTTGGGAAAATTTCTTCACTTATAAAATGGTGTAAAAATTCAGCAAGTACTAAAAAAAGTGTAAAAAATTAACTATTACTGGCTATCGGTTGCTATGCCGGCGACGGTTAAGCATAACCTCGCGATCATTTATGCTCTCTCTTTCACGCCTCTCTCTTAATGGATTATTTCTTCTTCGCTTTGTTTCTTAAGACTGTTCCCGAATTTCACTTGATCGTACAGCTCGCTTTCGAGCATTCCTGATTTCAGTGCGTAAATCAATGTTGACACACGGTTGCAAATTGCGGACGGCCGCTAATGTTTACATCTGGTAGTTGCAGCCGTTGCCATTCGGAGTGTAGAAATATCGTCGATTTTTGTGCCGCATACCTACGCGTTTTATATATAAAGACTAGCTGAAAACCCGCGCTTCGCTACGGAGTACATTGAAATTAAATACAACGGTAAATGTATGCAATTAATGCCAAAAAAAAATAAATATATATATTTATAATAAATGAGACGATCAATATATACAATTGATGTAAAAAATATTTATATATATATTTATAAAAAAATCATAAGGAATATTTATTTTTTTTTGGATAATATCCAATCGTCTGCTGCATTAGAAAGAAAAAATGTTTTTTTTTGTCTATTTAGTTGTTACGCACGTGACGATAAATTTAGTGAAAGTACCAGAAAAAGAAATCACGTGATCAGCATTTAATAAATTAAATTCTAAACATTAATCTTTAAAAATTCACCAAAAATCAGGAAATGGAGGTAAAAATTAGAAAAAATTCGGTTTGGTCTGTGCGTTGTATGTCAGTCAGTCAGTGAATGAATGAGTCAGTTACGGAACTGTTTTATATATATAGATTATGTTCATTTCAAAACTTCATCCTTATATGACATCAGAAAACAAATCATAAAATTAAGAAATATATATATTTTTTTCTATCAACATATATAAATAAGCTACAAAAAGAATTCCTCTGCTTTGAAAAAATTAATAAATACGATTTATTACTGTTTCTGAAAATAAAACTCGCTTTCATAAAATCCAGTATTAAAGAAATGGAAAAAATCCATCGATCACTCTGCTTTATCCTGCCGTAGTCTAAACTGGTGGTGCGCAAATTTTTTTCGACCCGCGACCTACTTTCTTTAAATAAAATATCACTCGACACCAATGAAAACTTTTTGGTAGTAGCGAAATTTTTTTTTTTTTAAATCAGCAAAATGTTATCAAAAAGAGAGAAAAAAGAAATAAGCAAATTTTGACAAACAATTTTAAAAATCAGTGTAGATTTTGGGTATATATTTACTCAGCATAATAGCAATAAAAAAAATGTCTCGCTCGCCTTCTACACAACTTGTTTTTGCCGAATCCCGTGTGACTAAAACGTCATATTTAAAAAGTAATATGCATTTATATTTAAAAAATACTATTAATTTGTTTTTCATTTAAGTAAAAAATTAATAAATGTTTAACTTAAATAAGAGCACGATTTCAAAATTATAAGGTTCACGATAAAACATTGAAAATTATAAACTTAATTTATGTAAAATTAAGAGAGAAAATAATGTAATATGAAGGGTGAAACTGGACCTCAGATACTACGAGGGATGGAACTTTAATAGTGGTAATACTGTTGTAGGGCCTCCACGCAGCAGAGCCCAAGAAAGCAGCTTACACAAGTATGTCACATACCTGCCTTACCTCAGAGCGAATGCGCTCTCCTCACAAACATCACACGCCTACACAGTGACAGGATGAATACGACCAGTGGCGCACCCAGAATTTTTTCTTGGGGGGGGGGCGAGATGAACGGATAAAGATATTTACAGGGTGTCCATAATTAAAGTCCCACTTTCAAAAGGCTGCAAAAAAGAGAACCACTGGTCAGAATGACTTCAAATTTGAACTGAATTTACTGGAAGAAGGGGGAAACGATTTGGCATAATTAAAAAAAAGTTCCAAAATGTAACATTCTGACCAGTGGTTCTCTTTTTTGCAGCCTTTTGAAAGTGGGACTTTAATTATGGACACCCTGTATTATGCATGGGGGGGGGGGGCGAGATGAAAGGATAAAAACATTTATAATGCAAAATCAATATTCGTAATGCAATTTCTATTTCTTTGGGGGGACCAGGGCCCCTTGCCCCCCCCCCGTCTGCGCCACTGAATACGACCATGTTTTAGTTACCGGTCTATCGTGCGAAATAATTTGTTGCATCGTATTGATGGAAGGAAAATGCTTGTGCGCACACTGTGGCTGATGTGTTTGCTCTCATGCGGCTGGGAAGTGCTCTACCATCTCCCATATTCCCCGGACTTTGTCCCTGTGACTTTGATCTCATCTCCAAGATGAAGGAACCGCTCCGTGGATACCACCAGAGATTCTGCAGGCTGTAGACCGCTCCATTCGAAGGATCAACAGACAAGGTGCTGCCAACGGCATCATGCAGCTTCCAGGACGTTAGCAACGGGTGACAAACAATGCTGGTTGCTACTTTGAAGGGCTATTAAAGGTTCAACTCTATATCTCTTCTGTATACTTCGAATACAGAAGAGATATATATATACATACTTAGTTGCAAATAGTACTAAAGTGTCATCCTATGTATTTGTTCAACATTAGGTGAAATATCAGAGAGCAATGCTCTCATATGATCTTCCGGCATCGTAGTTACATTTTTATAGCCCCTCATTTTGAAAACCCACGCTGATAGGTAGAAGCGAATGGAAGCAATGTAAGTAGAGACTTATAATGTAAGACTGTTTGACACCTTCTTTAACAAAATCATATCATGCATTTTTCAACACATAAAAGACAAATAAAAATACAGGTAACCCTCCTATAACACGGTAGATAGGTTCCTAGAAAATGCCGTGTTGTGTGAAACCGTGTTATATGAGACCCAGAGCCAGTACAAAATGGGAAGTTTACGTTCCGAAAACTTATTAAAAACAAACAATTTTTTTTTTAAATTCCATATAAGCAATCTTAATTTTTATTAAAAATATAAATGTATGTATAACACAAAACGAAACGAAACAAAAAATATCATTTTCATTTAATGCGACCTTAATTTAATAAATTTCTTCCTCATCACTGCTCAGTAGAATCAAACGAGAACGATTTTTTCTGTTGAACGATATCACCTTCACTTTCAGAACCATTTTCTTTATTTAGATATTTTGCAACGTCTAACTTGTTTATACATTTTCGTGTAAAGCTACTATAGTTCCTTATTCCTTCCCGTCATTATTTTAAGGTAATTTAGTTTTTAAATGTGTTAAACAAAAACCATGTTATCTAGTGCTGTAGAAGTGCAGTGTTGTACAAAGGTTTAAGCAATTTTTTTAATCGTGTTAGAGCGAAACCGTGTTACAGGTTGCAAAGCTATACGAGGGTTCCCGCAATTTATCCTATCGTGTTAGAATGAAACCGTGTTGTCAGATGCCGTGCTGTAGGAGGGCTACCTGTATTAAAAATATGTAATTATATGGAATTCAAAGCATATTTTTAACTAAATAATATTTCAAACTGTCCGCGACCCCTCCAATTTTTTTTATTTTTTTTATTTTTTAACTCTTTTTTTTTTATAATTTTTTTTTTTTTTTTTTTTTTTTTGGGGGGGGGGGGCGACTCCCTCTGTGGATTGAAATCCTCAGTTAGTGTGCTACTTACTGGTCTAGACGATTATAACCACACTAAAATTCCTTTGTTACATTCACTAAAAATTTAAAGTTGTTCAAGACAGTTTTTTGGGAATCTTTATGTTTATGTGTAGCAATATTTTCGGAAAACTTGGATGTTTGCACAAGGCAGTATGGGGTTCAACAAAAAATAGAAGAGCATACTTCATCATTAAAGGAGTTATTAATTAACGATACTTGCGTATTTTTTTTAATAAAATATAGTAGATATTTAGAGTATACATTCAAATTTAAAAATTATCAACAATTTCAGCTTAAAACATATACATATTGCACCTGACATTAATTAGTTCAAAATTTAAATATTTAAAATTTTCAAACGGGTTTTAACTTGCTTTCAAACATAAAAACAGACAATATTATGAAAGATCCGTTTTTAATGCCTTTAGACGAAAATTTAGGAGTCTTCGAAATAAAATTAGTGAATCATTCTATATCGACCTAGTGTTTACAACAGAATGCAATTCAAGAAGATTTTCATTAAATGGTAAAACTAGTTATACTTATTTATATGCATACAAACTAGTAGTGACGCACTATTGATAACCTCATAAACTATTTTCTATCGTTAGTAATAAAACGATACTCACGCATAATTATGTTAATTTAGACATCAATTAAGCGGAAAGGTTAATTTGCATCCTCATCAACATAAATGGGCCAGTGATGCAGGCAGAAGGAACAAAATTTTCGGCCACAAAAATAAGGCAGTCAAACCAGATTTAAATATAGGTATGGTATAAGTATGGTAAGAATTGGTAATTACCTCTGAAGATTAGCGGGAATGGAACGAGTAGTAGTTAAATCAATACGGCAGAGTTGATAATTTATATTGCATAAATTTGCAACACAGGCTCTCTCTTTTGCATTAGTCATTATGTCAGCATAAATTTTTAATACCGATTTAACAAAAAAAAATGCTTTTCTATTATGTTTCTTGAAAAATTGTCCTATTGTTGGAGGTTAGATAAAAATAATGACATGAAGGACTTATTTCACCTTGAAATCGGTTTTTCTAGCAATATCTGTTAAGGATTGAGAAAACAAAACGAAGTTATACGCTTCGGCGAGTAATTACAAATATGAAAAGAAGTAGGAAACAAAATTTTACATAATAAGGTGAATGGATAAGAAAAAAAAAGTTATAAAAGTTTCTCTAAATACACCTCATTAAATTTATGCCAAGAACTGTTCGTTACACAGTCAATTGATACCAAAGTTTCCAAATTTTTGATGCATTTTAAAAAGGACATAGTCACGTAAGTTAAATCAAATTATCAGGTAAATATAAAACTTAAATTATTCAAGAAAACTTTTGAAGAATCTTGATATCCAGTAAAATTTTTAAAGGATCCTGTAATAATTAACCCTCAATCGAATTCGGGTTTCAAACCTTGAGGCGTATAGAACCCTTCCGAAAATTAGAGGCAGAGTTATTTTTAATGACTTATGTAGTTTATAAAATCGTGAGACACATCATTCATTATATTTGCAACAAAATATGTAAAAATTTTAAGGTGACTGCCTACGTTGAAAATGTCATATTTTGACTATTTTGGTCAATTTTATTTTTTGCAAGAATCGTGTAATTCAATCTTTTCTCTTTTCAAAACCGTTTTGATTTTCCTTTTACATCAATTAGAAGCAGAGTTCTAGCTATTTTAAAAAACATCGTGTGCTACAAAATTGAAGTGACAAACAACTTTAAATGCGTTTTTCTCAGAATTACGTTTTTTAGCACAAATTTCTACCGTTATTATATTTCACATAATAATGCAGATAATTTGATAAAATTTTCAGGAAATGTTTTAGATGCTATTGTTAATGAAGTGACGTACAATAGTTGATGTATAATAAATAGTTTTTTCATTTGGGGCTGTTTTATAAGGAAAGGAATGACGAATCGGGGACAATTTTCCTATTGGAACATAAAATTGTCTGTATTATTTTTGCATTTTAAAATTTCCCTTAGATTGTAGGTCATTTTTAAGATAACAGTCATATGTATCATATGTGAGAAGGAAATTAAAATAGTAGCATTAGAATTTTGTTCAGAGTGATAGGCGTTTTAGCTAAATTTCATCAAAAATTTCTTCAAATTGACTAATTTATAAAAAAGTATGGTATTTACAGGTAAGTTTTTGTTTAGTTTTTAATTAAGTGCTATTCTACCATGAAAGACCAAAAAATCCTTAAAAAAATTATTTTAAAAAAAAATTGGCTTCGAACGGAGGCACTCACTTTAAGTAAAAAAAAAACTAGACGTCATTAGATGCATAATAATTGGAAGTCACAACTAGACGAAACTTCCGATTGTTTAGTAGAGTATTACCCAAGCATTACAAAAGAAAAAGATTAGATATAAAATGCATATTGCCCGAAAGAAAGTCAACATGATAACAAACAAAGGAATATGAAGCTTTTTTCCAAACGAAAACTAGTAGAAACTGACAGAATTTTTACCATTATTTAAATTAAATTAAATATAAATATCTGAATGTTATTCCTTTAAACCCCTCCGAATCGTTCATTTCTAGAGATATAAAGATTAATTTTTGGGTTATCTGCATTTTTCTGGCGGCTTGTGCTCGAAAAACCGGAACTCTATCTTAACCTCTACGTACGTTCACAACTGTGACAACTGTAAATCGTAATCGTAATCTTAAATTGTAAATCTCTAAAAATGTACACATATGTGCTTAGATGATTTAATTAAAAAGCCATTGCTATTTCCAACTGACAAGAAGGAAGCAGAATTATGTTTATTTTCTCTAACGTCTAACAATAAACAAATTTAAACATTGCTTAGCTGCAAATATAATATATAGTTAATCAATGCGGAGGCACTTGTCGTGGAGACATTCGCCTATACTACACCGCAGTTTTAATGACCATTTTATTATGGGGGCACCATATAAGGACCAGCATTACCCCCTAAGAAGGGACGACACAAACGGAGGCATTTTAGTGGCGCGACGCCGGGATTCGATCCGAGCCCCCTCAGCGCCGAAAGCCAGCACGCTGTACCACAAGGCCGCCACAGGCGTCTGCGGTGGCTGTGCCGTATATAGACTTATCAATAACACTTCTTCGGATTTATATCATGTAAAATACTTCTCGGAAGTCCCCATTAATGCATTTAAGGGGGTCTGGGACACATTTTTAAAAAAAAATTTATTTATTGAGTTAAAATTTTGAATTTTTTTGTGATGGTTAACCATATAATTTGCAAACAAAATCACATCATAAAACTTCTCAAAATGTTTTTTAAAAAATTTTAAAATTTTAAAATTAAAATAAAAGTGGGGTAATTTAAAATTGTTATAACTCTGAATATTATTTGTCGAATTTCAAAATTTTTTCATTTAATTAAACAGAAATATATAAGTTTTAACGTTGATTCAGCATTTTTTCAAATATTAATTTTAAAAAAACTAAAAATATTTAGATTAAAAATTACAAAAAAAAATTATGTAACTTATTTTTAAAAAATCATATTTTCAAAAGTAAATTTCTTTTTTAAATTTTCTGAATCAAAATTAAAGTAAAATAGTTGAAAAAGACATGTTCCAAGTTTCAGCCATTTATCTTTAACGGTTCTTGACTTACAACAATTTAAAGACGAGAAATGGGTGTAAAAAACCCATCATAAGGAAAAACGCACTTGCAGGTTTAAACAACGCTTGGCTACTATAAGAATACTAGAAAGTAACCCGTCATTTTGACGTCATAATACGAATAATGACGTGATAATGGAAAAAGTATATGAAAGTTAAAAAATATCCCGAATTATCTAACAATATTGCATTTAATCCACACCTTGTAAAAGCAAACCCTTTCATTATTTTTTATTTATTTAGTTTTTCATGCGATTGGAGTAGTAGACTGCCATCCAGTTTTTTACAGCTCAATACGCGATATGAATACTTGAGCTACTTGATTCATTCACATTCCAAGTTTGTTTACTTTCAGAATTCATTGCAAAAGTAAACAGATTTTTAAAAACTGTTAAATATAGAGCTAAAAACATCCAATTTTTTTTAGTTCTGAATGTTTTATAGAAAAATAGGCTGAACAAACGTGATTTGATGGAGAAGGTATTAGTTTTTAGGTAACAAAAAATTCTGATCCACATCTGAAATTGAAATTAAGCCTAACTGGCTGTTTGTTTACTGAGGGCTTCAATTGAAAGATGAGTACAGCCCGGAAGTGTTATACAGAGACAAGGGCTATTATATATAGAATTGCAAAAAAAGATAATTTCTGCTGTTCTAATTAAGATAAAATCATGATTTAAACGTCATTTTAAGCCTAAAAGAACACAGAAATTTTTAATGCAATAAATTTTTTTTCGAAAATTTGAACAATTTTGTGTCCTGGACCCCCCTTAAATACGCAACTATGGTTTCTAAAAAATTAGTTTTTAACTTGCAAGAAGGCGAGCATTCATTGGGAATGCCACAAATGGCTACAACAATTTCTCGCAAGAGCCGATTCTAAGGACTCTGGAAAATTGCAAAAGAATGTAAGTAAAGAGCGCTCATGTATTAACTAAGAGACATGGAGTTTTGAAATTGCCAACTTTCAAAATATGTAACTTTTTAAAATAAAATCATGCCCGACGAGACGGAGAAGGGAGAGAGGGTAAGACACTCCGAATCTGTTAGCCC
Source organism: Dolomedes plantarius (assembly GCA_907164885.2). Classification (NCBI taxonomy): domain Eukaryota; kingdom Metazoa; phylum Arthropoda; class Arachnida; order Araneae; family Dolomedidae; genus Dolomedes; species Dolomedes plantarius. Next base: position 184,776,382 of record OU015496.1, read on the forward strand.
GTGAAGCTCAGTGAAATAGCTAAGAGTTTTTCCCAGTTTCGACACCTCAGACAAAAAATCAATAACAAAACTGCTTTCACTGGTTGAGAACAAAAAATGTTATTTACCACTGCATATAAAGTAGGACAACAACAGCTACAACAAAAAATTCTCCTAGACAACTCTTTCATAATTTAGTAGATATTTGCGAAAAACCAGAAATTTAAAATTCACTGCAATTTAGTTTTCTAAATATTCTTTTCATGGACTAAAAGTTGGAAAAGATTTTGACGAATATTAAACACACTGTGATTAAAAAGTTTATTTACCCTCTCTTTTTACAATAAATTTGAAGAAAGAATCAATGTTTACAAAGCGAAAAGTAGTTTCTTTTAAAATTTTTCACCTTGGAGTATTTTATGGTGTCATTTAAGACAGTACATAATAAAATAACGAAAACAACACATAGTGTAAACAACTCATAAATAATTCATAGAACTTTCATAAAAGTATGACAGAAAAATAAAAACGATACCTTATATGAGATAGTAAAGGAATAGGGGGGAAAAATGTGATGAATTTGTTGAAATGCGAATAGACTAAAGTATACATTTTATGTAAGAAACACAAATCTAGACTAGTTTCTAAATTTTGAAAAATAAAATGAATAATTTTGCATAAATTTGGAAAGAGGTAAGATGAAATTATAACTACTCATGAAATATATATCAAACATAAACATATTGGAGTGCAACGTAGATCTACCTCCCCGTAGTGCACTCCGGGCAACGTTTTATACGGCAAAATGATCTACAACTCTGGCATCAGTAATTCCAATTGCGGATCTTTGACATCAATCTGGGAACGCTAATGGATTGCTCGCTTTCATTCATAGATTTATTGTTGTCTTTTTGATGTTCAATTGTCTTTTAATGTCCATTGGAATTAAATAAATAATAAAAAAACATATTTCATACATTTATAAAACTAAATAAGAATACAGTTCTTGAACCTTCACTGTTAATTTATTTTAAGTACATTCGACCCTCTATTTTAGAGGAATTATGTTTCGTGAACTTCATTATCTAAGAACTGGTCATAATAACTATAGGAAAGTATTTTAGAGTAATGCAGATTCCTGCCATTCTAAAATTATAAAAGTTCATAAAGCTACATAACACTGTAGTTTTCTAGACACTTATGTACAGTAAATAAACTTAAATAATTTTACGGTTATTTAAACACAGTACACGTATTGAATCACATACTACATTTGTCCTATATTGTCTCTCTTTCACTTTGTTTGGATGCGTATTTTGATTTATTTTTTAAACAGTACTTTAAATTTACAAACCTGAGGCAGTAAAAGGTATTGCTTTACTTTTTTTTTGCGTGTTAAACATGCACAATTTTATAAAGAGTTAAGAGCGATGCCAAGAGATGTTCACGGAGGTCCTGCGCCCTTAACCCCTACTGATGTGGAGGGCAGACTACATAAAATTCCCCAAGATTTATATGTATTCAATATCAACTCAAAAAAAGTTCATCTGAAGTACAACAGGAAGTCAGATATGAAATAAAGAACAAAGCGTAAATAATTGCGGTATCACATTATAAAGTATCAGTATACAACAACGGGGAGACATTCCAATTATAAACACTTCACTATGCATTTAATGAAGCTAAGATCATTATTCAAAGTATGTATCCTTACGTTTGAGAAAAAAAAAATTAATCCCAACCCCGTGAGAGACTCGCAAACCGAACCTTTCACCAACAGCTTCCTCAAACACTCAACAGACCAAAAATAAGCAAATAAAAGAAACAGAATATAGAGACCAGAAGCTTCGTACATATGATACTCCAAACAAACAAATACCGATTGCTTCAAAAAACAATGAAGCAAGTCACCGAAACTCATGGGACAAGCGGAAGAGAGCAATTACTTGTTCTTCAAGTGAACAGATCCCGTGGCAGCTGCTGAAAATAGAGAGAGATCAGAATACAGCTAATCGAGTTTGAAGTTTAATAACAGGAGCTGGAATTCATGAACACACAAAAGCAGTCCTCTCGCTCTGAAAGTTATGTGTCCATAGTTACTACTGTTACGAAAGAACGGAGAAGACATTCAGCAACAGAGGTCACTGACAGCGAACGAGAAAGCTCTTAACATCCTGCAAACAACCTTACGAACATATTATTGGATATTTAATAGCCTCAGATGGAATACTGGAATTTTGAAAAAAAAAATGTTTTAAATGTCTGTTGACGCCAATGGCTATGTTGGCAATCGCCAAACGCGCTCTTGAAAGAATACAAATATAGGTATCATAGTTTTTATTTCTTATGTTGGCATCGTAAACTAAAAGATATTAGAATTTGTTTGAAATCGCTTGTTGCATCAAAAAGTGTGTTACGCTCGCACATCGTATGGTCGATGTTTCATGTATTGATTTTGTTCATACATTAGTATTGTAGATAATTCGTTTAAGTAAATAAAATTGTTATTAATTCGTGTGTCGTATGGTCGACAATGGTTTTGATATAATTTATTAGTCTACAGCCCATTCGAATACAACAAATTTGGGACCAGTACAACGTATGACATTTGGCTCATACAGTTGATATTTGTATTCTTTCAAGAGCGCGTTTGGCGATTGCCAACATAGCCAATGGCGTCAACAATGTCTTTTAATCAACTTTCCCAGTTGTAACAAACCGTTACTTGAATCCACAATTCCTAACTAAAAATAACGAAAACCAAATAACTATTTGCTACTAAATCATATTTTATCTGCGGGATACGTGACTGCCACGTATAATGTTCACAAACACATTTTGTGGTTTTATAAATGCGAGATTGTTATTAAGCTAGTGGTAACATGTATGCAAAAAATAAGAACCAATATTTCACAATGCACGTCCAGGGACTTCAGCAACAAATTTGTGGGAAAAAGCGGATTTCTCAGGAGAATATTTTAGTTACATACATAGCTGACAACCAAAACCTCGATCTCAGGTGATAAAGACACTTTCGGCATTTTCAGGAGGAATAGCGTCCTGTCCTCCTTTTTAAAACCAGTAAATGCGCCCAGTGAAACATTATCCAAGCTAGCCGATAATCATGACAAATTTTAAAAATACCCATTACATTAAAAAAATGACTCTTATGGTTCACTATGGTGCTTTTTTGTGAAGGAGATCTTGCTCATTTTTATGGGGTGTGAAACAATGCATTGGTCAAAATCTCAGTAGAAATCTTTTTCAAAAAAGAGATATCGTCCCGGGTACAAGTGATGGCGCTAAAGAATTTTTTGGAAGTCATGACACGTGGAACAGAGTCCTCTATCTCTCCCAGCTATTTTGATCAAAAGTAAGCATACTATTGGCAAAGTGAAGGATCTTTTACTGATGTTTAATTTAGAACTTTACACAGAGAATGTTTTGATATGGCCAAGACCCCATGGACGGTCCCATATTGTAATAGCCTAGTCCGACTTATACCATCCACAGGGAATAGTCCTCCAGTATAAGTGGGATTATTTGAGTCACACAACTTGAATTTCATTATTGTGTTGCCACTTTTTATTCAAACAACGACAGTGCAATTTTGATCCAAATTTGTTTTTGGTCTTGTTACTATACCTGGACACCAACTGTATGGCCTAAGCTGTCAGTGTTTAGAAGTTAAGGGAGTGTAACGGATATAGCTGGGAACCTTGTATGTATATATATATATATATATATATATGTATGTATGTATGTGTATATATATATATATGTATGTATGTATGTATATATATATATATATATGTATGTATGTATATATATATATATATATATATATATGTATGCATGTATATATATATATATATGTATGCATGTATATATATATATATATATGTATGTATGTATATATATATATATGTATGCATGTATGTATGTATATATATATATATATATATATATATATATATATATATATATATATATATATATATATATATATATATATATATATATATATATATATATATACATATATAATTTAAAATTCAACACATTGTAAAACATTTAATTTGTTAACAATTATGAGCACTGCAGTCCCTTTACAGACATTTGACAAAAGTTATTTCAATATTCAAACGTATCAGTTCATAAATAGAAGTTTAACGTAAAGGGAAACGTTGAAAAGCTTTCATTTTGACAAAAGACTAATGACAGCGTTAAATGTGCAATGTTTTTAAGAGATTTTAAAAATATCGGCTATTATATACCCCAAAAAACTGAACGAGCAAGTATGCCAGTTTAGAGATGCGAGAGGAAACCTGGGACTGTTTTAGACACACGCTTACCACAGAGCAGTGTTTTCTTTCATGTTACGGACATTAGTTAATCGATCCACAGTTTGCTTTCGGCACAGGTACAAATGATTAATGTGTCCCTATATTGGTTTAAGATTTAATATTTCTGATTTGAACCCGCAGATATTTGGCAACTTTTAATAACTAGCAGATTCTAATATTTCTTTCCTAGACCAACATTTTTATTCAGATGATAAAATTCTCTTTGGTCGTACCTATTCCTTTTCAGCAAAATCAAATACAAAAATTTGCTCTAGCATTCAAAAGGACTAACACTCTATCTGCACTAACATTCTATCTGCACTTTAACGCCAAAATTATGACCCATATACAATTGACCCATATACAGCGTTTAAAGAAGCTGTAATGCACTTTCAAAAGAAATAATTGTGGATCACTCATAACTTTTGTGTAGCAACACTTGCGGAATTCCTTACCATTGTTGTTTTTCTACCAATATCTGTAGACACTTAAATTATCGACAGAGTTCAAAAGAGATTACATCTGTCTCGATAACTTTTTACATCCTATTGGACCCTCACTACGACTATAGAATTTTCAAAGTGGCAACATGCTTCATTGAAAACTTGTTGATTAACTCGAACAGATCTTCAACGAGATTGTTTCAATGGCCCGTGATGGACTCGGAGAAACGTAGTTATTTTCGAAATTGTTGCAGGTCAGAGTTTGAAAGGAAATACTCATTGCAGGAACCTGTTATTCCTGCAACATCAAAATATTAGAATAAAATCTTGTTTACTAATGATGGAAAAACAAAGAAAGACCAAAACTGCTGTCCGCATAACGAGGCTCGGTGCGTTAACCAATACGATGAGCACGTGCGGAAAACAGCAGCTCATTCGTAATTAGACTCAATTTAAGATTTTCACGCTTGTGGGCCGAAGAGCGAAAATAGAAGTGCAAGGTAAAACGATAAACATTTAAAAGACCATTAGCATCAATAATGAAGATTAATGCTCTAATGATATGTTGAAGAGGACGGCTAGTAATCAAAGGCCGAGATAAATTGTACCCGGAGTTAAAATGAATTAATTACCTTGAAGGAGAAAAAAAAACAAGGATGGTGTATACTCAACTGAAAATTTCCATTATTCTCTAAACAGCAAGTGTTGCAAAATACATACACAAAATATAAAAGTAGCATTTTTAAAATTTTTTTTCAGTGTACTTTAAAGGTGGAATTTCTTAGAAACTTAAAACTCCCATTTTTACGTTTCTTATCCAGTTTTATGATGTATTATACGGTAATTTTCATGATAAATCGAAATTTGTGCGAACAATTATTAGTTAGTGGAATATGTATTCACTTGAATGGATTATAAAGCAAATATAAATCCAGGAACGCATTACATAATTTTTGAAAGTAATTTTTTTTAAATGTAATAATAACAGTAATTATCTTGCAATCAGGGAACTTCAATTAAAAAATGCTTTCACATTTTTAATTACCGTATAAAACATAAAACTGGCAATTCCAAGAGATATCGCTAGAAAATATTGATGTTTTATGGTGGAAATGTGCCTACAATTGAGAAGATAGAATGTAATAAATTATTCATTCCACATCTTCTTTATATATAAAAGGCAAAGTCTGTGTGTGTGTGACCGAGTTTTTGTCTGCTCGCGGCGCAGCGCAAAGACGGTAGGTCGGACAGTCTTGAGATTCGACACGAAGATGCCTCCCGAGGTCTCATTGTGCACCTCGAAGCCCTTTTTTCGATTTTTTAATTAGATTTTCCGTAATTAAATATTTAGTCGCGATTTGGAGCTCCCGGACGAGTAAAAGCTCCGTAAATCCTAACGTATCCGTCCAAGAATTTTTTTTTTTCGGACGAGCCTATACGGGAAAGATGACACTATACGGAAATCACAATTAAAATTGTCTGTCTTAATTTATCGATTAATTGTGATTTTTTTCGATCGCCTGTACGCACCCGTTTTTCGGAAAAAAACGCGATTTTGTCCGTGACCCTTTTTTCCAAATTGTCGAATCGATACGTAAATGTCGTTACATTTTTACGAAATTTTTATCTCAGAGATCCTAGACATCACAGTTTCGAAAGCCAGAACCAAAATTAATTTATAAATTGTAGTTATTTTTTAATAATTTATTTTATGATTCGGAAACTCTTGCGAGAAATCTCATTTTGGAGATTTCGTTCTTCATTTCCGGACGCAGGTAAAGCGGGTGCAAATAGGCGTGTCTTTTTCGACGTCATGCACGTGATGTGTTGGGGCGTTTGTTTTCTATGAGGGATTGGGTGGTTAAAGGAAATCGATTACTATTGCAGTGATAATCGATTAAAAAATCACATTTAGTAATGCCGTAATTTTTTTGGCCAACACTTAGTTAATATCATATAATTTGTGGTGTGTTTGTGGAAAAATCTATGAAGATTTCAAAGAATTTCAGCATGTGGAGGATGTGATATATTCGCTTTCAAGGAAATCGATTACTATTGCAGTGATATTCGATTAGTAATCCTATGTCAAAAATTTTGCCAAAATGTGCCAGAAAGGATTAAATTTATATGGGTAAAATAATGTATCGTGGTGAGGAAAAGGATGACAGCGACGCCCATTAACAAAGGGTTAAGGCTACTAAAAAATTGGTAATTACATTACCCGAGCAACGCCGGACGGGTACAGCTAGTATATTATGAAAGAAAAAGAAGCTCTACTTATTTCATGAGGGTGGATTAATAACATTTAACAAATACCATATCAATCTTCTGGAGGTAAATAAAAATCTCAAATATGTTACTCTAAAGAAAAAGACAAAATTAATAGAGTTGCTTAATAAGCACATTTTCCATCCTACCGTACGAGAGAGATTGAAATATCCCTTTTCAGAAAATTATTTTAACATTTTGCATTACCTTTACCGATATATTGGACATGAGGTTTTCAATAACGTATGATAAATTGCAGCAATATTTTAAAGGCGTCATCTGTACATAGCATTTTAGACAACTTTACTTCTTTTTTAAATCGATGAAAACATGATTAAGGCTCTAACTTTATAATATTTAAAATTTTTATTCCCAAAATTACGAGCAGAATTAATTAAATTTCTATACTCCATAATATCGTTAATTCTATAATTTCCTTGAAATAAATCATTTCCTGTCATCCTATATTTATGGGAAAAATGACTTCCACTATCAAAAATAGAAGCTTTCAAACAGCTGTTTTGAGATATTTCTGAAAAAGCAAACTTCAGGAAAATATATCTAGTATGCTACAAATTCAGTTAAGCAAACAAGTAATGATTGTGATCAAGAGTAAATAGAGACAGATTTTTATTTATTTATTTTTTTTTTTTGCTTTCATTCCAACAAGCGTAACGAAAATCATTAAACAGATACGGAAATTGCATTCTTCGTTGCAAGCATAAATATGAAGACATGCTAAAGATAATGCGAGTTAAGATGAATTAGGATACAAGGTTATGTTTAGAAAAAAATGAAGATTACATGCAGCGAAAATACAACTTTTTTACTCACAGTGTTCGCTGAATTATGACATTCGGTAACTAATATGTAAAATGAATAAATTCGCCATGATGCCTTCGCGATCAACTTAAACAGCATAACTAATGAATGATTTTTTCGATAGTAAAATAAATTTTAAGCCTGATGGGTAAAACTAAAAGTTTACGTACGTACGTACGTACGTATGTATGCCTGCCTGCCTATATATATTTAGGAGGCCCCAAAAATTTCAACAAAACATGATTAAAGGTTTTTTTGGTAAAAGGTTTTTTGTTAGCTACTTTCATCTTGAAAAACATTGCTGATGGATTATTCCATCCTCTAGTTTGGTATTAAAAAACGTCATAAATGGACCGTCTCAGACTCTTTTAACATTCCCAAACTAGAGGATGGAAAAGATCGCCACAATTTTTTTTTCAAGCTGTCTGATACTATTAGAGGGTTCATTATATTTAATAGTGCATATAAGATTTTTGTAACTACAAAGCAGGTCCTGACCCATCTCCTCACTACATCCTTAGATTCATATGACCTGTAAGAAAGTCAATGAATTCGGGAGCACAAAGAGCCGGTGCGTCGATTTTTTCGTAAGTGTTGAATGAATATCTATATCATTCGAGATTCATTTTCTCTAGACCAGCGTTTTTCAACCCCGGGTCGAAAAGAGCGTTTTTCAACCCGGGGTCGAAAGAACCCCGGGGTACCAAAGGGGTCGCGGTGACATGTAAGGGGGGGGGGGAGTTGAGAAATACAGTAACCACCGTTTATAGTGATCAGTGGTTATAAGAATCAACCGTTTATAAGAATCAATATCGCGAAAACAAAAACAAATGTATTATTTCAATGTTAAAATTTTCGCTTTAAAGAATCAATTCACTGGTTTTAAGAATCAGTTTACACTCTTCGCTTTCCTTTCATTTTTTCAAAAAAAGCCACTTAAACCCTCAAAAGGCATGAAGTTCTTTCTTTATTTTTTTTTAAAGAAAGAGTGATAAGATGGGATGGAATACAGTCGTAAAATGCATACCTTTCTTTGTTAGACATAACATAAAAGTTTACCCTTAAACGCTTTAGCTAAACACTGTCCTTTTAGCTTGACCCAGGAGAATCCTACCCGCCCGGATCCGATTTAACTTTTCTCCAATGAAAAACACAGACAGGGACTCTTTTCTCCCACCTCCCACATCCTGGTTGCGGCTTCCTGGACCCTGAAACACATAAAACTTCGGCGAAGTGTCCACTATCACTTAGGCAAACGTGGCATTATGAGATTCAGCACGTTATCAAACCGTGAAACGTAAGCTAGAAGGTGAATCTTGGTCTGAGACTATTGGTATTGAAAGAGGTATAAACAGCCTCCCGAAAACTTCATTCCGTCAAACTACCATAGAAAACTATTTCTTGCACCCTTCCCGTAATTGAAATGTTAAACTGTACATTTCAATTACGGGAGTATGTAGCAGGTATGTAGTAACAAATATTGGATTTTTTTCTTCTCCTATTATAATCATGTGTATCTACTTATAGGTCTAGAAATTAAGTTGTATTTTTAAAATTATAAAGAATAATTTTAATAAAAGATAATTAACGTAAATTAAAGAGTATTTCATGGTAAATTATCTAATATATGTATGTATGGGTGTGTATATGCCTGTCCAAAAACCTAAATTTCGGCTATAAGAATCAACCGTTTATAAGAATCAAAAACAGTAATAACAAACGTGATTCTTATAAGCGGAAATCACTGTAATTACAATTCAACTCGTAATAGTTTGACCTAGTCACTCATACAGTTATTTATTATTACTGTTATTAAGTTTTGGTCCTGGGCGGGGGGGGGGGGTTCGCGAAGAGTTCATTCTCTTTTTCTTACGTCTGGGGAGGAGGGGGGGGGGGGTCCATGAGTCTAAAAAGGTTGAGAACCGCTGCTCTAGATAGATTGACATCGCTTAGTTTCTTTTGAAGTGTATTTATCTGGTATTTTCTTTCGTATGCACTTATATTTGTTTTAAAAAAATCTAACACAGAACCAATCTGTGTAATTAATTTGAGTTCTTATTTTGCTGGTACTACGTCCTTACTAGTTGTTTACAGCGCACTATTGTTGTTCGACGAAAGTTCCTATTTCCTTACAACGGCACATCTTAAGCTGACCAAAGGAAAATATACTCCTCCCAGTGACCTCGAAAAATAGAAAAAGAGGTATGACCTTCATACAAGGAGATTTCGGAAACTCCCTTTTCTCGAAAAAGGTTCGCGTTCCCGGTAAATTTCACCGGAACTTTGAGAGGCGAGAATAGTTGTGAGAGGTCTATTCGACCATAGATCTTTTAAAATGCATGCTTGCGGGAGAGAAAAATAGGTGTTGCTCTCCCCCTTCTGACCGGGAGCTCCCAAGGGAGATGGGGATTCGCAGGTAAATATACGGGGAGAGGGCATCGTAAAGCACTGAGCGGAGTGGTAATAGAATGAATGTTAAAATATATCAAAGGAGTTAAGGGGACTCACGACCCTTAAGTCGAGGAAATAAGGCATATTTTCATACTTTTTGGCTCTTTGTAACTACAGTCGAACCTCCATATATCGAAGTAGCAAATTGCGCGAAAAAAAAATCGATATATAGAAATTTCGATATATAGAATAGAGCTTATCATAATTCTCCTTAAAAAAAAATTAAAGCTAATTTTCGTATACGAAACTCCATTTCTAATTTATATGCGAATCCCATTATATGAAAGTAAATAATTAAAAAATGAATTAATATGAAAGATTTATTGATTACTACATATCTTTAAAAAAAACAATAATGCAGAGAGTGGTTACAATGATCACAGTTACATTCTTTATAAAAAAAACTACGAATATCTTGCTGAACAGTTAGTTTTGCGGAAAGTTCAAAGAAATGTTCGTAGTTATTCAGTCCACTAAAAACTTCATCAGGCACATTTTCCGCGAATTGAAGTCCACGACGTATTGTTTCAAATGCCAAAAATTGGGTGATTTTATTCTATAGTGGAATAAAATCTCCCAATTTGTCTTGAAAAAAATTTCGATATATAGAGATTTTTTCGATATAGAGAAACAATTTTTCTATGTAATGAACATGGATATTTGCTAAGAGTTCGATATATAGAAAGTTTCGATATAGGGAAGTTCGATATATGGAGGTTCGACTGTATTTCAATTTACTCCCAATTTTTCCAAATTCTATGTATATGATAAATTGATAAATTTATTTTAATAAACAAATTTTCAACTCTAAAAATAATTTTAAATAATTTTTTTAAATGCTTTAGATATACCATGTATTTTAAGTATTTTTATTGTATACTGGCTTGCGCGCAGAACTATGAAATTAATTTTATACTTAAATGTATATAATTCCTGTTTTATATTTAAAATAAATAATTCAAAATACAATTGAACATAAAACATTCAACATTAAAATATTTTTTCAATTTTTTTAAAACTGCTCAAAATATACTTAAAATTTCCGTAAATTTTTTGCATTAATTTACCCCTGAAAATATAACAAAATGTGCAGTGATTGCAATAATTCTAGTTCAGACGCAATAAAATAACATGATTATGCAGTGATAAAAATTTCATGGAATTATGTTTCATAGTTTTTGAGATATCAGTTGCGGAATGTATGCAAAATTACATTTTGAGAAAAATGAGTTTAAAATTTTTCTTACCATAAACTTGATGAGAAATTAAATATTTAGAATATCAATATCTCCGGAACTAAGCGGAATATTTTTATGTGGTTTGTTTTATTTTGTTCAGAAATGATCACGCTTTAACATATATATATTTCAAAAAATCGAATGTTTTAAAGATTTAAGAGTAGTGAGTCCCCTTAATCTGATCATTATGACTACGGGTATGAATTTAAATGTAAAAAAAGCACATAATTGTGCAGTATCTCAAATTTCACGGAGTACAAAACGTCGCATGTCTATTACATATACCTATTATGTCATTGACTCATAATTATACTGTAACGAAGCACAATCTCACTATCACGTAGTAATGTTTTGGAAAATATCCATAAAACGAAAATGTTAACTGCGTATTCAGACCAGACAAATGCAATAATTTTGAGAAGCATAAAGAGACACGAAAAAAAAAAACCTTCTGCAATTTCTCGGATAACTTTGATGAAAAAAAAAGCCCATTAAAAATTGGAAAAAAATAATCACATCGTTAAAACAAACATCTTTTTCTCGCGTGATTGTTGACGTGATAGGATTAAAAAAGGTAGTCGATACTTCTCAATCTGTGAACTTTTAACGCTGTAATTAATGATCAATTAAATTGAACTTAATAACTACGCACCCTAATTTCTTTCTAAAATTTCAGATAAAGAAAAATTAACTTTTAATATCTATTTCAAACTATGACGAGCATAAACGGCTTTTACACTGAAATATTATGAAATCATTCTAGATATATGATGCAAGTCTGAACTAATTGGTTACCTAACATTACGCGTAGGTGTATTAAACTTTTTTAAAGGACTAATTACCCGGACAATTAAAGTCTTAATTGTATTTACACTTACAAAGGATAAGAAACTTTACAAGATCAAAGAAATAAGGATAATTATGTGTATCCTAGTTCATATTACAGATAACTCTTTCAAATTGATAAATGTTTCATAGTAAAAAAAATCTAACAAAAATATTTTCATAAATTTCTATATGAATTTGATATTCTCTTCATTTAACTAAACTCTTAAAATACATTGATAATCTGATGAACTAGCTATCTGAATTGTGTTAAGTAAAATTAATGAAGAAACGGCGACTAAAATTTTAATAATAGAAGATTACTTTTAAGGCTGTTCCTATTTATAGTCGAACTATTTAAGAAATATAACACATTAATAACCCTGACTAACTTTTTTTTATAAAAAAGCTAGCAATTTTTTTTTTTTTATTTTCCCTATTCAGATTCGCGAAGGTTCTTCAGCTATCTAGAAAGAAAATCGACACTATCAAACTTGTTTTAAAAATAGTTCGTGCCTATAATTTTGGCTAGAAAAATTTCAGGGCTTTTAAGAATACATTAAGCTTTAAAGTTAAAAAAAATCAGATTATGAAAATATATTTAGAAATATTTTGATTGTAGATTATGTTTAATCTAAAAATCCCAGCGACTTCTTCAGTTTTTAAAAAGTCCGTTCCTACAACACAGCAGAAAAGTTCAAGTACGTCAAAGAAAATAATTTCAGAGATGGATTATTTTTCAGATATTACTTGTATTTGTACCTCGATCATAATTCCTAGAATTAATAACTTTTTAAGCAACAAAAGTGGAATTCATAGTTTCATTTTAAAATTATCCACGAAAATCTATTGGCTGCAAAAGTTCTCACAAAGGGTCTTTTATTGAAGTTCTAAAATAATGCTACTCTAGGGCAGCAGCTATAGATAGGCGTAGCGTCGGGGACAATTGTTGGGGGGCACGTGCCCCCCCCACCATTTTTTTATGGGGGGGGGAGGTTCTAGAATGCCTACACATGACTGTAAAATGGGATCTGCGCAAAAGATTTTTAGATAGAAATAAATATTACTTGCAGTCTACAAGTTAACCCTACATGTGTATCGTTATTGGAGGATATAGACTATATTCTATAACCATCGTTACCATTGGCGTAGCGCCCGGGGGGGGGGGCACGTGCCCCCCGAACATAACTTGAAATAAATTAAAACGTTAATAGAAGTTAAGTTAAAATCAGAAAATTGTAGGAAACTTTTAAGAAAGTTGGTTTTTTCCAGCTTTTTCAAACTGTGAAACTGAAGATTCCGATTATGTCTTCAGCCTTAACATAGTTTTTTAATAATGATATGATCCATAACAAAAATTCCATGCTAAATTTTTTTCTCATTTTATTTATATTATATTTATTTTCTCATTGTATAACTTTTGAATACTACTCAAACATCAATTCTATCGTTATTCAATTTTAAAAAAATCATAATGTTTCATATTTTAAGGACCGTCCGGTAGTCAATGCACTGAGGAGAAGCCCTAACAGTTGTAGAACCCTAACTGAATTTGATTCGTGCCCTTCCCCCCCCCCCCCCCCCCCAAAAAAAAAAAAAAAAAAAAAAAGTTAGAAGCACACTACGCCTATGCAGGTATAGGATTACATTTTCAAAAAATTAAGGTATGCCAACAACTATTCCATACATCAATAAAGATGTCCTGGACGTGGTATGAAACACAGCTTGTTGCATGCAGGATGCCTATTAATTTTTTTTTAAATCCTCCCGTTACGCACTAGTTGAAAGCCATACGCAATATCTACAGAATATCCATCTTCAGTAAACAGCCATTAAACCTAACCACAAACAAAAGCGAAAGCCCAAAGCAAACAATATCCAATAGTAATGAAAAAGAAGAAGAAATGGTTTCCCTTTGGCAGATTGACAAAAAGGCTCTCATCCAGAGAGAGAGGAGCAAAATGCTTAACTCCGGTTGTAGCTATACTTGGAAGTCGAGGTGACATCGACAGAATAAATAGACGTGTGCCCGAAACCCCTGTTTGAGATGTTCAGATTTTTCTTCCTGCATGCTGCTTTCTAATTCATTTCGCGAGAATTTTGTCACAGATGCAAGAGCGTTTTGCGGAAAAGAAGGATTGTTCGGATTAGAAAGTCGCAGAGTAACTCATGCATATTAAGTTCGAAAGAACCAAATTAGCGACACGCTGAAGAAAAAAATAAACGGCGGATGAAATGTGTCCCTAAGCTGGGTGCAAAAGTAAGCGCGGAATATTTCAGCAATTAAGGGGACAGTGGACTTTCAAAATTGCGAAATTTGTCCAAAAATTCGATTTTTTTTATTTTATTGAATTGTGAAACTACGGACGAGTAGGAATGTGTTGCAAAAAGAATTCTTAATTTCTGTGATTACTTTCCAAGTTATAGGCATTTGTATTTAATTTAGATATTATGTGGTTACCAATAGCAATAACTTTAAATGTGTTTTTCTCAAAATAATAATTTTCATGTCATACGAATATTCAAACTGCTCCAGGCGCATTTCTAATTATCGTATTGCTTTGAAATTTAAGTTTTATATACTTAACTGTATATCAAATAAATCTTATTGAAAATAATTATGCTTCGTAGCTCAGAATTTCTAAATTTTGTACTTGAAAGGATGATTTATAGGTATTTTCCGTAATAAAAAGGGTGTTTTCACTATTATTATTTTTTTCTCTTTATATTTTTAATGAATGCTTAATATAAGCAATAAGTTTCATTGTTATTTCTATAAGGTATCCTGTAAATGAAAATTACCATATTATATGCAAAAGAAATGCGCATGGAACATTTTAAATTAGGCCAATTTTTGATATAATTAATAGTTCATAATTCATAAATTATTAACATTTCATCATTAAATATTACCATATTATATGCAAAAGAAATGCGCATGGAAAATTTTAAATTAGGCCAATTTTTGATATAATTAATAGTTCATAATTCATAAATTATTAATATTTCATCATTAAATTTTAACCACTTTTGCAATATCTATGGTACTAATCACATATTCAAATTTCAAGAAAATCCATTCAAAACAAAAAAAGTTTGGTTTGGAGGTCCACTGTCCCCTTAAATTGTATTTAAGGTCACTTTCAAGAAACTGTAATAATTACGCAGAAACACTTTTTTTTTCGTTTGTGAAGGCAATTCATACATGTAGAAACAAGCCCAATCAATAAGAGTGATGTTTTATAAATTATGCAAAAGCGTATTTCGAAATTACATTGCTCAATTATTCCCCCGCGAGACGAAAAAACTTGTTATTACTAAATCAGTTTCAGACTTAAAATTCCACACATGCATAGCCAGTATTTAGCCAAAAATGTTTTTGCTATGCCGAAATGTCTTGAATAAAATATTTAAATAAGTATCCTAAGGTCATCTAATCATAAAACCCAAGTGACTATAATATTATTTTAATAATAAAGTAAAGTATGCTTTTATAAGTAGATTCTTGTGAGATGTTTTATTATAGGTTACGAAAGATTAAAACTCATTGCAAATATTCCTTCATGCATGCCTTCATGCACGCTACAATGAAGGTGAGAAAATTTAATTAAATTCCTCCATCCATCCGTGTTATTCACAATTTAATATCGAGATTAATTATTCCTCAATATTTTGAGAAATATCTTCTCTAAACTCAACAAAAGAAGGCTTATGATAACGATATTTATGAACGATTTGCGGTCTTTCAAAATATTCGAACGTTTTTTTCTTACTTTTTCTGAGGCTTAGAGCAACTTAGATACAGATAACAACATCCTGAAAGTCAAATAGTTTCGCCGTGAACGAGAAAGTCGATTGATGATAGCGACAACGAAATTCAAACTGGGCCGTTCCCCCCGGAAGGCCTCCGAGCTACGTCGGGTCCCATATGGCACATGAATATAACATTGAAATACAATCAGAGAGAGCCGTAATTGGTAACCTTTGGCTCTGTTTTTACGAAACTTACTTAATTCTGCTTTTACCTAGTTCAGGTTACAGTGATAATATAAACAACATTTTGCGTGCCCTTTTTATAGTACTGGAATTATCTATATATTTAAGTTGCTAAGCCGACTTTTTGGGCAGTCCGTGAGAGAAAACTACTGCATCAATTTACTTCATTTTGGTCTGAAACGAAAGATTGTAATCTGTAGATTTGTCAAATTTGGTTATTGTAACCGAAATTTCTATTAATTAGCGATAATTTACAATTAAAAATTGATTTCTGCACAATTTCAGTGACATGTTTAAATCTGTCTTTTGAGACTCACAGTTTCTGCGCATGCTCAGTGACATGTCTTAATGATAAACATGTTTATTCCAAGGAGTCTCTCTAGATCTCTCTCTGCCATTTATATTTTTATGATAATTATGTTTGGGAAATATAAGATTAAACCTCATGGAAATTGTTTATTTCGCAATAAACAATAATAATTTACAATTGAAGAATAATAATTTACAATTAATAATAATTTACAATTGAAAAAAATTGCTTTCTGCGCATGCTCAGTAACATTTTAAAATCTGGCTTTAGATACTCACTAAGCACGAGGCCGCTTAAACACATAAATTTGTTTCTGCGCATTATTATGATTTTCAACATTTGGCAATGATAATGATATGTTGAGTCTAATTTGTGTATTAGTACATTTATCAAGAAGTATCTAGCCGACATGTTTTGATGGGTATCAACTAGTTTTTTTTTTAATTGCATAGATTACAAAATTAAATATTTTAGTTTTGAAATTAAAAAAAAAATGTAACCGTCATTTAATTCCTTAACGTATCTGACTACGTTTAAAACGTCGATTTTGACGAAAATTCCGAAATTGTTTTTATTTATTTATTTTTTAAAGATTGTAAATTTCTGTTTCTAAATCTGCTTTTATTTTTTCTGTACGATCATTAGAAATGAAATGAGATCTTAAGGTCATCAGCAGCTATGAATTTCAATAAAAGTTGAAAACTTTAATCGTGTTTTCTGAAGAACTTATTTTTCATCAAAAACGTAAACGGCACTTGTGATAACTCAAAATCTAATCATGATACAGGTAACCCTCCTATAACACGGTAGATAGGTTCCTAGAAAATGCCGTGTTGTGTGAAACCGTGTTATATGAGACTCAGAGACAGTTCGAAAAAGGGGGCTACGTTCTGAAAACTTATTAAGAACAAGCATTGTTTTTAAAAATTCCATATAAGCAATTTAATTTTTATTAAAAATATAAATGTATGTATAACACAAAACGAAAAGAAACAAAAAAAATATTATTTTCATTTAATGCGACCTTAATTTAATAAATTTCTTCCTCATCACTGCTCAGTACAATCAAACGAGAGCGTTTTTTCGATTGAACGATATCACCTTCACTTTCAGAACCTTTTCCTTCATTTAAATTTTTTGCACCTCCTATCCTCTTTAAAAAATATGTAATTTTGATTTATTTGCTGGTTCTTACAAGGTCATTGTAGATTCACGGTATGGAGATCGGACAATTTTTCAGCTCCTTTTTGAATTTTCGGCTTCTTTCAGCGGAAGGGTCTGCATCCAGGAAAAAAGATTCAAGATTTTCAGCTAAGCTTAGGCCTTCTTGTAATTTTATAGAGTTATAAATGAATAAATTATAATTTGTTTATCCATTTTCATGTAAAGCCACTATAGTTCATTATTCCTTCCCGTCATTATTTTAAGGTAGTTTAGTTTTTAAATGTGTTAAACAAAAATCATGTTATCTAGTGCTATAGAAGTACAGTGCTGAACAAAGGTTTTCGCATTTTTTTTTATCGTGTTAGAGCGAAACCGTGTTACAGGTTGCAGTGTTATACGAGGGTTCCCGTAATATATCTTATCGTGTTAGAGCGAAACCGTGTTGTTAAATGCTGTGCTGTAGGAGGGCTACCTGTATATCTATGAAATTTTTCACGTATGTTTTTCATAATACTAAGAATGTAATGGACTACAGATTTGGTTCTAGGTATATTATTTGTTGATTTATAGCTGCATTTATATAAAATCTCAAGAAAAATTACTAAAACTTTACATGTAATTGCATATAACGAACAGCATTTTTTTTAGATTTTGAGATATCGATTGGCTTTTAGGTCATTACACTTAGAAGATACTTACGTACACATGACAAAAAAATTAATGTTATATGCTTAATTTTTTTTTTTAGAGCTAGAGTCGTTTTTGTAAAAATTTGCTAAATTTCGACCAAAATTATCAATTTTGTAAAAATTTGCATAGTTATTGTCATTTTTTTTTCTCATTTTCGAATTTTGATGTTATATTCCTTCGAAATATCAGACAAATTTTCGCAAGTACAGTTTTTCAAAAAAAGTACTCCGAACTTAGTCGGATTCAGGGGATCCGGGACATATTTAAAAAAAGTATTTATTTATTGAGTTAAAATTTCGAATTTTTTTGTGATGGTCAACCATATAATTTATAAACAATGCCACATCACAAAACTTCTCATAAAGTTTTTAAAAAATTTAAATTTAAAAATATTTTTAAAAGTGGGGTAATTTAAAATCGTTATAACTCGAAATATTATATGTCGAATTTCAAAATTTTTTCATTTAATTAAACAGAAATATATAAGTTTTAATTTCATTCAGCATTTTTTTAAATATTAATTTAAATAAATTAAAATATTTGAAATAAAATTTTTTTAAAAAAATGATGTAACTTATTTTTTAAAAATCTTTTTTTTTTCAAAAGTAAAGATTTTTTTTTCACATTTACTGAATCAAAACTAAAGTAAAATAATTGAAAAAGACGTGTTCCAAGTTTGAACTATTTATCTTTAACGGTTCTTGACTTATAGCAATTTAAAGATGAGAAATGGTGAAAAATACCGTCATGCAGAAGAACGTATTTAAAGCTTTAAACAAAGATTTGTTACCAATAGAATGTTTAAATGCCTTTTAAAAGCTTCCAGGTGAGTAAGCAACTCCTTCCTGTAACTTAAACTTCTGAGTCAGTTTCACTTTTGCCATTTCCACCTTCTTTCTGTACTGTTTATATGTCTCGGTTGATTTAAACAAGGACTTTCTAACATGTCAAATTCGCTGTCTCTCTTTAATTGTGCACGTCGAGTTTTTTTTTTTTTTTTTATAATTTTAGCCCTCCCAACTTCAGATTTTCTTTTCTAGGCATTTCTAAATATTTCTTTTAGAAAATCTTTCAAATTTTCGTAAGAAATCACAAAAATACTTAAATAAATACTAAGTTTGAAATTATCTGAACAATTATTCGAAAGCTAACCAAAATCAAAACAATCTACCACTTCATTTCATTTCACTGTAGAAGAAGTAGAAGTGTATATACATGACGAACAACAATTAAATAAAAATTCCTTTAAAATTTAAATAATAATATACATTCAATTTGGAAAAAAGTGTAGCAATAAAGATTGTTTACATTTCAAAGGAAGTGGTTTCCATGACAGCCACTGCTTGAAAGCTAGATTTTGAAAAACAATCCAAAAAAAATTAATATCTCCTGTTCTAATTAAAATAGAAACATGATTTTTAACATAATTTTTAGCGGAAAAAACAGAATTTTTTAATGCAATAATTTTTTTTTACTAAAATTTGAAGATTTTTGTGTTCCGGAGCCCCTTATAAAAAGATAACGTTCATTACAATGCGTATATTTTAACTTTGTTAATGATTTAAAATATCTATACAATTGTTTAACATATCTTATTAATATTATTAACAGAACACAGCAATTATATAAGCCCTCAGTGATATAAAACAAGAGGCTCGGCAACTCATAAATAGGGTTACGTAAATTTCTCATAAAAAATATCGAAATTTCGTAAAAAAAATGCAAGATATAAAATTTCGCATTTATTCGCAAATATATATATATATCGCAAATATATTTGCATATATATATATATATATATATATATATATATATATATATATATATATATATATATTTATTTATTTATTTCGATATATTTATTGCGATATATATATTTGCATATATATTTGCCCAAATATCGCTTATATATATAAATATATATATATATATATATATATATATATATATATATATATATATATATAATTTCAAAAATTTCGCATTTATAAAAAAAATTACAATTTTACTCACTTGGTTAGGTAAGTATCAAAATTCTTAGTTAAAAGGTAACATTGTAGTAATCTCCACATTCTCTTTCTTAAGTCTTTAGCAGTAAGTAATGATCAAATTTTGAGAGTGAGATCTCTCAGTTAAAGACCGTGGATGAGATCTTAGATAAGCAATTATGTTCATACATTATTACTATTATTACCTAATTTCACTTAAAAAGCTGTTTATCACCGAGTTTTCGCCGAAAAGTAGTAAAAAAGTTATTTTCGCATTTATTCGCTCATATCGGCAAATTTCGCACTTATTCGCATCAATTTCGGGAACACGAAAATTACGCATCCCTACTCATAACACATATCACCATTCGAGTAACACATATCACCAGTCCCAAAAGAAATTCAAAATTAGCGAAAGAAGATAAAATAGTAAATCAAGAAAATCGCAAATCCTTTAGCAATATCTAATATGTGTAACAACAGTATGATGAGAGAAGAGAAAGACAAAAAAGACTCTTTATATGATGGACTAACCCAGATATCTTTTTCACTATTTCCGTTTCATTTGAAACTTCGGAAACCGCTGAATCAAGGAAACGAGAGTAAGCTCATTGTCTAAATAAAAATTTAAAAAGAAAAAATAGAAAAGAGGCAACGATTCTGAGAAAAGATTGAGAGGAGAATACAAAATCAATGTTTATTTCCAATTTCACGTATTTTTTTAACAAAAAAAATGGCATCACGAATGTTTTTATAAATGCCACTTAAAGAAAAAAAAAACTTATTTTTTTTAGTTTTCTTAGGGATGTTTTTCATCATTAAGCTCCATTTTTTAAATAATTATTTCGAGCATCGAATTTTTGGAATACTCGGAGAATAAAGAAATAAAAAATTTCAAATTATTGTATAAAATGCTCTCTCCCTTGTCTGTGACATGAGCTTTTCGTGTGCAATATATTTTATTTATATTTTTTTCAGTATTTGATTTTAAAATTCATACACGAAAATGTGAATCGAATTCAACATAAAAAAGTAATTAATTTACTTTGACGAAAAATTAAAATGTATATTTCCAAATTCAGACTCATTATTGGATACCGTTTTATTTTATTTTACGTAAAAAGGAAAGGTAATCATAGCTTTCAGTTAAAATGTAGAAAAAAAAATTAAAGCAGGTTTTTCTACGTTATTTCTGCACTGCAAGATATATTGGGGAATTTGAATCCAGTCCAGTTCAAAACGGGAATCGTCATGCATCGTAAAATATAGAAAGTGTATACATTTTGTGAGCTTTAATATTTAGTAAATTTTTACTTAACGGTAAAATTCATCACTTGATTATGACGACTCAGTTCATAAGGGGTTTAAAGAGCAATAATGAAGGAAAAATGAGCTCTTCTTTGACTCTCAGTTAGCTTACTTATTGATCCCAATTAACGTAAAAATATTGTTAAGAATTTACGATATGCTTTTCAAGAATTATTATTTAAAATTACCTCTTTTGAAGTATTGATGTCTTTAAAATATGTTAAATTTAATAACGGAGCATTTTGAAAAGAAAAATTAGCCAACATTATTCATAAAAAACTCAATTTTGAACAAACATATTAAGTTAAATACTCCTTTGACATGAAGCCAAAAGCAATATGTTTCAAAGGATAAATTAACCCCAAATGAATACTCCAAGAACCATTCTAAAATCGCGTAAAATTCATGAAACAGGACAATCAGAATGAACGTTAATTTTTGATCGGAAAATAAAAATGTTAAATCATCGTAATATAACCCAATCATTCTATTGATAGAATAATTATATACATGTATAAAAAATTTAAAGCCGATACATCGAATTCTACTTTCCAAAATTTTACGGATCACTGCCAAAAAAAAATTAGTTTTGAGACATTGTCCCGTTTGAAATTATGAATTTAAAAACAAAATGTCTCGCTGCATCTGCAGTTCACTCTATTAAATTAATATTCTAATGAGATTTTTTTATATGCAAGTATGTGTGTTCAAGTTATAGAATTTTATTACAAAATAACACTTTTTTGATTAGGGATCAGAACATCTTTAAAATATTAACGATGAAGAACAAAAAAGTAATTTGAAGAGGTTTTTCTAATCCCAAACTTTTTTGTCTAACTATGGGTGCTTATTTCATATCAGTACTGAAATTCATTTAAACGTTGAAAAAGTATACAAACCCACGCTCAATATATATATATATATATATATATATATATATATATATATATATATATATCGGAGTGAAACGAAATGCTTTTTCCTATTGTATTAAATTTTATTTTATTAAATTTTAAGGAGATGGCTTTTTAGATAGTCAATTTTTCGACTTCAACCCTTTCACTTTTACTCGACAAATCCAACTTATATAAGCGCTGCGTCTTTCTAACGAAAGATCGATCCAAGGTTATTCGCAGAGAGACGGCGACATATGGTCTATTCTACGAAAAATATAAAATTCAAATGAAAAATTGAAAATTCCTAGATAAGCACTTAAGATATATTTTTAATAGCTTATCTCTTCTGGAAAATTTATCGTGATGCTTCAGTTTATGGCACTATTATTTCCTTAGTAGGCGAATAAATTAAAAGAAAAATTAACAAACGTGCGTAAAATAAATTTAAGCAGACCAATAAAATCTTTAAAGGGGGAATTTTATCATTATTTTCTTTATCTATGCATATTTTTAAATAATTTTTTTCAACATATGTGCTTTTATATAAAAAAAAAACCATTATGCGTATGAAAAATGCTTGAAAAATATGAAATTTAGTTTCTGAAATATTAAAATTCTAAAGTTGAGGCGTTTTTAATTCATGATACATCTCCTTATAATTGCTTTTTTCCATATTTTTTTTCATTATTATCTCGTGCAAGAGAAGTTTCAAAATAAATTATCATCGGAATTTAAAATATTTTTGTTCATACAATTTCTAACAGCTTGTAAAGGGCCAAACAATCTTTTTTTTTCTAGAGCGATTTCAGTCCAGAAAAAATATTTCCAGAATTTTTACTGTAAATGAAAAAGGACGGATACAGTTTAATGAAAATAGAACAAAGAAAGGCTGTATTCAATTTGTAGAGATGTCTTTTAAAAAATTTCAGAAATATCCTATCAAATATGTCAAATCACGAAAAATTCAATTCGGAGATTAATAGAAATAAAATACAAATACAGCAAGGTACGCATAGACAGCACCGCGTAAAAGTATTATATGTAACAATATAACCATCCATTCTAGAAACATCCGGTTTGTGCTATCTAAAAATTTCATAGTGCATGCCCTAAGCAAACAAATAAAAACATACTTTTAACGTAGGATTGCGTTCTTCCATAACAGTCCTTTGGAGTGCAAAATTTCAGACGCTAAAACCGTCCGTAAGTCCTCGTGAGATATAATTTTGGCAGCGTGCCAAACCCAGTCTGTATCGCTTCGACAAGCAGCAAACAGTTAAACAGAAAAGTACCAAAATGCGTTAACATTTTCACATACATATATTTATATATATACATACGTACATATATATCGACCATATATACATATATACATATACAGTATGCCCACTAAAGTCCCTTCCCACCCTCTTAACTTCGGAACGGCTGCTGCTATATTCATAAAAGTGGTGTCTAGGTATAGTAAAGTAGCCATGCGCTACTGAATAAAACCACCTACTGCGCCACCTGGTGGAAGACTGCGGAGTTAGCATTTCTATCTCGAAAACGGAACAAGATAGGGAAAAAAAGTGATTTACAAAGTTGTAGAAAATCATCGATTTAATACAAAAAGACACCTTGTGGACATTAATGCGAAGAATAGAATGGTTAAAAAGCGAATTTGTTTTTTCGTGATTTCCTACACTGTGACGTTACGAAACTTGAACAGAAGGAGAAATGATTATCTTTCGGGCAAAACACGACACCGCAATGACGGTGAGAAGTTTGAACATCTCAAATAAAGGTATATTGTTATAACTAGTTGTTTTTATCTTTCTCAAATCGTTTTGTCACGTCACAATGTAGGAAATCACGAAAAAACAAATGCGCTTTTTAACCATTCTATTCTTCGCATTAATGTCCACAAGGTGTCTTTTTGTACTAAATCGATGATTTTCTACAACTTTGTAAATCACTTTTTTTCCCTATCTCTTTCCGTTTTCGAGATAGGAATGCTAACTCCGCAGTTTTCCACCAGGTGGTGCGGTAGGTGGTTTCATTCAGTAGCGCATGGCTACTTTACTATACCTAGACACCACTTTTATGAATATACCAGCAGCCGTTCCGAAGTTAAGAGGGTGGGAAGGGACTTTAGTGGGCATACTGTATACATACCACATACATACATATACACATACAAAAGAGTACGATCAACCATATGTAATCCTACCTTAATAACCCGCGGTAGTTTCGTTAGAAGAGACTACCAGAAGTTTTTTTTTATTTTGGGTCTCAAGTAATACTTTAAAAAGTTATCAGTCATGTTGTTACTTAATAAGACATCTAAATAAGCAATTAAAAATAATTTACACAAAGTAAATTCGGAAATGTTAATTTCCTACTGATCAAAGATGGTTTTTTGACCGATTTTTTATGACGGAACTCCAGAAAATGCGACTTTTGCTGTAAAAGATTCGAAATCTTGCTTGCAGTGCCGGCATCACCGGGTGGCGAACTTTTCCGGGATTTCCTGGAATGTAACATGAAGACAAAATTTCTCCTTGGGCAAACTGTTTCTGCTGAAAGCGTCAGTCCCGTGTAGATATATATAACCCTACAATTGAATCATCGAATTCAAATTCACTTATGGACGCACATGCATGCATGTAAAAAATGTACTGTCCCGTGCAAGATAAAACAAAATCGATGTGTACTAAAACAAAATCGATAACAGAATATTTTTAGAACTGAGGTGCTATTATTATCGTGTCTACTGACTACCGTTTCTGTTTTTTTTCGAGTTCGCCAAAATTCCTGATAAAACATGTAACACTGAATAATTGCCCTGGCGGGAGTTAGTAAAAAATAATGACTTTTATCAATAACATTTTGGTGTGTATTTAAAACCTCGAACTGGATTTTATTTTTATATTTTGCATTAATGGGAACTGAGATAGTCTTGTTTTCACGTTGACAGATATACGTTTCTGCTTTTTACAAGTTAACCAAAACTTCCAATAAAACAAGTAATATAACGTGCCTTGGGTACGTCGTTTAAGGCTGCTATGTACTAAGAAAAATTAGTATTTCCCTCTTCGTCTTCTTGCAGACTCTTGTGGTGGGAGGAGTCCAGTTGACAGTTCGAGAATTCCACCACCCCCTTAGGATTGATATTTTGAGGGATTGTAATGGCTCTCTCTCTATAGGGGGGTTAAGCGCTGCCCCCAAATTTTTATTTTAAATATATTTTTGTCAACTATTTACAGGTACATAAATGCTGATAATCAAATAAAATTGGTATTGTCAGATAGCCTGAACTTTTCTGCAAAGCGCTACAGGATTCGTTTTATAAATTTCGTCCACCGAAGGAATTTATGAGCGTTTAAAACACACTATACCAGATTTTTCCCCGAATAATTTAAATTTCAAAATATTAATTGCATTTTTAAAGAAAACGAAAAATGTACACATATGTAAAATTTCTTTCTCTATGATGGAGTACAATTAAAAAAAAAAAATCTTTGAATCCAAGTCGGCAATCCGTGGACAAATTTTCTCCATAGGCTAACATTGAGGTGAGCGAATCCAATGGGGTTAGTACATAGCAACCTTAACAGAGGGAGGGGGAAAATGAATTTAATTAATACCACCTTGGTGCAAAAATATCGAATTGAGTTTTTATACTATGCATTATCATCACTAAGGTATTATTGTTATGAGTTTGACAGGTATGCGTTTCTGCTTTTTCCGCCAAAATTTCCAATAAAACAATACAGCTGTGCCTTGGCGACATTTAACAGGAAAAGAAAATAATAAAGAGTTCTTTTAATCAATAACACCTTGGTGATTATTCAAAATCTCGAACCAGGTTATTTTTTATACCCTTTTTCACAATTGATTTCAATCCTTCCGTTGTGTTCGTTTCTACCTAACATCCTAGAAACGTAAACATGCGATATATTTTAACACAATAAACGTTACTAGACTGAATACTGCTTTTTCTTTTATTTTTACAAGGATAGAATACATGAAATATTCTTAGATCTAAGTCTGCCCGTACGGTACGACAAAAGAAGTCATTAATTAAAATAGAAGCATAAATAATTAAGCACTTATTTCCAAGAAGTGCCAAGAAAACTTTCCTGTCACGCACAAGCTTTCGATGCCGAATTTCTCGATACGTCTTGAGAGGTCCTCATCCGTATAATTGATACCTCACGGACGAGAAAATTATACGCACAGATGGCATTTTAAACTCGAGGACTGATGATGCGAATGATGGATTAATTATTCACATCAACGTAAGAGCCGGCGTATCGTTAGTAAGAAACAGCTCAAATTATTGACAGGTGGTCTAGCTGTGAGCGAAATAGAGGCAAAAGAAGCTGAAAGAATTTCGGAACACCCAATTAGCACCCTATCAATTATTAACTCCAATAAGATCCATTATGCAGATTCTACTGGCACGGTGCGATATAACCCGAAAACTTAATCGCTTTTATTATGCAGGAGAAATAAGAATGACCGTGATGACCCCCTGCCCCATGTCATACGGAGCATATAAAAGAGTTTAATATAGGGGAGCGCCCTAAAGCAACGCCAACTTAGCTAGAGGGCCCTAATACTTCATTTTCATAAAGATGTTGCATGTTAAAGCTGTGACTCTTGGGGAAATCACGGGGACCCAATACACGCAATTCTAAAAACCATTTCTGTGGCGTTATGGCAGATGTTGATACATCCAAAAATTTCAGTTTTATGTTTTAAGTTGCTATGTCACACTCAAGGCTGCTATGTACTAACCCCATTGGATTCGCTCACCTCAATGTTAACCCATGGAGAAAATTTGTCCACGGATTGCCGACTTGGATTCAAAGATATTTTGAAAAAAATTGTACTCCGTCATAGAGAAAGAAATTTTACATTTGTGTACGTTTTTCTTTTTTTTTTTAGATGCAATTAATATTTTAAAATTTAAATTATTCGCGGAAAAATCTGGTATAGTGTGTTTTAAACGCTCCTAAATTCCTTCGGTGGACGAAATTTATAAAATGAATCCCGTAGCGCTTTGCAGAAAAGTTCGGGCTATCTGACAATACCAATTTTATTGGATTATCGGCATTTATGTACCTGTAAATAGGTGACAAAAATATATTTTTTAAAACAAAATTGGGGGGCAGCGCTCAACCCCCCTATAGAGAGAGAGCCATTACAATCCCTCAAAATGTCAATCCTAAGGGGGGGTGGAGTTCTCGAACTGTCAACTGGACTCCTCCCACCACAAGAGTCTGCAAGAAGAGGATAAGGGATTTACGATTTTTTTCTTAGTACATAGCAGGCTTAAAATTGGTTCTTTTATGTGGCAAAAGCTGATAGTGGAGTTATGAAAAAATACTAAGTTATTCGTATTGGCAAATTCTGTTATGTATAAAAAAGTTTTTCTCAACCCTCCTCCAAAATTTTAGTTCCTAATTGAAAATTTCCATTGAAGACCAGCCGTATGGTTGTTGAATAGGAGTATTAACTAAATATTTGGATTGAGAAACTTAATTGGGCAATTTGATATTTCGCAACAAAAGTTACTTTTTTAATTTGCCGAAAAGATCAAAAAATGACATATCAATATCTGTCATAACGCCCCAGATTTCTATTTTCTTGTATGAATATTAAATTAAAACACACTATATACACGCTCAAGGTCTAATACTTGCTGATCTCAACGATCCTTCATCGGTTTCTACCTCTGTCGTTAATGCATAACGCCATGTTCACACTGAATTGAGAGCGCTACGTAGCGTCAGCGTTTAAAATTTTAGCCAATCACAGAGGTCAATTCATTGACCACGTGATCAGTCAAACCAATCACGGGTCACGAGGACAACAATCTCGGAGCCAACGGAGTAACGCAACGCAACGTAACGTAACGCTGTGAATACAATGTGAACAGGCTTTAAAAAGAAAAAAAAAATTATAGAAAAGCAAAATTTTCAAATATGCCGGCGAAATATCCTTTCTTACAAAAGAGAAGATGAGCAAACTAATCTCATCTGCTCAGCATTTACAGCATTTATTCTACCACAATTTATCTGCACATAAAAAATTAAAAAGATTTTACTCGACGTTAAAGTTACAGTTATATAAGCATTGCGCCTATCAGATGACCTATCGATCTGAGGGTATTCGCAGAAAGGTGGGATTTTCTACAGTTTCAAAATCCACTTACGTAATAAGAAATTCTATCCCCTCTTACATGATTAAGAGAAAATGTGATCAGTTTTACCTGATTCAAGGAATTCTGATATTTTTTTGGAAGGTAAGAGATATGTCTAAAAATAGGATGTTATTTCATAGTGTTTCTTTAAAGTGTAGCAGCGCCGCAGCCATTTTACAGCTAGAAAATCGAAAGCAAATTCAGAAATCTCATTCATTTTTTAAGTTTTCATAGGCTTTTGGGTTGTCTATAAAGTTTACGTTAAAATTTGTTATTGTTATTAAGTTCATTTGTAACTTTTTATTAAGGGGAGTCATCACCTTTGAACCTTCGAATTTTTCTTTTTTGCATTTTTAGAATATTTCAACATTTCTGAATCATTTGAAACAAACCACGTTAAAATATTCCAACTTGAACATTAAAAACTATGACATGAAAGAAGCAGTTCCAATGGAAACATTACCAGTGTGGGAACTTTTAAAAGCCTTTTTCTCGAAATGGTCATTTTCATGCTTACACGCACTGTATAAAGGAAACTACTGCAGATACTGCTTTCATATTTTCAGGACAGGTGCATAATGATGCTACCAAAAATATGCACCTAGTTTTTATTTTAAAAAATATTTTACTATGAATTTATAGCATTTGACTTGTAATTTTAATGCACTTTTTCAGTTTTTTAAAAAATCCGATTCTCCTAGAGTAAATATTTTTGAGTGTTTTAAAATTGAAATAGGTGTAGAAATATATCTAATGTTTTAACATCACAAAAATGCAAAAAATTTTATTGAAACTTAGTAAGTTTTGTTGTAAGTCTGCGCGCAGTGTGTCAGTATAAATTTTAAATTTTCACAAAATACACTCACTTCTTATTTCATAAATAAAATTCTTTGTAAACCTGATCGTCGTGATCCGAGAAATAAATGTCTCGTAGAGTTATTCATAAATGGAGAAATGGCTCTTATTTACATCTTGTTTAATATGCAATATTTACATCGATCTCTATATACAATCGTTTCATTCCGTAGAATCATCATACAATCATACATAGACTAAGGGAAGCGGAGTTTATAAAAATCAGTTCAATAGAGACGCCTGTCTCTCCATTCTCCCTCTCCTCACTTCGTTATGGCACAGTCCAAGTTCAGTCTGAAAAGAAGTCCTGTCTAATAGTCTTTTCTTCATTAATACCTTTTTCCTCGTAAAGTCCTCGAAGGTTCCATTGTCTCATGTGTCTGATGCAATGTGTCCCCTCACAGCTTTTCGTCATCTGGTCACCTCCAGGCATGCGTTTCCTTTTTGTCAGCCCGACACTCCGGGCCTTGCATTGTCTCTTTGTGCGCTGATGGTCTTTTCCTAATGAATGACCCTTTTTCCACTTAGGGAAGTGGGCGCCGTATTATTGTCTGTTTAACGGTCTTCCCGATTCCTTTTAACAAAAAGTCACATCTGTACGGGATTTTCCAAAGTTAGGATTGAGTCTGTTTTCAGACTATGTGAGAGTCTCGCATTCTTATTTACTTGTAATAAAATTAATTCAGGGAACGTAATCTATAAAGTTTAGAGAACTAATACTGGAAATTTCATATATAATGGAAAATAACAAAAAATCATAAAAGTTCGAACAAACAGAACAAATTCCATTTCTTCAACTTGTGTAAAGACGATGACTCCCCTTAAAGCCGTTTATCACAAATGATTTGTCTCTTCAGGAAATAAAACCCATTTTAAACTCGAAAAGAGCTAGTTGGGAGAGGGCCCCAGACTCTTAAAAAAAAAAAAAAAAAAAAAAAAAGGACCCTGATCCAAAAAGTATGCTCTAAAGCAGTGGTGAGCAAACTTTTTTCGATCACGACCCACTTTCTTTAAATAAAAAAAAACACTCGACCCCCCCAATGGAAATTTTTTGGTAGAAACGCAGTTTTTTAAAAAATTATGAAAATGTTAATAACAAAGTAAAAAAAAAAAGGGAAACTAAACATTTTGGGTATATATTTATTTTACATAACAACAATAAAAAAAATCTTGCTTACCATCTGAACCTGTTTTTGTAAAAACTTTTTGACATCTTATTTAACAATATCATATCAATTTTTAACATATAAAAATTTAATTTTTCTTTCTTCTAATGCGGAGGCACTTGTCTCCTTGGTGGTGGGTATCTTCTGACGTTAGTCCATGTAGATCCACGAGGTTGATCTTCCGATATTGGCTTATTAGATCCGCGAAGTCTTGCTGACTACTAATTTAACCTTTCAGCGGGTGTGCTAGGGATGCGACATCGATGTCGATGTTTTAAACATTGATTTATTGAAGCCGATGTTTTTTTAACATCGATGTTTTGTGCTCGATGTTTTACGTTGTCTCGATGTTTTTTTTTAATGAAAAAGTACCGTAATTAAAAAAATTTACCACGTAGCATAATTTTCACACTCAGTAAATGTAAGTCTGAATTCTGAAAAGGACGAATACAAAAGGGGGAACGATTTCTTAGCAAACAGACAAATGGCAATTAACAACCAATGAACAAATCAGAGCGCTTGGAATGTTCCTGACACTCCAGAACCTTCCATGGGGTTTTATTTTACAAATAGTATATACACGAGTGCATCCATTTAAGTCTTTGTTTTGTGCTGGTTTTATATAAGTTGACGTTAATATTATTAGTAAGTTCTAAGCTGTTTCTATTTATAGCTACACCCTTTCTAATGCAGGTCTGATTTTCTGACCCTAGTATTCCTTTCCTTTCAATGTTAGTCGTGATTTAACCTTGGAAAACCAGCGGTTATACTGGATTACAATACGACAAAAGCAGGAGTTGATGTAGTCGATCAAATGTGCAGCTATTACACGGTATCCCGCATATCACGAAGATGGACAATCTCATTGTTTTCTAGGTTTTTGGACATAATAGGAATCTATTCGAAAGTTTTGGACATAATAGGAATCTATTCGAAAGTCCTTAGATCCAATAAACCGGACAGTTTTGAAATAAGGCGATTGTATCTGCATTCTTTGGCCTTTAAAGATAAATATATCTCAATATTATCAACATTTTATATCTTGTCATAAAATTATTATTTTCAATTTGAAAAAAAAAGTTTATTACAAAAGAAATAATCAAGGGTGAAAGAGACGTGCCACGCGCGACTGCTGGTGTTACAAAACTTGGCGCGTCCGCTGAAGGGTTAATTCGGGAGCACCTTTTGGGTGAACCAGCGTTGCTCCCAATGAAGGGACAACACGATAACGACCATGGCTTATTCCGGATTCGAACCCAAGCCCACAGCATGGAAGATAAATGACAATATTAAAAATATGTAATTATAGAAAATTTAAATCATTTTTAAATTAAATAATTCATTATTTCATAAAGTAATTTCAAACTATCCACGACGCCTCCAATTTTTTTTTTCACGACTCCCCTGTGGGTCGCGACCCACAGATGGCGCACCACTGCTCTAAAAGGGATAGATTATCCCAACACAAGCAAATACAATAAATACGGGCTTGAGGTGGCCTTGTGGTAGTGCGCTGGTTTTCGGTGCTGAGGGTGATCGGATCGAATCCCGACGCCCACCATTAAATACATCCGTGTCTTGGCCGGATATGGGCACGTCAGATCCGTAGATCGTAAAGTCCCCTATGAGGTCAGAGAGGGTGGGAGAGAGTACGATCCTCCCAGATGTCGCCCCTCGGGGGGTGCTCGATCAAAATTGAGGTGGCAACTAGTTAAGACGGACTCCGACCCTTGTGACACTATATAAACCGGTTGCTTGGTTGATATTTTGTGGCGCAAGGTCCAGAATGGACAAGCTGCGCCCTATTTAAACCGGAGCCGCACACTTCAGCCCGATGCCTATATGGACCTGGTCTGGAACTTCCGGCCAGGAGGCATTAGAAACAACAGCAATAAATACAGCGAAAAATGTCCTGACAAAACAATAATTTGAACCCTGGCAGATACAAAATAAAAAATGCATATCACGTTCAGATGATGAAAAGAAGCAAGTCATGAATTATAAATATCTTAAACTTTTGTAGAGAGAAAACGATAAATTACTATAAAAACAGTTGAAAAATCAGAGACCAAACGTCAGCAACCAAGATACTAAAGGTCAAGAGTGGCGAATTTGTTGGACAAGAAGAAGAAAAAAAAAATGAGGGTCAAAATTTTTAGAATGGCATATAAAAAAACTCCTTTATGATAAAAAATTTACTGTAACATCAGTAATAGTAATATTAATATACTGCCTTCAAAAGTAAAAGAAAAGATTTTTCTAAAAAACTTTTAAATGCCTCAGGTATTTTGAATAGTTTACATTAAATCTGGGCAACACTTAAAGTGTTGCCCAGAATTAATGCATACAGTCATCATAATGTACAGTAAGTTCTTCCGTAGAACTCTCGTAACATCGATTAACAGTTCAACAGAGACCTCAAGTCTCCTAGATTTCTCTCTCAGTATGTCAATACCTCAGTATGCTCTCTCAGTATGTCAATACCTCATCAAAGTCCAGTCTATAATGCTCTCCCCATAGTGCTGTCTCCTTCATTTTTATCCTCTTGGAAAATACTCGTACGTTCTACCGCACCACGTATCTTCACGCCTCCCGAGAGTCACCTCTTTCATCCTTTGTCGGCAGAGCCTTTTTCTGCGGTTAAGTATTCACAATCTTTTGTCGACCGCGTTAGCTAGGCTCTGCCATTCTTACCTCGTCTCCCTTCCTATGCTAATGGTCTGTTGATTAACTATTCTCAATGATGTATAGCTTAGCAATGGTCAGGGATACGTAATTTTCGTATTTACGAAATAGACGCGAATAAATGCGGAAAATATTTTTTTTTACTACTTTTCGGCGAAAACTCGGTGATAAACGGTTTTTAAGCGAAATTAGGTATTGATAGTAATAATTTATTACCATAATTGTTTATCTAAGACCATCCACGGTCTTTAACTGAACGATCTCACTCTCGAAATTTGC